>JAKSZT010053764.1:24141048-24374894 GCA_026826555.1 Tolypeutes matacus | reverse complement strand
AGATAGATAGATAGATAGATAGATAGATAGATAGATAGATAGATAGATAGATAAATAGATAGATAGATAGATGTTGGTTTTGTTTTAAGTACAATTGTAACCATGTTGTATATATTTATACAGCAAAATTTTTTCATACATTAAAACCTTTACATTTTTTCATACTATTCATAAACATATTTTTTTTTTTTTCGAGGTACCAGGGGTCAGGGACTGTACCTGGGACCTCATGTGGGAAGCCGGCACTCAACCACTGAACCACATTGGCTCCGCTGAGTTGGTTTTCTTCGTCTATTTTGCTTCTTGTTTGTTTTTGTTTTTCCTAGGCGGCATGGAGAACCGAACCAGGACCTCCCATGTGGGAAGCAGGCACACTCAACTGCTTGAGCCACATCCACTCCCCATAAATGTACATTTTTAAGGCTGGGTCATTCATTATTCCATAGAGTGGAATTCCCCAACTGAAAACATTAGGTTGAGTTTTCAGCTGGAAGAAAGGTACTGATAGTGCACCCAAGACCTCCTAGTCATGCTTTTAGAAAAGAGTAGTTGTCTGATTATAAGGATACCCTAATCAGAACTACCAACAGCCTCTTCCCCTATTTCTACCATACTTCTCAAAACTGCTTTCTGCCAGGAACCTGCCTTGGCAAATATCAACTTTGGGTTATCCTAATATCAATGTTATGGCCCTATTGAGTACACTTGAAAAAAATTTGAGGTTTAAGAGCATACCAACTTCACTTTTGCCTAACAAAGTCCTTCCTACCCATTAAAATTGCACATAAATACTGTTTATGAGCATCTTCTGAAGACTGCATAATATTTATAGCATTCAAAGAGGTGATATTTATACACAGGGCACTATATTTGAATATTGTAATGCAGAAACAAAAAAAAAAAGAAAAGAACAAAAAAATAAAAGAAGGGAAGCGGCTGTGGCTCAATCAGTGGGGCTCCCGTTTACCATATGGGAGGCCCCGGGTTCGGTTCCCGGGGCCTCCTGGTGAAGGCAAGCCCGCCCGTACAGTGTGGTTAGCTGACCCAGCGAGCACAAGCAGCAAGGGGGGGATAAATGAATAAATAAATAAAACCTTTTAAAAAAAAAAAAATAAAATAAAATAAATAAAAGAAAAAAAAAATATTGTAATGCAGAGATGACACTTACTACTTGCCCTGACCACTCATGAATTTCATGTATCAAAATAATTTTAATCCATTTAATGTCCAAAAGATTTTGTTGGGCAATTTGCAGAGTCAGTGAGTGTCATGGACTCTTGGCCATCATGAAGTCTGACCTTAGTCAACGCCTACTGGAGAATCCTTGTCTCATGAATATATATGGTCTGTGTGACAGAGCCACAGAGAAAGGAGTAATTGCTTGACAAAAAGAAAGAGGAAGACTCAGTCTATACTTGACATCTGTGATGAAAGCAGCTTTTCACTGATGAACTTCCTGCCCATCCCATCTCTGTTCATATTTGCATTCTCCATTAATGAGGTTATAATGCCGGTCCTGGTGAAATTCCCATTGTAAGTCTCCTGCTTCCAGGGTGTAATATAACCAGCAAGGTTACTTACATACCAGCCATTGACTAATAAGACAGTGACCCATTATTGAAGATTAGTGGGTCAGTGTGCAGTGTTTTCTTTACATGCAATGAAAGCTGTGTCAGAGGACAATGTTAGAAATCAAATAGAACCACCAAAGAGAATCTCCTTTCATCTCTGTCCCATGCATGCCCTATTTCTTTATTTGTCCTTCTTTTCCTTTTGAATTATTTTCCTTTTAAATTGTTTTGCAAGCAGTATTTCCAAGAGTCTGATCAAAAGTGGTTCATTTTATAAAGCACCACTGAAATTGAACTATTGATGAATAGTAGATATCATTTGCTCATCTTGGGCTGTTGTTCCCTTGAAAAATTGTATCTTTTTTATTACTTTGCCAGTCATAAATTTTTAAAAAATACTTTTTCTACACATTTGGGAGCGAAAAATATAGCACTTAGATATTGGTGGAGTCAAAATACTGGGACATGTCGGGGAAAAAAATGTTTTTCAGGAGAAGACACACTCACTAGACCCATAGCTTCATTTTAAGCAGTTTACTGCCCCCATGCCTAGCATTTAGTCTGCATAGGAAGATTTTTGAGAAAGAGAGCAACTATTTGGGGAATGAAGGATTTACAGTAGCAGTTATTGGAACAACTGGCCCTCAGCCAGTCCAAACATTCTTCCAAATTTAAAACACAAAATTACCGTATCAGAATGAGCCTCCAGAGATCTTAAACGACCCATCGACAAGCTGTTCTGCTCCCTGTTAAGGCTGAGCTGAGTCTCTCTCCTTCTGGATCACTCCTGACTCATTCAAAGCTAGGCCAAGTTTTTAAGCCCCTAGGGGAAATTACCTGCTTTTTATCATTGCATCATTCTGGCATTATAAAAAAGCAAACACAGAGAAATTATTTGCATGGTGCAAGACAAAACAGTTATTCTTATGCTTCTACTTGCTACCATGGGCTCTTAACATTTCAGGGTATATTTCCATTTCTGTTAACTGTTAACCTGACCCTCTCATCTAGGATGTTCAAGAATATTACAAGTCCATTATACGTTAGAAAGGAAAAGTGGAAATAAATATGCCATATCCCACATAGTAAAGTTTCTATGATTTCATTAGATTTTGAATTGAAATACCTATTGAATCAAATATCTGAATTTCCTTCTTAGAGTTAAAATAGTGGGTCATATGCAGCCAGTGACCATGTTTTCCAAACTAAACCCAAAATATATGGTCTCAGATGTGATATAACTACTGGACAGAATATGTGAAATAGGGACTGCTCTGAAAAATTCAAGTTTGTATAGTCAGCATATGTGTGTTCAATGGGGTTGAAGGGGTGTATGTGTTGAGCAGACTGAATTATATACTCTGACAAAACAAAAAAAACAAAACATGTTCTTAATCTTAATCCTCATCCCTGTGAGTATGAACCAGTTATAAATAGGACCTTTAGAAGATATTATTTTTAGTTAGGGTGTGGCCCAACTGAATCAGTGTGGGCCCAAATCTGGATTATTGTAGGCTTTATAAAGAGAAGAAACCGGAAGCCAGAAGTCAGAGAAGGCCACAGGGTGGTGCCAGAAGCTGGAAGTCAAAGGAAACAGGAAGAGCAGGCATAAGGAGAGAGGAGAGAAAGATCATCATGTGACGTGGAGGAGAAGGGGATACAAGGCAAGAAACCCCAAGGATTGTAGCAAGCCAGCACCCAGAATGCTACAGACTTTGGGGAGAAAGAATGGTCTTGCCAGCACCTTCATTTCGGACTTCTAGCCTCTGAAACGGTGAGCCAATTTAAGCTAACCCACGGGGTGGTATTTGTCATAGCAGCAGGGCAAACTAAGACACACGCACACACATTCTCAAAGGTTTTCTACTGATACCTACAAAAGCACCTGTAAAATTTTTAAACCCAGCCATTCCAGAAATAGTAGGTAAAGGCCAATAATTTGGAGTCAGAATGAGATCAAGAACTTCCAAAGTTCAGCATAAGTAAGTCACCAATGAGGAAGAAGACAGCTCCTCCCTCAATTCATCCCAGTTCCAGAAATGTCTTCTGTTTCTCGTCCACAACAGAGAGTGTAATGTACACTATAAAAAGTACATATTTAGGACGATTGCTTCAAACCGCTGCTAAAATATGCTTTTCCTTTAAGTGACTTGTATGTTCTTTCCCCGTCTTTGCCACACTGGCCTGGGTGGTTCTGTGATTACTGAATGTAATCAGTGAAGCAGTACTTGGAAAAGCAACTGAAACTGCACATTGATTGGGCCCATAACAGCAGCCAGTCAACTTGAAATTACAAGTTGGACTCCTTGAAATGAAACTTTTCATGCCCAGCAGAGATCTTGACAGCCTGTCACATCTGGAAATTCTTGGAGGAACTGAGCTGGCCTGACAGATGGCCTCAAAAAACCAAGCAGCCTGGAAAATGTTCCCAAGCCTTCCCGTCCTTCACAGCGTCAGAGGAGCTGGTGGCTGTGCACTGTCTTTGTCATTGTTGGCATTATTTTAGGTGGTCTTATTTTAAAAAATGAGATATCTCATGAGCTAATCTTTTAAATAACTAAAGGACTTGCCATGCACATTTTATTTCTTCTTTTGGGAAAACAAATCTTCCTGTTGCCTAATTTCTTTTAAAGACTTAAAGAAACAGAAGCCAGAAGTCAGAGACAGCCATAGGGGTAAGCTCAGGACCTAGGCCCATGAAGTTATTGCCTTCATGTCTTGCCTGCTCTTTCTGATTGACACCATAATTATGAAGAGCCACTAATTAGGTCATTCTCTCAAACAGACTCTACTACCCAATAAAAACTCAATTTTTCTTTTATAAAGAGGAAATGAAAAAAGAAACCTCTTTCCTTTTCGAGGAATTGGAATTGTCCATTGGATCTGGCATAAACCTACTAATTTTCTTTTCATTCAGAATTTCAGGGACATGCTGAGTAGTACATAATTCTGTAATTTTTCACCACGGTGAAATTTAGCTTCATTGACCTAGTAGTATATTCCATTGTTTCTTATTTTAAACAATGATGACCAAAAACAAAGTCTCTATTCAGCACATTTTTCTTGTTTCAAAACTGTATTTGCTCTTTTAACTAATAAACATGCTCTAATGATGCAGTTTTCAAGGTTAGAAATTTTGAACTGAACTCCACCTAGCTATAATTATAACTAGGTAGAAATAAGTATCTATCTAGTGTCACAGTTTCCTTAAAATTTAGTAAGAACATGTTGATTTAATTATATCTACTCAGTTATCCAAAGCCTGAAATAAAGGGCACGTGTGATTCTAAGGACAAGGTCAGTATATTTAATTTTTTTTTAATCCCCAGGGCTTAGAATCGTGCCTGTCACTTTAAAGGCTCTTAGTTAATATTTTTTGGAAGGCCTGAAAACAGGAAGTGACAGAAGGAATAAGGAAAGGAGGAGAAGGGGAGGCTGGCACACAGCCAAAAAAAAAAAAAAATGCAGGGTATGTATGAGAGAGTGAATCAGCATTTGAATGTTTGAATGTTTCTTGAATGTTCCCATGCATCTGTACATAACATTCAAGCTAAGGAGTGCTTTGCTGCAATGGAGTGATAAGGAAGAGGTTAAAAAGGAAAGAAACATCTCTCACCAATGTCTACAAATGAATAGCAAAGTGACAGACTCAAAGACAGATATTGGACAGAAAATAATTGCATTCTACTTTGTGCAACTGTTACCTTAATTAAATGCAGTAGCTTTATAATTGCTAGCTAAAAATATACACCTTTTCATGCCATTTTACCATGCCACCTTATTAGGAACCTGAATTTCTTTTGCAGCTTGCTTTATTCCATGCTAGTTCTGCTTGTGGACATTTAGGGAATTCACTATTTTAAAGGCAAAGTCTAAAAGAGCTGATGATCAATGATAAAATATGTTTGGATAATTGGATCCATCAGTAGGTATTCTTGCCAAGGCAATAGAGGGGAATTTAAAGCTTCTATAGTAACCTGTGTCTTTCTTTATAACCAAGATTCTTGTTACTCTCTTTTATAAGCTGGTGGTCTGACAGGAAATAAAAGGAGATTGAATTCTGAACTTTAGAGAATGAGCAAAGGGAAGAATGACTAGCACTCATGATTCTCATCTTCCCCCGGCTAGTGGGATTTCCTTTTCTTTCACGAGTCCACTGTTAGAGGGAGGCACTGTGCAAAATAAGGGGTGCTATGGTTTCAGCGACAGAGCAGCTGCTCAGGTGGCATGAGAGCCACTGGGCTTCCAGGGTGAACGGCCGGGTCTCTGCTGCTCCCCCACCCGCTCTCAGCAGGCTCTTTGCTTGAAAGCAGTGGCCTTCAATATCAGAGAGGAAGCACTTCTTCTGACTTCATTGTGGCTTCCATTCATCCTCCTTCTGTCCCGCCACAGAATCCAGAAAACTCTGATGTGTCGCCCAGCAGAAGGAGTAGGGAGACTTTCTTCAGTGTCGTGTCTGAGAGCACAGCACTGGGGTTCCAGCTATGTACCTTGGAATAATTTACTTTGCCCTTTTGATTCTCAGCTATCTCCACCATAAGATAGAAAGGATGATACCAAGGGCTGTTTGGAAGATTAAGTGAGATCTACGCATGCACAGTGCTTCGCAGGGTATAGCAGGCAGCCACTATTATTAAGAGCTCTCTTCTGTTCCCGCCTTAGGCAGGCGTGTTTATGTGACTTAGCATAAAGGTCTAAATATGTTCAATCCTTAACTCCTTAATAGAAGAGATTTTCCTGCTAAGAATATGATAATACCTAATTTATCCAAAGTTTCCTTACACAAGATCCTCAACTACCCAAATAATATATATACAAGAAACAAGGAATAAGAAAAGATTTATTGGACTGCCAACATCACTATCAGGCAATCACTGTGCTAAAACCTGCACAGCCATAGGCATTAAATGCCATAGAAAACCCCACTCCTCGGCTGAGTTTTGGTCTCTGCTATTCCTGGGGGGAAGGGAGAGCACAGGCATAATGAAAGCTGTGAGACGAGTTAGTCAGCCAGACCATGGCGATAAGAAAACTCCACACAGCAGCAACATGAACTGTAAAACTGAGCATTCTGGGGCCATTTACATAGGGCCAAAAAGCCTTCTCTTTCTGGATAGCCAATGAGAATATCACTAAGTTACACCAAAAGAAAATAATAAGTTTTGATTCTATTGAATGTTGTCTAAGAAGGCAGATAGGTCTACTCTATTTTTAAAAAGTTCCCAGCCAAGAGAATTAACTTGTTTTAATTGGCACATGGGATAACCCATAATTAAATAGAAGATTCACTTCTACAACACTTCATTCTTTAAATATATCTAAACAAAACAGACATCACTGTGTAGCTGTACAATCAATGTAATGGGGATATGTGAAAAAATGCTAGCATTTTACTAACGTCATAAATGTAAAGCAGAACATTTTTCTGAGGGCTCTTTGTTGGAAAGGTGCTGCTGATTGAATGCCATTCATAGAACCCCATTCAAATTGTACCAGAGTTTTCTCCCAGGACGTTTAGCATATTTAATATGTTTAACATTGCTGGTCTTGTGACTCATGAAACCACTATGTGCAGTGTGTGTGTGTGTGTGTGTGTGTGTATGTGTATGTGTAAAACTTCCCTCTAGGCTTGCTGTCCAAGGAAAGCAACTTGATGAGAGGCTCTATTTTCTTAATCTTGGGGTTGCTGTGTGGCAGTTATAACCTAAAAAGCTATTGACAGCCTCTAAGTTTCACCAAATCCTTTCCATTCCCCACTTTTCAGAATCTCCCCAGGGCTGCCGAATAGCTCTATTCAGGCATTTGAACAAAGAGCACATTCTTTTAGCTCACCAGTACAGAAACAAGATTTCCAAGTGGCAGGGAAGATGCCACTCATCTTGGTTTCTTCGCAGGGCAGAATGCTGCCTGAATCACCCCCTATCTTCCAGGGTCCTGCCCTGGGCCTATACTTAACTTCTGAGTCAAAAAGAGTAGACCTTCTGGATAACATGTCACCTTCCCCCAAATCATCCTGGCTTCCCTGTTTCTGTTAAGGGCTTCCCCATGATTGAGGCAAAAAAAAAAAACTTGGTTAAAAAACTTGGAGTCATTCTTGGTTCCTCCCTCTTCCTTGAACCCTATAACTCAACCTACCGTGTGAATCTTCTCAAAACTCCTCCCATAGCGCCTCCTTTTCCCTCCCATAGCCACCACCTAGTCCAGGCCCTTACCTCATTGCAATCCTGCTGCAACAGCTCTGACGCTGGGCCCTACCTTCAACCCTGTTGCCAGATTAATCTGCCTCTTGCAGTATTGGACTTTAACAAGATAGCCTAGAGAGGTTCTGAGCACTGGCTTTAGAGTGAGAGCAAATCTTGAGTCTGCTGTTTACCAGCTAACTGATTTTAGGTAATATACTTCATCTCTGAGGATTAACAAGGTAACATACACAAAGTGCTTGGCACCAGGCCTAGCACATAGTGGATTGTGTCCAAATTCCTTGGCATTGAAGATCACCCACAACTTGTTCCAACCTTCCTTTTCAGCTTTGTTTCATAAGTAGCCTTTACCCATTGTGCTAGCCAAATTGAACATTCACAGTTCCGTATGCATAATTTCACTTTTCTCTTTTCTCTTACCGTTTTCTTCTTCCTGCTCCTCCCTACCAGCAACCTTCCCTACTGAAATTTTAACTAGCCCACAAAATCCAGGTCAAATCCTGGCCTTCTTCATAGTCTGCCAGAAATGGTCTTTGTCTCCTTAGCCCTCACATTCTTTCCCTGTTTAGAATTGTCCCATTGCTTTTATCACAGCTTCCAGATGTTATGTTCAAATGTCTGTATTTCTTTCCAACTGTTTCTAAGTTGCTTAAGGATGGAGGCCATATTCAGCCATCACTAAATGTTATGGGGATTTACATATGCTATTCAACATTTAACAAGGTTTAATTATGAGAAAGAAACAAAACAAACTACACCATTTTCCTCTTTCCCTTCAAGTACACAACTCCCAGCTTTCTGTCACCACCAAAGGTCTCTGAACCAAATAGTGTAGATACTCAGGATACATGTCTTCCATGAATGAAATCTGTACTTTCTCTTTATGGATCTTGCTGTAGACTCTGTCATCCTAGCAAACCTTGTGTCCAATCAGAATTCACACCTTCTACTCTTTAATCCAGTGATAATAACAGTAATAATATTAATAATAATAATAATCTCTAACATATGTTAGGGACTGTGCCAAGTACCTAACATGCATTATCTCATTTAACTTTGAACAGGAAACAATTGGAGTAAGAACTACTGTTGCCCCCATTTTCCAGATGAGGAAATTAAGGTTTTGAGATGGTAAATAACTTGCCCAAGGATATATACAGCTAGGAAGAGGCAGAATGCAAAACAGAGCCTCAAACACAAGCAGCCAGACTCCAAAAGCTGCCCATTTCAAACTCTGTTTTTTTCCCATCTAAACTGTAGTCTAGAGTCAGGAGAGGCTAATCCCAACATCTATTACCTCCCAACTTCCCAAAGGAAAAAATATAATATCAATTCATAATGAATAGAATATGAAGTGCGATAGTATGGGAAATCAATTGCATAAATTGTGAGTCACAGCTTAAACATTCCATTTTCATTGGAAAAACAAAGACTCAGGATAACTGAGCATTATTATTGTCATTATGCCTTTCTGATGTTGGTGCTTCTGCTTGAGGTGGTGGGAGGGAGACTATTGTTATTTAGGGAGATGTTTGTTCCCCTTTCCTCATGCTAGGAAAGCATTTTTGCATCCACAGACCTGGACTGAGCACTTACTATGTGCTGCACAAGGTAAAACCATAACAGGTCACATGACAATCTGAATTAGTAAATCTCTGGGATTCCTCTGTAGTGAATATGAAGCCTAGGACATCCCTTCAGCTATCTCTGAACAAGAAAAGACCGTGACCCAAGATCACGGAGTTCCAGAACCCTTGCTGGTCTAGATCTGGGAAGGTGAATGTGTGGAATGTGGTTCCACTCTCCCGTCCAGCACTCACAGCAGACATTGTTAATGGATGGTGGCACTCTTCCCCAGAGTCTCACAGTAACACTGCCAGTGGAGCCAATATTACATACAAGATGAAATTGATTAGTCATCCCTGGTCTAAACTCAAATTCTCAGGAATTACCTGGAACTGAACTGGCCTTCAGAGTATAAAGACATGAGAATGTAATTTGTCCAGAGATGTCTGCAATTTCAAATTCGTTTCAAGCTCTCAGCCTTAGTGCCATCGCTAGAAACCTCCGCGCCATGAGAGCCAAGTGGAAGAAGAAGCGAATGCGCAGGCTGAAGCACAAAAGAAGAAAGATGAGGCAGAGTTCCAAGTAAACCATTAGCATGTGTACCCGGAGAGATGAGGGGAGCAGGAATATGGAATGCCAGAGGCCCAGGACGCTGGTACAAGTTATTGACTGCATGCTACTGTCTAGAGCTCTTCACAATGGATCTAGAAATGCCAATGTCATCAAACTTCTGTGAACAACACCTTTGAGAGACCCACCTTGCCCACACCAAAGCAGTCCCTTTGGTCCTTTGCCCTGGACCTGAGACATTCTGAACTAGTTCTGTTCTCAGTTGTGGCG
This sequence comes from Tolypeutes matacus, assembly GCA_026826555.1. Classification (NCBI taxonomy): domain Eukaryota; kingdom Metazoa; phylum Chordata; class Mammalia; order Cingulata; family Chlamyphoridae; genus Tolypeutes; species Tolypeutes matacus. The sequence continues at coordinate 24,364,717 of JAKSZT010053764.1, read as the reverse complement.
AGTGTTAACACATGTGAAATTAATCATCTCTTCTGCTGTCTTAGCTAAAAAATAAAAAAAAAAAATTTTAAAAATTAAAATTAAAAAAAAAATTCATTTCAAGGAATCAATCTGAAATATTTTTACTGGACAGAAAGAAAGATATTTTCATTATTCCCAAAGTGAAAGTGCTAGTTGAATATCAAGTAATATAAAGAAATTTTCCACTGTCATAATTTTATTCAACACATAATTGTTGAGAGCTTACTGCTTACCAAGCATGCTTCTAGAAGCCAAGGATATGACAGTATACAAAACAGACAGAATCCCAGCCCTTGTGGAGCTTAAGTTTTAGGGAAGGACAGACAAATGAGTAAATAGTGGATATAGCATGTGCTATAAATTAGTGCTCAGGCATAAAAAAAAGACCCCTCCTATGGTCTATGTGGCCTACATAAATGCCCCCTTTACCCTTACCTCTCTCATTTTTATGTCTTGTTCTCTTCACTTACTTTATCTACATGGGCCTCCTTCCTGTTTCTTGAGTAGGGCAGGCATGTTGCCACCTCAGGGCCTTGGCACTTACAGTACCTGTGCCTGGCCTGATTTGCTTCTTTACTTCTTTCAGGTTTAACTTGAATGCCATTTTCTCAGTGAGGCTTTTGTGGCTTCCCTATCTAAATCATCAAGCCTCTTACCCCTTCTCTGCTTTCTTTTTCTTTTTCTTTTTTTGATGCCTGATGATATTAACTATTGTTAATGATAGTTACACTGAAAAATTATATTCTTGTAGCTTCCTAACTTAATTTCTTAAGTGTGACAAGGAACTTAAAAGCAATCCCAGGAGAGACAGAAAGGAATTGCTCCATTTGAGGCTGTCCCTCCCTACTAAAGAGTCAGTTTCAAAAAAGTTAACAGTCCTGAAATCATAGCCTGCAATTTTTATGCAAACAGTTTTGACCCTGGAGTAGTTAGCAGCTAAGGCTTGTGCAATGGGCAACACTAAGAATAAACCTGACAGTTCAAAGGGAGGATGCAGGACTGTGTGTCCTTATTGGCCCAAAGAGGAAAGGGGGGTTACCTGGGTTTAGAGAGATGCAGTAGAGCTGATAAACTGAATTGTTCTTTCTTTGAATCAATTCCACCTGAGCTGGAAAAAACAGAAAAGTTTTCAAAATGAGCTTCATTGTAGGTTGGGATAATAAGACAATCTATGAGCCCTGGACCAATAGCCCCTTTTACCATTTAACAAATGTCATGTTCTTCTATTGTCAGGTCAGAAAATGCATCCCCATGGGAGGACTTCCATTCTCCCACCAGCTTTATTTTTAATTTGCCAAGCTGGTTTAAGGGGAAAGCCTACTGGGGCTGCTTTTTGTCTTCCTTTGTATTTCATTGTTGTCATATGACAAAGGAAGCTGCTTGCTTCTTATTCTTCTCAAGTGGCCCCAGGAAAAAAAGCTGTGAAGAAAGCTCAAATTGAAACTGAAAACTGCAAAAAGCAGTGTGGGGGGGAAACAGCCTTTCCAGGCTTTGCATTGTGTAAATAAACAAGGGTTTTTCTCTGCCACTGGGACTGGTGGCCAGGCTCTCAGGAGCAGGAACACAAGAGCCACCCCTGGCAGGCAGGGACCGTAAATGCAGGGGAAGGTGTGATTTCCTCCTGTATTTGACATTATTTAAGACAATAATCATAATACTAAAATATAATCTCATCTCCATTTATGAACGCTCTCAAATCCTTTAATTCAAACCAATAAACAAAATTCAGGATTATCGTGGGTCAGACACAAACCCCAGAATGTACTGGCATTAACTCATCTGATCCTTCAAACATGAGTTTGCACACACAGCTGCAAAGCAGCCGGGAGGTTTTCCTTCTATACCCCCTCTCAGACTAGAACTTTATTTTACTACTGGTTCTTATACCCACATGGGGACATTCCTGACCAAATGGCAACATTGTTTTTGCTCATGAACCTGCAAGGTTCAGTGAGTCCTAACCCTTTGGGATTTGAATGTCCTTGGAATGTAGCCTTGAGCTTGTCCTGCCTCTACCTGTGAGGTTGGGGATGGATGTTAGGTGAAAATGAGACCCGTGGAAATAATGCATGAGCCTCGTGCACACAGGCAGCAGAGCCCTTGGACATCCAAGACCCTGGCACTTCCCTACCTGAACCCAATCAAGACTGTTCAGTCTCAGATACATTCCCTGTCTGAAAAGTACAGACCAGATTTGGACTGGGAATGAGGATTCATTACACAGACACACATTGAGCACCTGTGATGTGCCATGCACCTGGCTGGTAATGGAGAGGAAGAGATGGGAGAGTCTATTGTAGGAGGCAGGAAAGCAAATTGGAGAATAAGCCCTCGAGCCAGGCTACCTGGGTACAAATGCTCCTGCACCTCTCCTACCTGCTGGCCTTCCAGGTGCTAGTTAACCTCTGGGACCCCAAGGCCATCATCTGTGACACGGGAATAATAACAGTAACTAGGAGATGGATTTTTGTGGGATTGGTTGCAGTCACTTTGTAAAGTGCTTGCATTGGCTTATTGTAAACACACAATAAATGACCATTAGGAAAATTGGTGCCGTGGATATTGGTATTGTCTGGGGTATAGTGTAAGTGCTTTGATAGAGGTGCATTCACACAGTTCTGTGGAAGCACAGAGGATGGGCATCTAACCCAGGCAAAAGACAAACTGAATAAAAAAAGGTTTGCAAGAGGTGATGTTCAAACTGGGCCTCAAAGGACAAGTAGCAGATAGCCAGGCCCAGCTTCTGGGGACAAGATATACCAGGCAGAGAGGACAGACAGTGCAAAGCCATAGCAATGGAAAAGAGACGGGCACAGGGAAATTAACAATTATGGAACCCATCCAGATACTAGAAACTGTGCTGCATGACTTCAAAAGATGATCTCATATAAAACTTTGCAATAATCCTGAGACAAAGAATTATCCCCATTTCACATGTGGAGAAGCCAAGACTCAGAGAGGTGTTATCGCTGGCCTAAGGTACACTTCTAATTACTGGCCTGATTCACTTCTAAGTCTATACGATTCCAAAGCCCATGTACTGTATAGTTTCTGTCCTCTATATAGAGTTTCCTCTCAGCTTAAACAAAAAGTATGTCTGTGCGTTGGGAGGGGTTGCAAAATGAGAACTCGGGGGGCTAGACCATGAAAGTGCTGGTGTGCACAGTAAGGGATTTGGGTGCCATCCTGGACCATGGGAGTGAAGAGGGAAGGAGTCCTCATGAGCCACTTACTCAACCACATGGGCATAAGGACAGGGCATATAATAGGATAAACATCGACACTGTGGTCTTCCTGGCATGGAAAAGAGATTATGGTGCCTTGGTCCAGCACCATATAAGGTGAACATTTTAAAAATGGCAATTTGCCCTAAACTAATGAACAGATTAGACAGAACAACAATGAAAGCAAGTTTTTCATAGGATATCATCTATGAAAATCAAGCCTTTTTCCAGGGTATGTTGAGGGACTTGATGTATCAGATAGGAGGTTAGATGTATTAGATGACCCTAGCGCTGATTTTCTGCCATTCTGATGATGAGGTAAGAAAACCTGTGACCTCAAGAGCTAAAAGAACTCCAAAGACCATCTAGTCAAAAAAATGTTTGGTAGATGGTAAAACCAAGCTTCAAAGAAATGAGATAATTAAATCAAGAGCCTTAAAACATGGAACATCTGCCACATTAAACTAACTCCATCCTCCTCAGCCATGCAAAGAACCCGGAACCTGAAAGCAATCATGCAGGCTGAAGGGCGTTTTCCTTTACAAGTCTTCCCCACACCCTTTCACAGGCTCTCAACTGAGTGTTATTTATGCAACTCTCTTCCACTCCTCTACCTTGCAAGGTACAGAAGGGACTAGAGCCCTCTCTTCAGTGAGCTTGCATGCCTTACCTTCAAGACATATGTCTCTGGTGTTCCTTATGATAAGATAGGAAGGTAAGAAAAGAAAATCCAAAATATTATTCTCCTTACATTCAAAAGTCTCTCTCACTAGCTCAGACTCAAGTTTGCACTGGCCAAGGAGAGGGATAGGCTTGGTCTAGTAATGGGTGGTATCACCTCCTGGTGGGCAGGTTCCAAGAAAGGTGAGCCAAGGGCATTCTGGTCCATAAACCTTTGAAACTGTAAACAAGCTTGTGCCAAGGGGAATGACCTGCTCTGTTTATAGCACTATGTGGTTCCTTCTTAACAATATCTCCCCTGGTGATATCCTCAAAGAAGTATTTGGGCTTCAGAAGTATGTGATTCCTTATAAATGTGACAGGAAATTCAGAAAAAGATGCAGCTCCATCCATCCAATGATAATGAAAAAAAATAAGATAAAACCACCAAAAAAAAAAAAAAAAAAAACCCAAAAAACTAAAAATCATTACAATCCAATGAGAAGTCCATGTGGCGTTGGCCTAGAGGAACCATCTGTGGTCCCAGGCATTCTCCTCAGAGGGATGTCTATTTAGGTTTTTTTTTTTTTTAATTATGAAAAAAAAATGCACGTGAACCCAATAATGCCCTTCCTGAGATGAAAAATATTACCATGGGTAAAATTGAATTTTCACCCATCTGGTTGGCCAACAAATATTCTTGATTCTGTTAGCCAAGTCACAAGATATATAAAGAAGCTTCTGGAAATATTATTGCTGGACATGTGGCATCTGTCACATTGGCATTCTGTGAGGTGCACCACATGGTTATATAAAAATGAAAGAGGTAACATTAACTGTCAGGACAAGAATTGAATGTAGGAAATAATAGATGACAGGTTGTCATAGAGTTCCAAGCCCTGAGACAGCCCTGCTGAGATTTCTCCATGGAGTTGGTAGATGCGTTTAACCTGTTCCTGTTTTTTTGCCCTATCACAAAATCGGCTGGATTGCTTTCTTCTATCCTCCCTACCTGTCAATTAAGGATCACAAAGTGCTCTTTAGACTATGAAGGGTAAGTCAATCATGGGGCCAGGGAGCCATGGTTGAGTTACTGACCCATATTTAATAATTTCCTTATTGTGACCTGACTTACGTACTAAAACAATATATTCAAAGATAATGTTCACTGAATTATTTCATTTGCACTCTCCAGTTACATAAATCAGCACTGCCCTGGGACCTACTCAGTATTCAAAGGGCTAAAGGAAATATCAGGGGAGTGAAACTGGGAGAGAGTTATGGGATCAATCTGGTTATTGAGACACCTTTTCCAAGAAATAAGAATCTGTACATCTCCTGGTCACTGGTAGTGTTGCAAATAGAAAGAGTCCAACAGTCAATCCTTCTCATAGCTCTTCTGTCTCCAAATGTGAAGGCAGAAGAGCTATGCACGTATCCATGTTTTCCACGACCATTTTGGAGAATCAGCTTTGTAAGAGCTACTTCCCCCTCCCCAGGACTTTCACTAATGTGGTCAGAGTGCCATCACAGAAAATCTGACTCAAGAACAACACAAGATTCCTTTTATTTCAACTAGCTGTATAAGTGTGCTAAAACATTTATTCATACCTATGAAGCAATTTTTGACAAGAGCCCCAAACTTCTGAGAAGCTATCCTAAGGCCAGAATGCTAGATACAGAATAGAATTCATACCCAGAGAAGTTCAACACATTGTTATTTATTGCAATAATTTAGAAACAATGTAATTGTCTGACTATGAGGATAGTGATTAAGAGAAAACTGAGCCAATATTCACTTTATTGTCTTTGACCATTCAGGAATGCTGTTTGGATCCCTGTCAGAGCTTTTGTGTCATTCTATAACATGAACTTGTATTTTTGTATTTTCTATTAATCATTCAATTGTTACAAATGATTTTAAGATTATTAATGATTCAGCAGGGCGATACTCTAATTAATCTGCTAATTTGAAAGTCATTCCATTGCAATGATTGCTTACATACTGGGTCTAATTCTCTCCCCTCTCACCCTGGTCCTATCCTGGGGATATACATCTTCAGATTTTATTAAGAAATCCAATAGGAAAATAGGAAGCATTTCATGGATGATTCTTTTATGATAAAGAAATTCCAAATGTAGTATTTTCAGTGTCCTTAAGCCTACTGGCTAACATTATTATAGGTAGACTTTTCTAAATACCTGGAATAATATAAGTCCTTTCTTTGCTGATTATATAATGGGTAGCAATGGTATTTCTCTAAAAATTCTCAGACATGCTGCAAACAATTTGTCAAACTCAAATATCTCTTAAATATCTAACATGGCATGAAATAACTGTGGAGTATTCTTTTCTACTTTTGATAGATCAAGTCAATGTATCCTTGAAGCTTATAGCTGTTTTTCAGTTTAATATCATGGCTATTTTCATTTTCAACAACCCCACTCAATCTCCATGTCTATTTTCACAGTTTCATTGTTCAGTATGACATAGATATAAATTTAAAAAGTAAGCTAGTTAATAGAACTATTGAAAGGGAGTCAGTTTAATTTTCCCAATATATTTTTCCATACCCTCGTCTTGCTCAAGTACAAGACCTGCTGAGTTTTAGAAATGGAAATCCATGATTCATTCAGCCATATATACTGTTTTGTAATTTAGGTGGTAAATATCCTTATTTGTTCCATAGAAATGAACCAAACTGTCTTCGAACATAAAATTTCTTCCCCCAAATCATTTCCATACTCCTGTTTCCTTCATTTTTCTGCTATATATTTCTGCTTTGAGTCTTTTTCTGCACTATGGTTTAATCTACATGGAACCAAAGATGTAAACTTTTTCTTCTTCTTTTTTTTTTAGATGTAAACATTTTATTGAAGCATATTTTAATTATTTTTTGCTGCCTATATCTCAAAAATGTCACATGCATACTGAGTTTCAATACATAATTTCTAAAACTCAGGCAGCCCAGTTTCTACATGAGGCTTGACCAAGTGCTAACCCATGAGCAATAATATTGTATCCAATAGAGGCAAGCCTCACTTAAAATTCACTCTACATACTTGTAATAAACTCTTGGTCTATGGCCTAATATATCCTTTCACTTTACCAATCTATGGTAGAATATCTTACTTTTTAAAATTTTGTTTTCTGCAAATCAGTCTCCTGAACACAACCATTTAGTAGTAAATCATCAACTCAACAAACATTTTCTGAGCAAGGACTCAGGATCCCTGCCTGAAATAAACCTCCTTGGATACCAAGAGACATCTGTGTAAATAAAGGGCTGAAAGCAATATGCTAGGAAGCAAAAGCTTCGAGCCTACTTATAAAGGAGGACTTCTTAGGTAGTACATGTTGAGTGAAAGGTTTGCAGTTTGTTCCCAAAGCAGAGGGAAGGATATTCCAGGAAGAAGGAACTGAATGAATAAATGTGGAAAGGCTGGGGCCGCGAGCATGCTCAGCCCAAGGTGGGCACCGGGGTCATGGGGATGGTGGTGGGAGTAGCACGAAGGGGAGTGGCAGAGAGCACGTAGTCAGCGAGAGGTTAAGACCAAAGAAGCATCTCAGAGTCTGATATCAGCAGTCCTCATTTGCCCTGCTAGGAATTTTTAGCTTTATGCCATAGGTAATGGAGGCTGCTAAATTTTTTTAATAAGGAGAGTGCTATAATCAGGCTTGGGAGATTGTTTGAATTGTTGCACAGAGAATTAGAATGGAAGGAAGGAGGGATAGGACTAGCATCAGGGAGACCAGCAAGAAACTGCTGCAGTAGTTGAGATGCGAAAGGCTGAACTGAAGGTCGTGACAGTGAGGCTAGAGAGAAGGAAATAAAGAATATATAGTTATTGCACACTATATATTGTATTTTGCTTACGTTTTTCCCCTTCACTAGGATATGAGCTCCACGAAGGTAGGAACTTTCTGTCCATTTGGTTTACTGCTCTATCCCCAGCACTTAAACAATGTCTGGCACAAAACCCACACTCAGTAAATAAGTATTCAGTGAATCAGTTTTATGTGAGGGGTGAGAGAATCAAGCATGATGCCAAGAATCCTGACTTTTAAGGAGCTTCAAGATGAGAACAAGAACATAAGTGGAGAAGCTGGTCAGCAGACATGTTGGGGGTGGGGTGGCCAAGAACAGGGACAAGAGGAGGAAGGGAGAATCATGTCATTTTGAAAGATTTTGCTTTCCTTCAATGCAAGAATCAGAATTCCAGCTAGACTAACATAATTTGTCCACAAGAGAGCTCAAGATAGAAGACATCAAACTGAATTTGGGGGGAAAGCATTGTTTGTTTTTTAACAAAATGTTAGATCTCTTTTCTTTTGTATCTAGAAGAACACGTTCATCTCCCCAATCCCATGGGGCTTTGATAAGATAACCAACCATGTGACACAAATCCAAAAATTAATTTTAGGACGCATGCTAAATATAACTTTATAGTAAAGGAAAATGAGGCTTTATTCATTAAATTGCCTAGAAAACAATTAAGTGTATAACTTCTACTTCTGACTAATTCACACTTTTTTCCTTTAAAAATATCTGATGAGATTTATGTGAAGGAATCAGCATATGTGCCTGTTTCCCCTCCTGCCCCTCAAGTGACAAAAAATAAAAATGACTATATATATGTGTGTATATATATACATTTTCTTAAGCAAATACATCCCTCTCAGTGCTTTGGGGTGGGGAGGAAAATGGATAGCATATTAGCCAGCTAGAAATGTAAATAATTTCTGGAGGATTTAAAGCAGGTATAGAAACGAGTGAAAAAACACAGCCCAAATCATTGTCAGAGAAAACAATGTACTCTGAAGTTAAATACTATTTCAGATACCAAATAAACAAAGGCAGGAAACAGAAGAGACCCTGGGAGCAGCATCAGAGCAATGAATTAAAGAGCTTCCCTCAGAGTAGCTCAGCCAACAAATTCCTCATCTATGAATTTTATTCTACAGATGTACTCACCCATGTGTATACAAGAATATTCACTGCAATAGTGTTTACAGTGGCAAAAGAGTGGCAACAATCCAAGTGCTCTTTAATAGAAGACTGGTTAAATAAATTAGGGTACACACCTATAATGAAACATTAGGTAGCCAACAAATAATGATGCCCATCCATACATGGCTGAATGGAATGGTCTCCAAGATAGACTGTCAAATGGAAAGAAAAGGGTAGAAGTGTGTGTAAGCGTGCTACCATTTGTGTAAAAGGGAGATGTGCATTTCTATTTGTATCCATATAGAGCATCTTAAAACTGGCTTTAGGGATTGCCTTTGTTGAGAGGTGCTGAAGAGATAGGGACAGAGGTGATACACTTCATTTTCACCACATATCTTCTTATACTAGGGATTTTTCTGTGCTAGGTAAATTTATTGCCTATGCAAATATATTCATATTTTTAAAGGCAAGAAAGAGTGTGGACAGGAAATGATAGGAAGATATAGAAAAGAGAAAACAAAATTAAGATGGAAGAAAGAAGACAAAATGTCAGTATCATATTAAATGTGGCTGGATTCTATTCCACAATTTAAAAACTGAGATATGAGATATTCTGATTAGGTTTTAGGTGATGGGGGGAATCTAGCCTTGCTCTTTAGAAGATGCACATCTAAAACAAAATGACTACAGAGAAGGGGTAAATAACTGAATGAATAATATACCAAACAATGCCTAATCCCCAAAAATGTGTGGCAAGTACAATAACAGAATATAAAACAAAAATATAATACATAGTAACAGCATTAAATAGGAAAAGGAATATTATATGTTAATAAAAACTACAATCCACCGAGAACATAGATTTTCATGAGCCTTTATACATTTATAAAAAGCTTTACAACATACAAAGCAAAAACCATTTAATTTCAAGGAATAATTGTGGAATGTATATTCATAATAGGAGTTTTTTAACATGCCTCTCAGAAATCAACAGATAATATAAACAAGTAAATAAGTGACTACAAAGAGGAATTAATAAAAATTAGTAAATGTAATCTATTGTATATATTTAACTATACTCAGTAAATACAGAATACACAGTTTTTGGTTTTTTCTTTCAAATAAAACAGCACAATCACATTGTGCATTAGGATACATAATACATTTAGGGTATAAATATATATAGGAAGGAAGAGGATGTGGCTCAAGTGATTGGGCTTCATATAGGAAGTCCAGGGTTCAATTCCCGGGGCCTCTGGTGAAAAGCAAGCTGGCCCGTGCGGCAAGCTTGCCCGAGGAGAGAACTAGCCCACGCAGAGTTCTGGCCCATGCAGGAGTGCTGGCCCGCACAGAGAGCTGGCGCAGCAAGATGACACAACAAAAAGAGACACAGAAGAGAGACAATAAGAGATGCAGCAGACCAGGGAGCTGAGGGGGCACAAGAGATTGAGCGCCTCTCTTTACTCCGGAAGGTCCCAGGATCAGTTCCCAGTGCTGCCTAAAGAGAATACAAGCAGACACAGAAGAACACACAGAGAGCAGACAGCAAGCACAAAACAACGAGGGGAGGAGGGGAATAAATAAATAAATCTTAAAAAAAAAAAAAAAAAAAAAAAATATATATATATATATATATATAGGAGATAGATGATGATAGGTGATGAGACACTGAGAAAGAGAAAGAATGATTGAATACATCCATATGTATGTCCACTATAATTTAAAAAACACAATTTTAAGTAAGAGAAAATAAATTGCACATATTTAAAAACAAATGCATGAGCAACTAAATAAACAATAGAGAAATTCGACTTCATCAAAATTTAAAACTTTGTGCATCAAAGAAAATTTTCAAGAAAGTGAAAAGACAACCTACAGAATAGGAAGAATTAGTTGCAAGATAAAGGGCTTAATATCCAGAATATATAAAGAGTTTGACAATTCAACAACAAAAAGACAAACAACCCAATTTAAAAATGGGTAAAAGACTTAAACAGATTTTTTTCCAAAGGAGTTTTGTAAATGACCAATAAGCACATGAGAAGATGCTCAACATCATTAGCCATTAGGGAAATGCAATCAAAACCACAGTGAGATACCACCTCACACCCATAAGGATGGATATTACTGGGGGAAAAAAACAAAAACAAGTGTTGGAGAGGATTTGGAAAAATTGGAACTCTAATGCATTGTTGGTGAGAATGTAAAACGGTGTAGACACCGTGGAAAGCAATATGGTGGTTCTCCAAAAAGTTAAATATAGAATTACCATATGACCCACCAATCCTACTTCTAGGTATATACACAAAGAAAAGGAAAACAGGGTCTCAACTATATATTTCTACACCAAGGTTCATAGCAGCTTATTCACAATAGGGAAAAGGCAGAAACAACCCAAGTGTCCATTAAGAGACAAATGTATAAACAAAATGTGGAACATACACATGATGGAATGTTATTCAGCTATGAGAAAGAATGAAGTTATGAGACATACTGCAGTATGGAAGAACCCTGAAAACATTATGTTCAGTGAAATAAGCAAGGCACATGAGGACAAATATTATTTATCACTGACAAGAGATAACTAAAAATAGCAAATTCTCAGTGATAGAAAGTAGATTAGAGGTTACCCAATGATGGGAGGAGGGAGGAAGGGAGAGTGTTTGGTTGGAATTTTTTTAAATTGAGAAAATGTGGGACACATAATCTAAAATGCATTAGAAAACAAGAAAGATACAACAATAAGTTGACTAAGAATTCAGATTAAGAATCTAAAAAAAGAGCAGCTACGGAAGCCAAAGTAAAAGAAATGAATAAATAATGACAAAATGAGAAAATATCTTATATTGTAAATAATAATATCGATCAATAAAATGAAAAGCTGTTTCTATGACACAACCATGGCTTTCGCTAATCCGATCAAATGCAGAATAAAGAGGATTGAAGAAGTTGACATGTAATTCCAGATATAGAGATTTTTAAAAATCTCAGTGAAATGATTTCATTATCAAGTAAAACACGAAACGTGAATTGAGTCAAGGAAAGCCCAATAATCTTACACTTCACGGTAAGTTTATCTATTTGCTGCCCCAGAAGAATTTGCATCTGAAATGTTATCTCTAAATATGAAATGAAATTTAGCCATTAACAAAATAGGTAGATCGGATGTTCCAAGGAATTCCACTTGATGCCTAATTTCTTCATTCTTCTGAACGATGTTATCCTGATTCTCCTCAGCTTGCTTCTAGCTAAATGACAATACCTGTCAGATCATAGCTAGGTTGTGCCAGACTTTAGGGTTAGCCAAAATTCCACTCTGACCCCTGATTCTTTCTTCGATAGACCTCAAAATTTCTTCCCCATTTATGCACTCCTTTCTGAGTTCAGAGCAAAGGAGAAGTGCCTTTCATCCTCCAAGTGGGTTCTGTGGGGCAGCAGTGCTGTTTGGGAGAATGCCCAGTGGCAGTTAAGTCAGACTCATGGCTGGGCAGAAGCAGATTTCTGCAAAGCTCACGGCTTTGGGGCTCACCTCCACCAAGCCTCCCCTACCAGAGAGCACAACTATGGCTTGGAGGCTAGGCACAGCACACAGGTGAATTTTATTTGGCTCTCTAGGTTTTTATAAGTTTTTAAGTTCAAACACATGTGAAGCCATTTGTGTTTGCAACCTCTTCCTTACTCATCCCAGGCTGTGACCTCCACACATAAGCAGGGACAAAACAGCTACCTGCAGCCCACAAGTCAGGTGCTGCTCTGGTCTTCCCTCACCTCACTCCTTCCCAACAGTTAAAGTCTGGAAGCCAGAAGCTCTTGAGTTCCAATCATAGCTGTCCTTCTACCTCGTTGGCTTACCTTCAGCAAGTAACTCTGGGTGATGGACTAGAAGATTTCTAAGGCAATTGATAGTTTAACAGTCTGCAGTTCCATGACTAGTCTCCCCACCATGGCGGCAAAACTTAGAATCATGTATTAGCAAATGCCGTAAAGGTTACTCCCTAAGAAGTTGAAAATAAGCAAGCCTTAGGATTATCTCCATTTTAGAGATAAACTTGAGACATAAAGGAGTTGAGTACAATAGTAATTCAGTGTAGAAAATCAAATAACCATTTGGCTCAAGAGGAATTTTTGCAAGGGGGACATGTTTTTGAATATTCTGGGCACCAAAATCAAGTAGGCTATGCCTAATCAAGGTATGTAACAACTAAAAACATTCTTTAGTTAAATAAATGTTAAATGTACAGAAAGCACAAAGAATACCATGAACATGTATGGCCTGAACATTTTATATCTTATTTAAGAAGTCTTTTCCTACCCTAAGGTCATTATGATAGTGTCCTGGATTTTAATTTTGTTTTGCACCCTTACATCTTTAATCCTTGTGGATTGAGGTGGCAACCAACTGAGGTTTTTTTTTTTAAGAAATCAATTTTACTGATACATATAATAAAGCATAAATGCATCCAAAGTGTACAATCAGTGGTATTTGATATAATCACCTAGTTGTGCGTTCATCACTTCAGTCATTATTAGAGCATTTTCATTATTCCAATAATAATAATAAACAAAAAAAGACAAACAAAAAACTTCATTTCTCAATCTCTCTATCCTTCCCCTGCAGTACATAGGTGCTATTCTGTTTCATTCTCTCTAGTTTATTTGTATTTGATACAGAGTCAAATTGTCGCAGCACCATTTACTGAAAAATCTTTACCCCCCAAACTTTAATGCCCTCTCTGTCTTACACCAAGTTCTTAGAGGTGCATGAGAATGTCTCTGAAGTTCTATTTCATTAATTGATTTATCCATCCGTGTGCCAATATCATACTGATTCAAATTCTATGGTTTTATACGTTTTCATATGTCTTTCATAGTAAGACAAATTCTCACTTCCTGCTTTTTTTCTTGTGAAATTTTTTGGATATTATGAGAAATTTACTCTTCTAAATGAATTTGAGAATCAGGGACCACAAAAAAATTACTGGAATTTTTCTTGAAATCACCATTAATTCTGTGTTAGAGAGAACCAATACGTTTACTCTAGTGCATTTTCCCATTATTGTACTTAGTAGAAGCCCTCCATTTAGTAAGGTAGTCTTTCCTGATCTTCAGAAACGTTTTATACTTTTCCATGGTGAGGATCTTAATCATGTCTTAATAAAAATGATAAAAGTATTCCTTGAGAAAGATTCAATCTTACTCTAGAACAGATTACTCTTCATATGCAGATTATTATGCAAACTTTTGTTCCAAAATCACCCTTAGCCTGTTCTTGACTGGGAACTAGTGATATTTAACACACTGCTTTTGTCCTCCCTTGCTGGAACTAGAATGAGTTGTCCCTTTCCTACACCAGGGACTCCTACATGAGTTTCATTCTCTCCCAGAGCACTTGTTCTCTGACCCTGCCTCCCATCCTAAGACTGTTGTAGTTGAGCTCTGTCTCCCACATGCTGCCCCTGGTCATATAATGATGCTTCTCTTTGTCTCTCAAACCTAAATACAGCATGAAGATGGCAGCTTTCTCTCTTGAATTAGCCTTTTTAAAGTGACAAAGGAAGGGGCTTATTAAACCTCACTTTGTGAGACGATTCACTTCTTAGTGCACAAGATAGCAATGAATCTTCCACTGCACAGCAACGAGGATGCCATGGTGCTTCCTCGGTGCCCAAAAAAGATTCTCCCGGGAGCGTGAGCTCAGGTCTATAGTGACCAATAGTGTGTGCATAAAAATAATATTCCTCACGATTTATGTTAGCAGCAGGGAATTGTAAGGTTATGATGGAAATTCTTCAGTGTCATAAAAGCAGACACTATACCCAATGGCTAGTTCATGGTAGCAATATCAATTGTCAGTAACAACATCTTCTAGAATGAATGCCCCAGTTCCCTCTTTCTTTCTCTCTTATCAACAGTCAAGACACCAACATGTATTGACCTTTCACTGCTATCTCCTAACTCTCCTCCCCTTATTCTTCCCCAGAGAAGACTTTCCTCCCCTGGATTACCAACAGGAGAGGTGTTATTGTATTGTCTACTTTCCCCTTCTTACAATCTGAGTATACTGCTAAGTTATTCTAAAAGTGATTTAAGGCTAACGAGAGCCTGGAAAGCTCTGGAGGAATCACAGTGTTGAAACTATTGGATAACTGTGGTTGAGGAGTGAGTGTAGCGGTGCTATATTGTATATTCACACATGGGACCATTTAGTGAAGAGCAGACTAACTAGCTATTATTAAACACTTCTTTCTCAATTCACACTTTTTGTACTTACACATTTGGTCAATCCTGAAAGTCACAATTTGAAAACTGAAGTGATGCATATATACATACTCCTGACCACATGACGTATATCAGTATGCTTTTAGTTTTATAAAACTGTGAAAGGAGTTTTTGAGGGTATTCCCCTGGTGATTCCTCTCTGCCTGACCCTCTTGGAGAAACTGCTTTTTAGGGGTGAAAGGGGCAGTTCTCATGGGAAAACCTGGGCATGCCATGATCCTGGTTTTCTTCTTTCACCACTGTTATATATGTTTCTGTTAAATAAACTATATTCAATGAAAAAAAAAAAAACCTGAAATGGTAGCGGGGGCATTTCCCTTGGTCCCTGGTTTCTCCTCATTGTCCCCATACCCAGTGCAGTTACCAAAGGGGATCTCTGTTCAGAGGCGACAGAGGCATCTCCTTCGAAATGAACTGCAAAGCAGTCTCCCTGGGTTCTGGCTAGGGGTGCCCTGTGATTACACACTAACCTTAGATATATTAAGGTGGTCAGTGTTCAGATGTGGTCTTATTGATTTAACTTCTTCTGGGGAACAATGCATTGCTAATGGTCACTTTCTCAAATTGCAGATTACGGTATTTCGGATGGGGTCAGAAGGACACCAGGACATTGATTTAGCCATCCTGACTGCTTTACTCAAAGGTAAAAGAGTTTCTGTCTCCAGAGAGTGCAAAAATAATTTAAACAGATTAACACAGTAACCTTGTGTTTCCCGATACTGGTTCCAATCCCAAATAACACCATGAAACATTCAATCATTGATGACATAAGGACCTCTCCTATATGACACCATTACTGCTATTAAATTCTATTAGAGTAGATCTGTTAAAGTGACTCAATTTTATAAGGTTTAAATATACTACTATACAAATTATGTCCATTGAATTGTATTAAATATCTAAAATAAAAGACTGATTTTACTGTAGTAAAATAGTCAATATTAAAAGTCAGTATTAAAATAAGCAAAGGAAATTGACTCTGTTCAATACTGAAATAATGAAAACTGGAGGTGCAAAACAAAACAAAACCACAAACCTTGTTGAATATGGTGGGTTAGAAATGTCCCCTACATTCTCTCTCAGACCCACGTTTTGTCCGCTCTAGCATTTATCACCTGGTTGGTAGCTACACGTTGTAATCAGCCTTGGCAATAAGCTCTGTGAAGACAGAGAATGTGTCTTGTTCATTACTTCTTTCTTGGAACCTCCACAGTGCCTAACATATAGCAGCATTCAATCGATTTCTTGTTAAATAAATAAAGGAATGAATGGATTGCTCATAGATTTGGTGATAGATTCAGCATTCCAAAATTAAAACTCAGAATGGCGTTGTATTCTAACTTCCAATATACCTGCCCTTTTCCCACTGCTATTTTTCACGAGTGCCCATTATGTGCAACCATTGTGCTCAGCTTTTTACAAACAGTGTAAACATTAATATCACAACAACTGTATGATGTAGGGTCTATTTTTAATCCCATTTTACAGATGAGGTAAGTGGGACTATAAGAGGAAAAGAAACTTTCTAAAGGTTACAATGCTAATTAGGAGAATTTGAACTTCAGTCCAGGTAATGTTTAATTCTTTCCACCATACCAAATGTACTGACCCCTTGGGCAATAGAAGCTGCTGATTCTCTCCACACACCTCCCAAATATACATGCACATTCACTCAAATTTCTGATGACATTTCAGGAGTTTCACAATTCTATGAAGTAAGTCCATGTGTCCCAGGTTAAGATTCTCTTCTCTTAAAGTCCTAATTACAAAGAACTAAAAAATACACACACTGGAGAGAATTAAGGGACCCTGAATGAGCTGACCCATGAGGTATACTCTGGACCCCATTCTTTCTTGATCGGAGACAAAAATAAAAATTTGAGGCAAGTAACTATCTATAATATTTTCTTTTTTTTTATTTTATTTTATTTTTATTTATTCATTGATCCCCCCCTTGCTGCTTGTGCTCGCTGGGTCAGCTAACCACGCCGTGCGGGTGGGCTTGCCTTCACCAGGAGGCCCCGGGAACCGAACCCGGGGCCTCCCATATGGTAAACGGGAGCCCTACTGATTGAGCCACAGCCGCTTCCCTAATATTTTCTATTCTTAAATAAAATTAAGAAAAAGTAATAATGATGGTAACTAACATCTACTGAGAACGGCTGTGTACCAAACACTATGTTAGGTACATTCTGTGTATGAATTAGTTTAATTTTTACAGCTTGATAAAACCAGTTTGTTATAATCCATATTTTATAGATGGGGAAATTGAGGCACAGAGCATTTCAGCAATGTGCCCAAGAAGAGCTAGCCAATAAGTGGCAGAGTCTGGATGTGAACACAGACTGTCTGATGCCATAGCTCTCACTTATATATACCACCAAGATATCCCTATTCCTTTGATAAAATGAAGCAAAACACCAAATTTATAGCTTTGGACCAAAACTCATAGCAAAAGGAGAAGTGAATTGTTGGTAAAAACAATATTTTCTTCTTCCTTCACCAACTTGTGAGACTTAAAATCATGCTTCACCTCTTGATCAGTCTTAGAATTTATTTGTTGTAATTAATAGAGTAATTGTCTTCCAAATTTTCTGAGCGTGACCCACAGTAAGAAATATATTTTACTTAAGTATATCAAGTACTTACATACATGTAACACTTGAAATTAAAAATTGAACTTCGAGTATCATGAAACAATATTTATATTAACTATAAGCAATGAAATTGATTATCCCACTAAATTGATTTCATGACCCACTAATGGTCATACAGTTGATTTGTGAAGGGTGCAAGCATAAGACTTTTGCTGGTGGCCAAGAGCATACTTATATCAGATTCAAAGTCTTTATTTTGTTTAATTATTCTTCCTATGTATTTTTTAAAAAATCATGACTGGGGCACAAAACATAGTTTAACACTTATTTTTGCAATTATATTTAGTTTTGAATTATCTAATGCATGGGAAATCTTTTGTACATTCCTGTTTTTATTCTCTTCATCACCTGAGAAAATCAGAAGTTAGATAGAAGAGAACGACCAAACTAACCACTTATATATAAATCTAGCGCCCCCTCCCTACAAAAAAGAACAGATAAGAAACCATGTGGCTATGGGGAAAATGCTTTGTTACTCCTTGTTTATGAACCCATTGGGTTTGATTTTCTTCAGAATGTCTGTATATATTAGAGCATACTGTTTATATTATAAAAGCTTATTAGTTGGCTGTTCAAGAAGGAGACAAAGAGAATATTGTTCCAGGGATGTAATTCTGACCTAGGGTAGCTTTTGAGAATCATCGATGCCACGTCTATCCTTCTCATTCAGGTAACAGCTTGCAAAGAGTATGCACTCTTCTCTTCCTTTTGCCCTGTCCACCACACCACCCACACCACCCACACACACACACAGGGGAGCCCAAGAAAATGTCTCAGAAATAGAGTTGTCAGATAAAATGCAGACTTCCAGTTGACTTTGAATTTTCAGATAAGCAGCAAAAAAATTTAGCCTAAGTATGTCTGAAATTCAATCTTTACTGGGAGTACTGTATTTATATTTGATAAGCCAGCTACTCTACTCAGAGGAGGTGTAGTGCCATTAATACTACTGGGTTTCAGACACCTTGAGAGATCCTGTGGGGAAGGGTAGCTCGAGAATCTAGGTAAGTCACCAAGTCCCTCTTTCTGCCTCCTTCTCTTGGCCAATCCCTGCCTAAATCATAGCAAACAGAGAAGACTTCCACTGGAGAGGGCTCGAAACAGACATTCATAAACTGTCCCAGTACTTATCAATCCGCCCTCTCAGCCACCTCATCCTATCTGCATCCCTCTTCCTCCAGGCTCAGTAAAGCCCGAGGACTCCTATTCAAGGCCTTGCATCTGCTCAAAGTTATCATAAGTGACCCTGGACCTTTTCTGTAGATAAAATTACCCCCAATTTTTTTTTCATCTTGTCTTACAGACCTTGGACTAAATATAAAATCAAATCATGTTAGTTTCTACTCTTTCATTCATATACATGCACTAAAGTTATAATATGTGATGAATCACTGTCCTCCAAAGATGAGAAATTCTTTTTCTCTGTATTCCATCTTCATTGGTAAGAAGTATATCTGAGGCATTGAGAGAAAACAACACTTATCACTTACCTCCTTTTCTGGTAAACACTTTATAAGAGATAAAACAGAGTGCAAAAATAATATATTCTTCCTTAAAACTGTCAAGGTAATAAAAAACAAGGGAAGTCAGCCCACAGTCCAAAGGAGCCTTGGGAGACATGACAACTAAATGTAATGTGGTATCCTGGATGGGATAAAGGGCAGTAGATAAAAATGAAGGAAATCTGAATAAAGTATAGACTTTAGTTTTTTAAAATGTGTTAAGGGAAAATTAATAAAGATATGCCATCACAAATCATGGATCTGAAAAGGAGACAATGTAGTCGAGAAAATTCCATAGTCCTTGCATGTAAAAATGAAAAAAAGGAGATGGTATCTTATGGAATTAATTGTAAAGATCAAGTACATGTATAATCATAGGACTAAAACAGGTACAAGCTGTATCTATATAAAGTATCTATATAAATCATATAGGTATGAATAATAACTAATCACTCTTGAGCTGTACAATCATTAGAAATACAACTGGGGATTCTAAGCAGGAGATATATGAAAGCACAACTAAAAGAAAATGGTATATAGGAAAGCAAAATTTCCCGTGGAAATTTTATCATTTCAGAGATAATTACTTGGTTGCTATCATTTTATTTTATGTGTTTTCATTATTCAGACATAATAAGTAATGTTATCAATAATTAATAAACTAATTCGTTACTTATAGATAGTAGATGGAAGAGGACACCTTCCTTAAGATGCACAGTTGTAAATTTGTTGAAAATGTAAGAAAAAAAATGAAATAAGAATCAGAATGCAGAAATAATAGGCAATCTGTTCTAGCTGGCTTTACTTTAGAAAAAAAATTAAAAAGAATGCCTTTAGATAATACAAAGCAACAAATAAGAGGACTGTGTTCTGATGCATCTTTCTATAAACTGTATCCTAAAAAAAACTGAAATAAAAGATGGATAAATTTTTAAATGCATTTTAATGTTCCATAGCTACTTCTAAATGCATGCCCCTCCTAATCTATTAACCAGAAAATGCAGAGTTATTATCACCAACTAGTACTGACATTAATAGACCATTAGTCTTGCCACCTAACTCATTTTAGCTTTTAAAATGGCTTAATCAGTCCCTAGTAAAACAAAATTATTGGAAGATGTTCTGAAGGGGCTCTGTCCAAGAATTCTAGGCAACCTGGTAGATCTCATAAGCAACTAACTTATTATCCAAGAGTGTTTACTGAGAAGCTATATCCTATTAACTCAGATGCTTCATGAATGAGTTTTATGGGAATTTATTATGATGTTGTTTTAAAAATAAACTATTTCTAATTATGTGCTCAATCTTTGCTGCCCTTTCTTCCAATGCATAGACAATTCAATATAACACATGCTTGCTTGCTTTTTATTTTTATTTTCTTAACCAGGTGCTGTTTAGAGATCCTTATTATGGCCAAAAAAAGAGACATCCATATTGATATTTCCTCATTTATAGGAAATGTAAAGTCACCATAGTTATTAAATATGACACAAGTAGAAGTATTTCATAATTTGTCCAAAAGAGACCTACAAAAAGTCATTTTTGTAGGCATAAAGGGACATGGAAGGAATTGCTGTGTGGGGTAAACCATGGGAGAATAGAGAACTGGTTTAGTTAGGCACTAAACTCACCAAGAAAGTTTTACAATGCTGATTCTTTACTAAAACATTTATCACGACTTTCTGTGCTTAAAGCCACTTTTAGTCTTCCTGTTTCCTTTGACTTGTGGGGAAGTGAGCTTCTGCACAGGCATTGTTTCCTGCTGGTCCATTTGACCACTTCAGTCCAATCTTTTCACTTAGGTAAATTTGGCTATCAGCAGTTGGAGCCCAGGCATGGGCATCCCCATAGCCTATGTCTGCCACCCACCTCTTACTACCTCCTCCCAAAGCCACCCTGAAGCCAAAATACCACCTTCCACCTTGCTACTCGCACGTATTTTACAGACTAGAGCCCAAAAGACGTTTCTTCCAAGATCATTTAGCAAATCAGTGATAGAGCTGAGGTTGGATCCCAAGTCTCCTCACTTCTTTTCCATTTTCTTTATATTACACTTACAAGGCTTTGGGGGACCCAGGATTCCCTGGCCCTACACTGCCACAGAAATGAAAGCTCTGGGAGCACTGGTCAGGGTCTGCTCTCCATCTCTCAGATGTGAGTCTCTTCCGTGTCGAACAAAGCAGCCCTCAGCAGTGCCAGGCTCCCACCCCACCAGCTGAGCAAATCCAGTAAAAAAGGCTCATCTTTCCCAGTAATTAAAACAGAAAAGTCCCAGAGAGGACTTGGATTTGCTTGCTTTGGATCAGTGCCCACCCCTGAACCCATCACAGTGGCAGGGGAGATGGGAGAATCTCTGTAACCAGGAAATGAAAGATAGAGTAAGCTCCACCCAACTCACAGAATTATGACTCTATAATGAGAAAAGTAGGGAGGAAAGGGTACTGATGAGACCACAAGCAACCTAAAAAAAATTACATACATGACTCTACAATGGTATTAAAAGAAATACTGAGGGGCAAATTGTCAGATTTACCTCAAATGCAAATACATCAAAATCTATGTACCAGGAAGAAATTCTTTATTCAGTAGACAAAGATGGAAACTAACTAGATTAAATGAAAGCTAATCAAGATTCAGACATTCATCCAAGGCATGCTTAAAAAGTTTATTTCAGGGGGCAGATGTGGCTCAAATGCTTGGGCGTCCATCTCCCATATGGAGGGACCTGGGTTCGATCCCTGGGACCTCCTGGTGAAAATAAAGACAAATACAAAAGGCACGCAGGCCACCAGGCCCCATGCGTGGAAGCGCTGTTAGGCCCCGCAAGTGGGTGAGCCCCCCAGGCCCCGCGCGTGGGTGCGCCATCAGGCCCCACTGAGCCACGCAGCAAGATGACAACCTAACAGGAGAGTGACACAAGGGAGAGCCAAGATGAGACTTGCCAAAAAACCAGGAACTAAGGCAGTGCAGGTGGCAGAACACCTCTCTCCCACATTAGAAGTTCCCAGGATCGAACCCCAGTGAAGACAGGAGGAGAAGGATGGGAGGAGAGGTCAGGAAACAGACTCAGAGAATTGCCCAGTGAATGGACACAAAACAGCAAAAACCGGGGGTGGGGGTGGCATTAAAAATGGATAAAAGTAAATAAATAAATCTTAAAAAAAAAAAAGTTTATTTCAGGTGGACCTAAATGTGTACTTTATTAGCATTATTGACTGTATATTATTGTTATAATCATTATTACCTTTTTCAGCTTTAATGGTTTATATGTCATTATTTTGCCCAAAAATGTTAAATTACATTTTTAACACATTTTTCCCAAGACCAAAGTCTATTCCTTAGAAAAATTATTCTGTATAGGTCAAATTTCCTCAGGCCTTCCCCACTAATCCTCCCACAAATCACCCCCTCCCCACCACCAATCCCAGCCCCTCAGTATGGTACTTATATCTTAGTGAGACCATGCAGCAAAAGTGCCTTACAACGGGGAGAATGATGACCTCATTCAAAGCATCACTACTCCCTGATTGAGCAAACTACTTAACATCATTGAGCCTCACTTTCCTAATCCGTAAAACTGAGATAATAACACCTCCCTCACAGATGTTATAACAATTTTAATAAAAAAATACAAGTGAAACACTATCTTAGTTTCCCAGTTGCTATGACAAATACAGCACAATGTGTTGGCTTAGCAACAGGAATTTATTGGTTCGTGGTTTCGGGGGCTAGAAGCCTTGCTTCCTTCCAGGGTCTGTGCATTCTAGCTGGCCAGCAATCCTTGGGTTCCTTGGCTTTCCTGTCTCATGGCGATGTCCTCTCCTTTCTCTTCCAGGTTCCATTGACCTCCAGCTTCTTGCTCCCCGCCATGGCTTTGTGTGTGTGTATCCATTTCCCTTTGTTTATAAGGACTCCAGCCATGTTTGATTAAAACCACCTGCATTCAGTCTGGGCACACCTTGATTAATAACATCTTCAAAAGTCATATTTACAAGTGGGTTAATACCTTCAGGACCAGGGGTTGGGACCTGAACATGCCTTTTGTGGGGGGCATGATTCAATCCCCAGAAAGTACTCACCATGGTAGCTGGGAAAATCTATTTAATAGAGGATGAGCTAACTGATGATGGTGATGATGATGATGCCAAGCTAGAAATGAGAGCCAGGATCGCATTTATTTTACTCACTACCATACACACATACACACAGTGACTGGTGTGTAGTCAGTATTCAGTACGTGCTTGTTGAACTTATGAATGAATAATGAATAGACTTTGGAATAAGATTAGATACATACTGAAATCCTACTTAATATTAACATATAGTAGTTTTACATCTTTTCCCTCCGAAAACATACTTTAAATTTTTCTAGGGCCTTGAGGTGTGCCCCCTGTCCAAAGCACATCAGAATCATAAAATGTCAAATTTGGAAGGACCCAATGGAGAGAGACTAACCCCTATAGCATCCTAGATCTTTGTGTTCTAGGATCCAGAGCAGAACACAAAAAGGAATTTAATCTGGCAAGCTGCTTTAGGATGAAATTAATTTTCTGGCAAGTTCATTTCCTGAAAATCCAAATAGATCTCAGAGCAATAACAGAGACTAAAGAAAATGGTAATTTTAAACATTTCTGTTTGTCTCTAATAGAAGAATGTGATAAAAGAAAAGTCACATAATTCCTTTAATTTGTATAATGCTTTACAATTCACAAAGCATTTTCACAGAAATTTTATCATCTAATCTATATAACATCTCTGTGGAATGGGTTACCAGGAATATATCTCCAATCTGGGGCTGTCTTGTGCATGAAAGTGGACAGTAATAATAATTAGGTCAGAACAAATGGGAAAAAAAACAAAAATGTCCCAGGAAAATTGAGGAATATGATCACCTTGGTTGCAACTCCAGCTTTGATTAGGAAGCCCTAAGGAAAAGGACATGTCTTCTTCACCTTGGTATCCCAGCACCCAGCACAATGCCTGCTATAAATATCTATTGATTGAAAGAAGTGAAATTGAGTACCGGACTAATCAACCATTAGCCAAAGGCATATCTGCCTAGACATAAAATGAGGCTTCCTTCCCTTTCAGTTTCATTAAGGTGGGCTCTAATCTCTCAGTTCAGTAATCTGCAGAATTGCAAATCCTGTGCCCTGCCCAGGACTTCCACCAATTCCTGAAAGACTTAAGTTCTCTTGGTCACTTCAGCCTTAGGCTTCTGATTCATGTTTTTTCGTGCTCTTTCTTACCATGTGAGTCCAAATGTAAAACTTAGCCCTTCCACAATTTCAAAACAAAACTTCATTTACACAAAGCATGTGATAGATGTAGTAGACATTTCTGAAAATGTCGGGAGGGATGGTTTAGAGATTTGCTTCTCAGTAATGCAAACAACATTGACTTGAACACAGGTATCCCCAGTGTTAAGACATCCTTGGGCAACTGCACCCAGGGGACTTTCCATGGGTCCTTTAGCCATGATACTATCCTACAGACCCCCTCTTCCTTTTCCTTCCACTATTCCCTTCTTCCTTATCCATCCCCTTAAGGGTAAAATAACTCCTCTTCTCCTTTAAATGGAGCAATTTGTCCCTGTTCTCTGATGCATTAGCCCCTATCTTCAAGGGCTTATCTGCCCTAAGCAGATGTTCAAGGCATTTTTACAAATGAAGACAGTCCCCTCCCTAAGAGGAGTTCTGGTGCCAAATCTTAGGAGAGTGATTTCTTCAGCTCTGAGCAAGGGAGAGAGTGGAGTTTGAAGGTATGTCTCTCCTCTCCTGTAATGGTGGCATTTACTCCAGGGCCGCAAGCACCAGGAGGAAAGGTGGAGCACGTAGGCTCAGGTGCTTGCAAGGACGATGGACACCAGGACCCCTGTGTCTGCAATCTCAGACAGGCCATTCCCAGCAGATTTTCATGGTTGTGACTGTGCCCATCAGATTGTCGCATTGTGGGATTTTAAAGCTGGATAAAGCCATAAAGATTATAGTCCAAACTCCTCCATTTTAAGAAGGAAACTGAGAGGCTTCTGCTGGTGTTTAGAGGCAGGAGAACTGAAACCCAGGTCTGCAGCTCCCCAGTCCATTACTCCTTCCCTGCACCATGCTGCCAGGCCTTACGACAGATGTGGTCATCCCTGGCCCCTTGTTACACAGATGCCAAACATCTTTTCATTCTATAACTTGCTCATGCCTCAGAATTGGCACAGGAACAGTAAATGATGTGCTCGGTGACCTGGACATTAAGCTAATTGCAAACCCAAAGCTTCTGAGCGACTGTCAGCTTTTGAATAAGTCATCACTGCTGACTTCCCTGCAGGGCTACAAAATCATACTTTTTCTTCCTTGACTTGCTTGAGAGCAATGAATCAGATTCATTCATTAAATCAGTCATTGCATAGTTGAATTACTAATCATGCAGATTGGCAGCAGCACAATTCTGAAATAGGTAGTTTCCATTAATGATAAAAATTACAGCAATAGCAATAAAAACAGCAACTAATACAGCACTTGCTATGTTTACAAGTATTAACAATTGAATCTGCACAATATCACAGTGAGGCAGGTACTATCATTTTCACCCATTTTACAGCTGAGGAAATGGAGGCACAGAGATGCTAAGTACCTTGGCCAGTGTTGCACAGCAAATAATTTATGGATATGAATTCAGGTTGCCTGAGTCCAGACACTTGCTCTGCATCCTGGGCAACTATGGCCAGGACCAGATAGTAAGGACCACCCCCACTTATGACATGATTTGAATGATCAATGATTGCTAACCCTTCCTTGATGCATTAAACATCATGGCAGAAACAATATTTTGTGTTCAACATATGGGTTTCTCTTCTGTGAACATTGGAAGACTAAGTTTCCCTTGCCAAGAGGTTAGGAGCTTGTGACTGTGCTCCCACCAATGGGATGTTATCAGAAGTGACGTCTGCCATTTCTAGACCTGGAGGAGGAAACACAGATAGAAGAATGGAAAATAGCCTAGTAGACCAGAAAGAAACTGAAATCATCACTGGCCTCAAGCTTATTTATACTTCACAATACCTAAAAGGCCCAGAAATCGGGGCACTCAGAGCTTCATAAAGTGGAAGTGAAGGGAGGGCAGATGTAAAATAATTTGTTGAAAGTCTTTTTTTTAAGAAGCAACCAAAACACCATATCCTCTCCTTCTCCCCAAAGCCCTCCCTAACTACAAAGTGAAGATTTAGTCTCTGAACAGGGTAAAATAGATTCTCTAGACTAGGTGGCATCAAGTGCAAGGTCTGGGCTTGGATACAGTTCCGAAAACAGGGGATGCTGAGACCCCAGTCCACTTCCCCCACTTGGCTCCCAGAATGCTGGCAGCTGGGTCTTCAACCTACCAGCAGGAGACTGGAAGAACCTGTTTTATCAAATTTTATTTTCCTAAGATAAAATACCTAAAGACACTCATATGAAAGATTCACCAGCTAAGTCACCCAACCAGTTTATCTCACAATGAAGTTCAAATAGATAACCTCCACTCATGAGCTCAGGCCTTCCAATCATCTCTTTAGCACCACACTCTTAAATATGAGCAGATCAACAAGAGTTACCAGACATACTAGAAAGACCTCTATGGTGGTTTGGAGCTGTATGTACCCCAGAACACCATGTTCTTAATGCATTTCTGTGGGTGTGAACCTATTGTAAGTAGAACCTTTTGATGAGGTTACTTCAGTTAAGGTGTGGCCCACCTCAATCAGGATGGGTCTTAATCTATTACTGGAGTCCTTTATAAGCAAATGAAATTCATCCAGAGAGAGAGAAAACCATGGGAAGCAAGAAGCTGAATGTCAACGGAACCCAGAAGAGAAGAGAGAGACCAGGAGAGGCTGCCACATGCATTGTAATATGGCAGAGGAGCCCAGGCCCAAGGATAACCAGCAGCCACCCCCAGAGTGCAAGTCTTCCAAAAGAAAGCTTTGCCTTGATGATACCTTGATTTGGACTCTCCCAGCCTCAAAACCATGAACTAATAAATTCCCATTGTTTGAGCCAACCCATTACATGTATTTGCTTGAGCAGCCAAGGAAACTAAAACAACCTCTAACATGGAAGATAGAGAACGAAGCAAACAAACAGAGAAATGCAACTTGGAGTAGATAGAACCTTTGAAAGGAGAAGGAAATTTGACCAAAACCATCATTAATATCCCCCCCAAAAATCAAAGTAAATATAGAAAAGTGTTATAAATAATTTAGTTCATTTAGAGAATTAAAAAGAGCTCTTGTGAATTAAAAAATATCATAGCATCAAAATAAAAAATTAATGGAAGAATTAAAAGATAAAGGTGAAGAATTATTGCAGAAGTAGAGAAAAAGACAAGGAGATAAAAAGAGAGTACAGCAATTAGGAAATCATCAATGCAATAGTTCCAGAAAATGTCCCAGAACTCCAGGACATACATTTCCAGATTGTAAGGGTCCACGCAGTGTCTAGTACCATACACACACACACACACACACACACACAAATCCTAAGAACTTCCAGAGAGAAAAACATCACGGGCAAAGGACCAGAAGCCAGAATGTTTTAGACTTCTAAACGATGAGGCAGAAAGCTATCATACAATTATGCAGTGCATGTAAAATAATGAAGAACATTTATTTTCAATCTAGAATTCTATACCTAAACTACCTGCCAATTGTGAAGGTTAAAAAAAAAAGACATCAGATATGAGATGTCAAAAAATTCACTTCCCTTGAAATTCTTTGGAAATTACTGAAGGTGCCACCTAAATGAAAGAAGAAACCAAAAAACAGGAAACATGGAACACAGGGCACAGCAGTCCCAACCAGGAGAGAAGTGTAGGAAATCACCTGGAGGAGGAGGAAGGGAGACCCGAGGTAACAGTTCTGCACTAGGCGTGGGAGGCAAAAGCGGGCGCTACCAGACCTTCTTAAGGCTGAAGCAGGAGATGGCGTGGTATCATTTCTGCTGCATTGTATTGGCCAAAGGGAGTCACAAGACCAGCCCAGATTCACTGTGGGAGAGCATATCACAAAGGAGATGTGGCTCATTGGAAGCCATCTTCAAAGACTGGGTAGCAGAGCAGACCCAAAATAATCAACCACAAGAAGTGAAACGGGTTGTCTCTGGAGAAGGAGGAATGGAGAGGTAAGACTAGTGTTTTTTTATAACAAATCTTGTAAGAATTATGACTCTCTAAACTTGGTGCACTTATAACTTTAATAAAATAAAGTATATATGATCCCTGAATTATCTACTCCTTAAATGAGGTTTACTATTATTTCTATAGAATCCTGCTTAAAAACATCAAGATGAAAGATGTAAATATTTTACTTGCCCTACTATGTAAGTGAATTCCTCTTTGGCATATCACAAGCAAGTAGAATAACACAATAGAATTTTTTTTACTCCTTCCTATGCTTTTAACACATGTTTTTCAGCTTTGCATATTGTCCATAAAACAGCAATGTTTTTATAAAGTTGTTTGCTAACATGCTAATATGAGATTTTGGTGTGGTAAAGTGTTAGCTTCCTTTACTGAAGAAAGGCATGATAAAGAGGCCATATCCAGTTAGGTAGGTCTGCAAAAAAAAAAAAAAAAGAATAACATAATAGCATGATGCTTTCCAGTGTTATTAAATAATAAGCCATATAATTTCAGTGGTCGAGCCTGCTTATTAGGAACAAAGAAATAGCAGTAATATTTTCAGCAGAAACTCTTGGCAAATATCACCACAAACACAGGGTATATTTTTAAGTTTCTGACTTTGAGAAGTTTTTAATGTGTCTTTGGTCTGTAAGAGTCTAATATCCTAGCTCTGAAAATGAAACTAGGAAAGAATAGATATTCAAACTTAGTGAGCCCTTACCAGCAAACTCAGACACAATAAATAAGAGAAAAGCAAAACCCAGCTTTCCTGCCACCTCCTCCCACCCCTGGACCCAGTGGCTAGGAAGCCCAAGGGAGAGGAAGAGTCTAGCTCTCACTCCAGAAAGGGCACACCTGCTGAGAGGATACGGCGCGGCCTCCAGTCCCTGAGCTCTGACCGGTCAGCTCAGGGGCAGCAATTCCGTCAGCAGGTGGCCTCAGGTGCCACTCAGGGCACTGGGCCAGAGCGGAAGTCCTGTTACCAGGAAGCCTCAGGAAGCAGGCCGAAGGTGCGGCCTTGTATCACCGCCCCGCCTTGGGTATAACTGGCTGAGCGCCTCCTCTCTGTGGCCTAGCACATCACCAATCTTCTCATTACGTTCACAAAACAATCACATTCCTATAATTCAAACCTAATGTTTGTAACTAAATGCAGGTGTTTGCATTGCCTTGTTTATATCTTAGGGCCTACAAGCTTCTGCTCACTTAGGGAAGTGTCTGAAGGGAAAGCCCTGGTGTAAGGAAGCATTTGATTGGAGGCCCGAGCTCCCACCTGCAATTCTGACATGAGCATAAGGCCTGGGTGATTTAGAGACTGTCTGCACTGAATTCTTAGAATTACAGTATAGTGAAAATTCAATGACACCTCATCATTCAAATTGCCATACGAGAACCCGTAATAAGTCTGGCTGGTATGTGTTCTCCTCCAGGAGTGTATAAATGGTCAACAGCTTTATTAGTCTGATCGGGAAATGTATTGTCAGGAATATATAAGATTCTAAAGATGATCTTTGCACAATGCTTTAATTTAATGAAGCAATTTTCCATCTATCATTCTATTTAATCTTCAAAGTACCCCTGGGAGGGAGATGTTATTGACCTCATTTTATATATGAAGAAACTACGGCTCAGAAAAGTTAAATAACTTTCCCGAGACTCCACAGTTAATGAATAAGCTGCGTGCTCTCTCTCATCCCCCCAAGGAAGCTGTTCCTGCCTATGTTTACACTTGCCATTCACCTGCACGCCAGTAAAGGGCAGCCTGGCAGGGACCAGAATTGAGCCAGGCAACTGCCATCTGGCCGGTATCTCACTCAGCTCTCCAAGAGTCCAAATCATGGGAGAAATAAATGACCTAATCCCCGGAGCACCTACTGGGTATATGGCATTATCTTAAGTGCAACAAAGTCTTAAAATATGGCAGAAGTGTAGGCCATAATATAAAATGTAAGTAAAATGCTAAAAAAAGGCTCAAATGAAAGGGACCCCTGGGTTGAAGGGAAACCTTTTTATGGAGGCAGCATTTTATAATGGGCCACTCCAGTTCCAAATGCCTTTAAAAGGCCACAAAGTGATATACACCTATTACAGCTAATAAATAGCCTGGAGAATTACAAAATAAACAGTATGCCAATGACTTTATCAGAGGAGCTTTAAATTTAGGAAAGGATTTTTTAAAAATCTTATTAATACTGTAAACCTAACCTCCAAATAAATGGAGTATAACAATGCCCAACAGGGTTCATTTTGCTCATACAGGTGTATGTTTTATCCAGTCAATATCTTCCCTAAAATATATATTTGTAAACTGTATCTTTGACCTACATATTTTCCATGCACTTGCAAATTTCTAATTAAGAATGACAAATACTTGTAAAAGAGAATCCTCTTACAAAGTAAATATCAACAGATTTACTGCTTTGTAAATATTCATTTTTATGACGTGGTTGTTTAAAGTTTAGAACAAATCTGCACTATTCCAAAAGAAATTTAAGACAGTTCATTTTAAGGCACTTCAGAAACTGGCATATAGACTCTTAGGTAGCCCTTACGGGGCTCTGTCCAAAACAGAGACTCATGAATAGAGCCCAGAATGTGTGTGTGTGTGTGTGTGTGTGTAGTTTTTCTACCCCTTGTGCGTAGGGACTTTGGTCCAGCCCTGTTTCCCCAGTGCCTACAATAAAGGCAGGTAGAGAAATGGAGCTCAATAAAATGTGTTGACTGAAGCCAGTGGGGATCCAGTGCTCCTCCTTAAAGACTACCCCTCCCCCCTTCCGAACCTCAGAGCCAGTAAGATGAAGACATCAAGAGTTTGGACTCCAAAACCAGACTCCCTGATTTGCATCTAGCCTCTGACACTTCCTAGCTACTTTACCATGGGCAAGCTTCTGTGCCTCAGTTTCATCATCTGTAAAATGGGGATAAATATACCTGATAGGTTATAGAATTAAATACATTAACACTTAGAAACTGTGCCTGGCACAAGTTAAACATTAAAGAAAGGTTACTTATTCTGATCTTTTTTTATTTGCTAAAGATAAATCAAGAATGAAAACCCCATTTTGTCTCAAAAGGTTTCTCTTACTCTACTACCTGTTTTATCTCTTCCTTACAAGCCAAATAAGAGTTTCTTTAAAGTTAATCTGATTTTTCCTGATTTCTTTTAACTTTTCTCCTGGAAGTTTGCCTATTTATTTTATCAAAAGGAAATAGTTATCTTTCAGGGCAAGACTATGGAGCACAGAATAAACTATGTACAGACCTCATCTACTTTTCAATGTGTGTGTTTCAAACCTTAATAAATTAGCTCACCAGGATAGGCGTCCTCTCCACTCAGGGAGATAATTGAAGGTGTATCCTAGCAACCCAAGTCACATGCCAGGCTTTGCAGGGGGGTTCCTTCCACTTTAGTGGTTTTCATGTAAGCAGAGAATCCGGTGTCTTTTCATGAATGAATGGGTGGACTTTTATTGACCGAAACCCTTTCGCATTTTGTTGCAACATTTACAAATAAAATAAGGATACCTAGAATCCCTAGGAAGAATATCTAATCCAGACAAGATTTTTTAGGTAAGAAAAGAAAAGGTTCAAAGACCTCAACAAAAAGAAATTCTTCTTGACATGATTACAGGGGATGGGTGGCCTCATCCTATGTATCACAGAATCCTATATATCACAGAATCGTGGCAACTCATAAGGACATTGCAAGGTCAGCAACTCCTGCTCCCCTCCCCCACCCTCAGAGCCTCACATTTGACCATAATTAAACTATCCAGGTCAGGTGAGACTCCTGACCTTTTTTTTTTTTTTAATTTAGTAGCCTCCCCAAGAGTGTCTTCAGCTTCCATCAACAACTCATTCCTTGAACTGTTTAGTGATCATCAGGCTTAAAACACACACACACACGACTTCAAGTGGGCCCAAACGCTGCTCTGAATCTCTGAAACCCCCTCGTTCCTCATACCTCACCCTCTGACATTCTCCACACTCCTCCACTTTCTTCAAGTCCCCACTCCCTCCCTCTTTCTCCTCAGATGGTGCCCCCTCTTACTTGACTTACAATATTCAGGTTCATCTTTCCTTTCATTCTTTTCTACTCATGAATATTTGTTTCTTCACTCGCCCTCTGCTTTTCCTCCTCTCTCTGAGAAAGGTCTCTCCTCCTTGTTAAAACCAAATAATTCCCAGCCTCCAGCCTCCAGGATCAGACCTATCTTATTGGGCAGCCAGAATGGTGCTGCCATGTTGATTTGGAGTTACTCAAATTGTTTGTCTAGACACAGGCCCACCTACCCTGGGAATAGCACTGATCCTTCATTGCACTTACACAACCTGAAAGTATGCTACCTAATTATTTGTTTCTTTGCTGGAACCCACCCTATTCCACCCTCCAAGCCCCCAATAGAATGTAAGTTCTGTGAAAAGGGGAACCTTAGCTCTCTTTTTCACCATTGTGAGCCCAATGCCAAAACAGTGCCTGGCACAGAAGGTATTCGGTAAATATTTGATGAATAAATAAATGAATTGTTGTATAAAATGGTGTATTACAGGCCCTGTCCTCTAGACTGTGAGCTCTCAGCTTTTCTACTGGCATGGTGCTTGACTTATGAGCAGACATGAACTTGGTAGCTTTGAATGCATAAATGAATGAACAAATGAATGAATATATATAATCTGGACTACAGTTTCTTAACCTTGGCTTCACATTAAAATTACCTGGGGAACTTTTAAAAACTGCAATGCCCAGGGCCTATTAAACCAGAATCTCTAGAGGTGAATCCCAGGCAATTCCAGTGGTTGAGAATAGGGTGACCAACCATCCAGGTTTGCTCAGGACAGAGGGGTTTTCTGGGAGCGAGGCATTTTAGTGCTAATGCTGTGACTGTCACTGATCCAAACTGCTACCAATGACCATTCTTTTCCTTTTTTTATTGTGGTAACACATATATCATACAAAATTTCCCATTTTAACGATTTTTAAATGTATAATTCAATGGTAATAATTACATTCATAATGTTGTGCTACCATCACCAACCGCGATCCATTACCTAAACTTTTTCATTATACCCAACAGAAACTCGGTACCAATTAAGCAATAACCCCCCATTCCCTCTCCCCCATTCAACCCTGGTAACCTCTAATCTATCTTCTGTCTCTGTGAAGTTTCTTTTTCTAGGGATTTCATATAAGTAGAATCACACAATATTTGTTCTTTTGTATCTGACATTTCATTCAATAGATGTCTTCAAGGTTCAGCCATCTGGTAGCATGTATCAGAACTTCATTCTGTTCATGGGTGAATAATATTCCTTTGTGTGTATATACCACATTTTGTTTATCCATTCATCTGTTGATGGACTATTGGGTTGTTTCCACCTTTTAGCTAATGTGAACAATGCTGCTGTGATTATCAGTGCACAAATACCTGTTCAAGTCCCTCCTTTCAGTTCTTTTGGATATTTATCTAGGAATGGAATTGCCAGGTCATATGGTAATTCTGTTTAACTTTCTAAGGAGCCACCAGACACCATGACCATTCTCGTGTGATGTATTTTCAAATTTTGAAAAGTCAATGCTCTTCTTTCACTTGACATTTACGTAATTACATTCAGATCTGTAGCTCACATTGACCTCAATGACTGCTTCCTGCTATGTGTTCTTGTTCAGATTTCTGCTTCTGTTATTGACATGGGTGATGTACTAATTTGTGGCATACAATTGGCAAAGGGAACAATTAAACCGTTACAGCAGGGGAGCGGCACCCCTGTGCCCTGCAGGGCCTGCTTGGTGCATTCTCTGCCAGGCCCGCCCAGGGCAGCAAAGGGAGAAGAAGCCCCACTGTGCTGGTAGGCATTTCCGTGACACTGGGAACCTACTTCCGATTTGCAATGGGAGCTGAAGTCTAGGGACCCCTTCCTTAACCAGACTGCGGAAACCTCAGGCTTCCAAGGTAAGAGAAGGGAGAGCTCCCAACTTCCTGGTTCCTAGCTAGAGGCTTGGTCTTTAAGCACCCTTTTAAGTGTTTTAACCTCTTAGGATTTATAGTGACTTTTCAAAGACCAGTCCCCACTCTTAGCATTATTTGTTTACTTGTTTTCTCCAGTCTTATCCCGGCCCACTAAGGGAAAAGGTGAGGGGAGAGGTTAGTAGGAAAACCTCTGAGAAAGCCCGCCTCTTGTCCATGGTTGAATAAGTGGGCAAGTTGCAATATTTCAAAATGTCTTCTCATCCGTAAAATGACTGTAATATCTCTTGTCTCCAGGAAATGTGAGGATTAACCTGAAATAAATATGGAAAGTACTCATGACATTAGATACCTTCCTCCCAAAAGAAACAAAAACAAGCAAAAAATAATAATAACAACAACTAAATATTAAGGACTTCTGCAAAGTCCCGTGGGATTTAGAATCCAGGCTGAATTCTTACCTGCAAAGGCCTGAATCCCTCCAACTCCTCCTTCCTACCTCAGCCTTCAGCTGTAGGATTCTTCCCCCCCCCTCCCCCGACATGCTTCTTTTCCTGGTCTTGTTGGGAAACAATTCTCCACGAGTCTCACACCTTTCTGCTTGTCTTGCAAACAGAGGTATTGACTGCCTTACGGTGAACAGTCTCCCTCCAGGCAATAGGCAGGATTACTCCTCATTGATAATTGATTTGAGTTCCCTAATCTTGGCACCTCTCCTATATGCAGCCCACTGTGTATATTCGCTATTACCTGACCCTCATTGCATAGACTTGTCAGAATTGGGGCACAGGAAACTGGCCCAAATGATGATACTCTGACCACTACTGTTATTGTTAGTAATAAACTGCCCTTTGTTTCTGGAAAATAAACAAAAAACAAAAAAAACACCGTTACAGCAGGTCAACAATGAACAACAGGCCAGCTAAAGATGTGAAGGAAATCATAGAGATACCTTTCCACATGAAATCCCAGTGAGCCTTCATTTTTTTTTCCTTCAAATTGATGACATTATATTTTGACACATTCCTTATGCCAGTTACTCTATGAGTCTGCAGTCCCTGTTGTTATCTAAGGAGATAAATAATTTTCTTGATGGGAAAAATTTCTGTATAAACTAAATTAATATTCATTATTCTAAACATGATCAATTCACTACAAATATGTGATATACATTAAATCTATCAATGTGTGGGCAACAGAATCAGAAATGCCCTTCCATCTACAAAGGGAAAATAGCACTTCAGCTCTTTAGCACTTTGCTACTCAAATTGTGGTCCCAGAATCACATCATTAGCACCATCTGAGAGCTTGTCAGATGCTCAAACACTCAGGCTCCACCCCAGACCTCCTGAATCAGAATCTCTGGGGTTGGAGGCCAGGAATTTCTCCAGGTTATTCTTTGAGAAACACTTATATAGAGAATGCATTTTTCCCCCCTAATTCTTGATGCCCTTGACTCAACCCAGAGGGAAGCAGCAAAGATAGGCAGGGGAAGAAGGAGGCATATTGCATAGTGGTTTCCAATCTCTGCTATACATTGAAAACACCTAGAGATCTTGAAAAACTGTTAAAGCCTGGCTTCCACCCCAGACAATGTGATTTAATTGGTATGGGGTGCCATCTGAGCATAGGGCGGTTCAAACTCTCCCCCAGGTGATTCTAATGTACGACTAAGTTTGAGAACCACTGATAGAGCTTAATAACCAGTAACCCTATCCTCAGCTCATTGCTTTTGCCTTCCACTGCTGAAGAACCCAGAAGAATAGGCAGCATTAGCATTTGCTACCCTCTGCCTCTTTCCTTCACACAAAAAAATCAGAAGCAGCAGTGATGGGATTTCACCTCTGGTATGATGAATGCCTGTTCCATTTCCCCTGTTAGAAGCTGTATGATCATTGACTAGTCATTCCAACCTCTCTGGACCTCAGTATTTTCATCTGTCAAATGGAGACAATAAGACTCAATTCCCAAGATTATTTGGGACATTGCATATGACAATGTGTGGAAGTGCCTAACTTTGCCTGCCACAGGTTAGATGTTCAAAAAATCTGAGCCAGGGAAAAGTGGTGTCTATTGGCACTCCTCCCCTGCTGGGGGATGCCCAGCAGCATGAAGTTGGGCATATATTTAGGGAGGTTTATGTTGTTCAGCACTCAAGCATACTTGTTTAATTCCCATGTGAATTCACTTAAATGATGCTGCTTCAATCTCACAACATCCCAGTTGGGTAGGCAGGATAATTATTATTGTCCCCACCTCATAGATGATAAAACGTGGCTTGGAGAAGTCTAATGTCAAACAGACATGAAATGGCAGATTCAGGTCCCCTGACACTATTCCAATGTTCTCTCCACCCACCACACTGCCTCCTTCTCAGCCTCACATCCAACTGCTCATCAGGTTGCATCTGTGGGCAAGATGCATTGATCTGGACCAGCTTTGTCCAATAGAACTTGCTGTGGTGATAGAAATGTTCTAATCTGCGCTAATTCACCAACCACATGAGCACTTGAAATGCAGCAATATGGCTGAAGAATTTAAATTTTTATTTAGTCTTCATTTCAACTTAAATAGCCACATGTGTTGTTGGCTACCTCATTGGCCAGCACAAATCTAGAGACAGAGGCTGGAAAATAATGGGAAACTGAAAACTGCTCCACAAACCAAAGTAAACCTCAGCCACTTGTTTGCCTTCCCTGCAAAGATCTCCTTAGCTCTTTTTCAATAGTGGCAAAGCTGGCCCACTAGTGGATGAGAGCACCATCTCCAAGCAATAGACAAGTCTAACAGTGCCTTGATATCAGTGATCGGCCAGTAGGGAAAAAAAAAAAGTGTTGTGCAGCTGCACTTCTCAAACTTTAATGTGCACATGAATTATCTGGGATCTTGTTAAAGTACAGATCCTGGTTGAGTAGGTCTGGGATGAGGTCTGAGGGTCTGCAGCTGTAAAAAGGGCCCGGGTGATGCTGAAGCTGCTATCCGTGGACCACCCTTTGAGTAGGAACACTAGACAACAGTGGTCTCAACTGCAGACTTTGCTCCCAGGGAACAATGTCTGAAGATACTTCTAAGATTGTCACACTGAGTAGGGGGTACACTGGAGTCTAGTGGGTAGAGGTCAGGGAGATTGCTGGACATTGTACAATGCACAAAACAGCCCCCCACCACAAAGGATGATCCTGCCCTTCATGTCAGTAGTTGCGAGGTTGAGAAACCACACTGTGGAGCCAGGTCTGCTCTTTAGGAAGAGGGGTCAGTTGGAGCATAAGAGAAGCGGATCCTCCTGGTATAATAACTAATCGGTGTTTTCTCTCTCCCACTTGTCTGCACACAGGAGCCAATGCCTCTGCTCCAGACCAACTGAGCTTAGCTTTAGCCTGGAACAGAGTTGACATCGCTCGCAGCCAGATCTTTATTTATGGGCAACAGTGGCCGGTAGAGTATACGTCGTCACCCCCTGAAAAGCCCACCTGCTTGTGCAAGAGCATTTGTTTATGGAGGCTCTGAGAGCAGCTCAGGAAACCACTGCCTTTTCTTTAGTATGGAAAAGTTCCTTTAGAGCGCGGACCCTGTTTGTGACGCCCTCTCGTGTTTAAAGAAAGACTGCCACCTACTGGAAATTATGACTAGTCACAACTCTAAATATTGTAAACATTTCCATCTGAGTGGCCTTTGATATCAATTTTCAGTTGCAAATGATGTCATTTCTTTTAATAGAACTGGAAAAGAAAATTATAAGACAAAATTTCATTAGCCAAAATTAAGGAAGGAGTAGAATTAGCAGCTTTTTTCTGGTTGTTGGGGGGATGGGTAAAAGGAAGTGGTACCCCATGCTGGTATATGACTGGGTCACATCTCAGGAGTGCAGATTTAGCAGGCTTCGGCATGCAGGTGCCATCTGGTCCTGGTGGCTGAGCACCAGTCCTTCCTATTCCCAAAGAACTGCACAGAGGGAACCGAAACTTTATATAACTGTTCTTGGTTTGTTTCCCTCAATTGACTCAACCAAAAATAACATCTTGGATAATTGGCCATTGGGTGGTGTGTGCAAGCATCCCCAGGAGGAAGCCTAGTAGCCTGAAATTTGATTTCTGGACCTGGAATCACTGAAAGACAGCACCAATCTTGTGCAGGTCTTTCTTTAACCCTTCCTTTTCCCCAGGGACCATCTGCCTGGGATTGAGCACATGTCTTCATTTAGTGCTAGCAAATTGCTAGAACAGAAAGATTTGTCAAGGAAAACGTGAACAGAATTAAGTAGAAATCTTAGCCAGTGACAAATCTAGAAAATAGACCCTTCCTTCTTTAGTTAAGTGACATGCCTTGTCCACTTCCCCCCTTTCTATCAGGAAAGCCAGCATCTATTTAGATCCTTTGGTCTGTTTACTTGTGACCCTCTTCTAAGTCAGCCTGGTGGTCTTATTCAGAACCTAAGGAAGATGGGAATGAAGATAGCAGAGTACTCACCTCGGGACATCACTGGTGGTGTTTGATCAGAGAAATTTGAGAGGGGAAAATCCTTTCAAACTTTGCCCCTTTTTAGGATCCAGAGCAAGAAGGAGATTCAGGGAGGGAGTGGCTTTTGGTACTAGAAATCCTTGGCTGCTATTTTCAAACACAGGCCCCCAAACCCAGGAAAGGGTATAGCTGTCCCAAAAGTGGAGCTGGGGTAAGGCTTGCTAGTGTATTCTTGGGTGTGCTGAAGGTTTACCAGATGTCAGAGTCATCCATTTCTAAGCTCTTTGGGTGCATGTCAAAGAACCATATCCCTATACTGTGGAGCACATTAATTCAGTGACTTGATTTACATACAGGTGGGGTCTCTGGAGCAAGCCATGTTGGATGCCCTAGTGCTGGACAGAGTGGATTTTGTGAAATTACTTATAGAGAATGGAGTAAGCATGCACCGTTTTCTCACCATCTCCAGACTAGAGGAATTGTACAATACGGTAGGGCCAAGCTAAGGCACTTTTTGTTTTCTCTAAGTTTTTGTTTTACCTTCTCCTGCCTCCCACATGCCTGTGACCCAAAACCCTCCCCCCAGTGCATGGACCTTCTGCAACCAACAAATACCAACCCATAGGATTCCACTTGTTCTAACTGCTCAGTTGTCAGCATCTAAGGCAAAAAGATATTTGATCACTTAAGGGAAATGTTCTCAAATTCTTACACAAAACCACAAGACTCTGGAAATAGGGTGTTTGAAGTAATCAGCAAAAGCGGGTTGATTTAACTCCCAAGCAACAAAGGAGGCTTATTAAGTATCCTGCACCATTTTGTTATCCTCAGAGCTATAAAGTTCATTCCTTTTCTACTATGATGGAATAAAATACAAGATACCTCCAATTTGGAGTTACCCAAAAGTTTTTGTTTGTTTGTTTTGTCTTGTAATGATTTTTTAGTTCATTCACTAGGAATATCAGGAAGACATCATTTAAAAATTCTGCTATTTAAGAATTTTTAAGAACATTCAACAAGTTAAGTGATTGGCTCTGAGCTGATACTACTATTATTCACTGCAGTTAAAAGAGCAAATATTGTTCTCCCCCAGTTTATGTATGAGAAAATTGAGACCAAAAAATGAATTGGTTTAATGAAGGTCACAAAACTCATAAGAAAGAAGCCATACTGAACTCAACTTTCTGTCTCATAGATTATTCTTCCACTCATTTATCATATTGCCTCACTATATTTCATCACCCAGAGCACAAATGGGATGGAGTTTATTGATTAGCTCCAGCTGTAGTACTCTGTTCAGAAGGACAATGAATAGCCTTGGTAATGATAATAATAGCTAACATTTATTGCATGCTAAGCACTGTTTGAATGGCTTTATGTATATCTGATCATTTAATCTTCACAACAATCCTACCAGATAAGTGGTATTATTATCTCCATTTTAGGGATGATAAAACTGAGTCACAGTTAAGTAGTTTGCCCATAGTCAGAGCTGATAAACAGCAGAGCCAGGTTTGGAGCCAGGCAATATGACTCCAGAGTTTTATCACTATACAATATTACATCCCTCAGTGGAAAAGAGTTCTGATGACTATCTCTGGATGAATGGGCAGGGAATTGAGATAGTACTCAAGGATTTTCTCAATACTTGAATGTGACATAACATTGCTTAATGATCTATCATCACTGCTTTAGATCCCAGATTTAGCAAATAAAAATACAGAATGCCCAGTGAAATTTGAATTCCAGAATTAAAAAACAATTATATAGAGAGAGACATAATTATACTAAAAGTTTTTGTTTATCTGAAATTTAAATTTCACTGGGCATCCTTTATTTTACCTGGAAACCCTGTTCCAGGAAGACAAGAGGTAACAACTCATTTCATTTTATTCTTCCACCAAGCAAGCATACGTCTTTTTCCCCGTGACTCTCTTTTTTTCCAAACAACCTGTGGCTTTTTCTTTAGACCAAGTTTTGGCAAATTACCACCCAAGAGCCAGATCTAGCCCACTGCCTATTTTTGTGTGACCTGCAAGCTAAGGTGAATTTTACATTTAATTTTTTTTTCCTGTTCCTCCATTTTTCCTTTTTTTTTTTTTTTTTAATTAAAGAAGTTGTGAGCACACAAAACAATCATGCACAATGTACATCACCCCTGACCAAGCACCTTACATTGTTGTGGAACATTTGTTACAGATTATGAAAGAACATGATCAGGCTATTACCACTAACTATGCTCCATAGCATATGCTTGGTCTATTTTTCCATACACCCCTATTATTAACACTATGATTAGTATTGTACATTTGTTATAGTTCATGAGAGAACACTCTCATATTTGTACTGTTAACCACAGTCCATCTTCCACCACATGGCTCACTGTGTTATACAGGCCCAGACCTTGTACATTTAATCCAAAATGTACACTCAGTGGCTCTCACTTTCATCACAGAATTCAGCTTTTACATTTTTAATGGTTGAAAAATTAAAAAGAGAATAATATTTTGTGATATTAAACCACATGAAATTCAAATTTCTATGTCCACGAATAAGTTTTACTGGAACCTAGCCAAGCTCATGTGTTTTCATATTGACTGTGGCTGCTTCAGACTACAGAGGAAGAGCTGAGTAGTTGCAACAGACAGTACGGCCCACGAAGTTTAAAGTACTTACATCTGGTCTTTTACAGAAAAAATATGCTGACCCCTGCTTTAGACAATTTCTCATTCGAGAGAGGTAATAAACAAGGGGAAATGGTAATGTGCCAGTGTATTTCCAATGAGGTAAATTAGCCCCTTTGTCTCCCTCTGCTGCAGAACTAGCTCCTCAAATGATGCTTTGGCCAAGCTGTCAACCAAGTTGATTGTCTCCTTAACAAAACTTGAACCTAGAACCTCAAATGCTTTTTCTTAAGGAAATATAATCCAAAAATCCACTATGGTGTTTGTTTAGAAAAGACAAGTACAACTGAGCAACTAGAGCAAGGTCCCTCTTCTTAATAAACTTCCCCATTGCCAGCCAGA
This sequence comes from Tolypeutes matacus, assembly GCA_026826555.1. Lineage (NCBI taxonomy): Eukaryota > Metazoa > Chordata > Mammalia > Cingulata > Chlamyphoridae > Tolypeutes > Tolypeutes matacus. The sequence continues at coordinate 24,322,825 of JAKSZT010053764.1, read as the reverse complement.
ACCCTTCCTTCCAAATCCATCCTCCTTTGCCAATTAGAGCCCCTGATTAGCAAATCAATTTGTTTCTTCTTTATTGTTTTCAGAGACATGGGCCCTCAAATACATTGTACCACTTGGTCAGGGACGTCAAAAAGGTAAGAACCCTCTCGACTGCAGGTCGGAGGCCTGGCTTGACTGCTTCCTGTGATTAGAAACTGCCTCTGTTTTGCATGAGCTGCCAGAGTATTCCTCTCCCCTTCATTTCAGAATTGTGTGTGTGTGTGTGTCTTTTAACTCTAACCCCTCTGCTTATGATGCAGCTATGATTTAATCTCCAGTCTCCATGGTTTCAGATGCTTTCATTGGATATAATGCTTTGGAGAGTAGAACTCTAGGCTTTCCCATGCCATGTGGATTTATGCCATTACTTGCATTTTTCCGTAGGCCCCTCCCTGTTTGAGGACCTAGTTTCCATGCTGTCCAATTGACCTTAGAAGGGATCTTCATTTGCTGGATGAATCATGTATCACTTTCAGTTCTAGCATTATACAGAATGGAGTAAGCATAGCTCAGCAAGTCTCAGAGAAACAAGGAATAAAACACACACATGCAGTCCATTCTCCTAATACTTTATTTTTTCCAGAATGTTTTTTCACATTCATTATCTCATTTGATGGGAAAAAAATCTCTGTAGGTATGGATCGAGTAGAATTATTCCCACTTTATAGATAAAGAGGCTGAAACCCAAGGAGATGAATGCTATGTAGGTGGTTAGTGAAGAGCTAGGATTAGAGTGCAAATCCTTTGATTAATAATAATAAAATAATAACAGCCAACATTCAGTGATTACCAGGTACCTGGCATTGGCCTAAGCTTTCTATGCATCTTAACTCATTTAATCTTCACAGCAATTCTATGAAATTTCTATGAATATTCCCATTTACAGATGAAAAAAAAATGAGGCACAGAGAAGTTAGGTTTCCTCTTAGCCTAGTGCTTACTATTTTGCCCTCCACAATCTCCTTCAGAGGTAGCTTGGGTCCTGAACCTTCGTCAGTGTTCCCAGAAAGTGATGCTTTCTCTCCAAAGGATAAAATAGTGACATTTCCCTCACCCACACACACAGACACACATGTGTACACACATACACACACATACACATACAAATACATACCATTACCACTTTGTAGCAAATCTTCACAAAATCCATAGGACATACCCGGAGAAAGCTGCAAAGCAAGGTCAAAAATAGAGCACAATTTCCTCTTCTCCTAGGAAGCTGTTGGCTAGAATTGACCTTTAGGTGTCCTGTAGTTGCTTTTTAAAAATTTTCTTTTGAAAGGCCAAGCAAATGCACCATGGCTGCTCATAATGTACATATTAACCTGCTGGACCTTTGCTGATAATGACTAAAGGATAAAAAATTTAAAAAAACTCTCCTCTGTAAGCCCTTGGAAACCTTCCTTTAATAAAGGATTTTCATCTAAGTTAGAGAAGCCTGCAGTTCTTTCCAAAAAAGAGAAACAGATGCTGTGCACCCAACTCAACAGCCATGTTACCAAGATCACATCTTTACTTGGTTTGCCCCATTGCAAGGCAGAATTTCAACAAACCCATTTCTTTTTTCCTTGAGTCTTCCAGATTTATTTATTTTGACTTAAAAATTGTGTGGAAACTAAAGGAGGAGAAGGATCTCGAGTTATTAAAAGTATACACATTCAATGTATATTCTTTGACAAGACAGGTGTTGCTCATGTTCAAAAAATGCAATGAGTTTTTCTAAACTAGTGTTAAGGTATTCCCCTTACCTTAAACTCATCAGGGTCACAAAAGGAAGTGTGAAGCTTTCTGAAGAGATATTGTGCCTTTGCCTCTCAATCCCAACCACTTGCTAATCCAAGCCTTCAAATAAAGTCATTCACCAACTGCCCCTCTCCCCAGTCTGCCAGCAGTTTTATTTCGCTGAGAAGAGAATATCAAAATCTCTCTTTTTAGGTCCCCTTCTCCATACTTCTCTGTTTTGCAATATCATTTTCTGTTTTCTGAAATCCCATTAGCTGCCTCTTACATTTTCTCACATCACTTGTAATGAAAGTAATTTTCAGTTGTTTTGGGTTTTTTATTATTTTTGGCTTTTTTGCTAAAGCTATACCTCAAAATAATAAAAACTTGAAAGAAAGAACAGGATGGTAAAACTTTGGGAGTAAGGGTGTATTAGGAGCAGTTTTTTATTAGTGCAATCCAAACATTGGAGCAAAAACTAGTTATATAAATATTCATTTACACATTAATTTAGTAACAGAAAAAAATTATAACAAAATAACCCACAGTAATACTGAACTGAATTGGCCTAAGAATCTTTTTACATTTGAAAAGAGACTGCCAATAAGGTAGGGAGAAACAGAAAGCCTGTGTTTAATATCTTCCTTTGGGAAGAAATTGGAGCAGGAAATGCAGACTTCATTGATTTCTATAATAAAAGTGAGTGTCTGACTATGAAAGAGCAAGATAGGACAACTGCAGTGGCTACTGGAGCAGAAAGTGTTTTTGTTTCATGTAATGTAGATGAACAGAGCTGAAAATGAGGATTGGGAGGGGATTCTTTTTTTAAGGATTGAATGGTAGAGAAATTAACATTGGTACACAACTGTCTCAAATACATCTAGATGACTTCCAGCAATTTAGGGCAGTAATATACTCAGAGGGTCAAAAATTAGGTTTAAAATGCTAAGAAAGTCTTGGGAAGTTTAAGCAATTTTCAGAATTAAAGAACGTCATAATAATAATTAACATGTGCTCTGTGCTTTACAAAGATAGGACTTTTATATGAATGAATCAATTTCATCTGTGACAAAAATTCATCAGTAAGTGATAAACTGTGGTACAAAATGCTGTTCACGAGTTAGGAACACGTTTCTGGGCCTTAAACATAGTGTTTTGATAATATGTCTGTACAATTAAGTTTTAAAAACTCCTACAAATTCAAGGAATACATTTAGGAATGATCAGACCATCCATCATAAGTCAACCAGTGAGGCACCTCCAACTTCAACTATTCTTTGAAGCCGACAGAACTGAATTTGGAGACTTGCTCCCAAGCTAGTTTCAAACTCTCAGATTATATGTATCAGGGGAGCAATCTAGAAGCAATGAGGTAAAAGTGTTGCTATTCAGCATCAATCAGACATTTAAATTGGTATATAACAACCCAATCCCCTGAACTGTTTTCACGCATAAATCCATTGACTATTCCGGTGCTCTCATATTAAGCCAGAGTGGCCCAAGTCTGTGTGCTTTTCTGTGAAATATAACCTGCCATTTTAGTAGCTGTCTGCTCAATTTGCACTTCTGTATGTTTTAAAGCAGTATTCTTGCATTCTTAAATAAATGTGCTAATACTTCAGATTAACTCTTCTCTCCCTCTCCACCAAATAAGAGTAATGTTTAAGTATTATATAGAAATATTGGTGATTCATTTACATGGGAATCAAGATACAGAGCATGCAGAATGAAAAAAAAACAAAACAGCATTTCTAAACACACTTTGGATAAAGAAAGGACATTTTCATAACCCCATCTGCTAAATTCATGCAAATTTGCAAAAATATTCTTTATTAAAATGGCCCTATTCACATGCTAATCTGTTGAACATTGGGGGAATGTCATCTTTTCCTGTGAATTTTCACCAGATTAAGCTCAGACCTGATAATTACCAACTGCTTTTCTTTTATTAGAAAGCTCTCCAAGGGAGTCTTTACCCAACACTCCCTTGGTGAATCTGACAACCAGCAACCATTTTACACCTTACATATACCATCAAAAAGAAGCAATCTTGGTTTGAAGGCTTGCTTGAATTTCAAAGAAAAAATGTTCCCCAATAGCTGAAATCTGATGGTGATATCATGAGCTGTCACCTGAAAAACAGAGTTCATTTTGAAGAAAGGATCTGACAAGTGAATTTGAATGGTCCTTTTAATTAAAAGTCTTTCTTAGGCATAACATATGAATGTTCTGGATTAAACTTTAACTTGAGAGTAGTTGTTCATAGAACGAAAAAGGAAACGACATTCTCAAGTTGTCAAATCGCACCTACCCATATTTTACTCTGTGGATTAAATTATTTGAATCACATGGCCTACCATGTGATGCTAAGGCATGAAACGGGAAATAGTTGTTCAGGCTTTACCAATATGTTCATACCAAAGTAATTACAAAAAGAGGAGGGTGGGAGGTGGTGAAGGGGAAAATAACAGAAACATCAGGCAGAACTAGTACTCCAGTATCATTTCTGACTTCCAATTTGAAAAGGACCCAAGCAGCCAAGCAGGGCAAGACTCCTCCAGAAGATTTTTGGACATTACCTATAGGCATATGAGGTAACATTGGCTTTCTCTGCTTTTTTCAGCGGGGAGTAGATGAGATAAGCACAATCCCAGTCCTTTCTATCCCTTCACCATCCTTTGTCCCCAAGACCCCAGCTCCACTAATTAAACTCCAGGACATAGCTGGAAACTACATCCCTGGGGCCTTTGCCATGCTCGCAGTCTCCCAGGTAGTGCTCATATAGTTGAACTTCACAAATTGACAGGACCTAGGAGTAACTATGTCCAAGCTACCTATTTGCAGAGACTAAATCGAGGTACAGGGGAAGGAAGTGATCTGTCCAGGGTCCCACGGGAGGGCAGAGCCTGGACCGCAGTCGAGCTCAGTACAGCTTCTACCGTGAGGTCACGTTGCTGGCTGTTCCCTGCATGAGTATCTGTTAGGCAAGAAGCTGCCCTGCAGTGCCTGTCCTCCGTGCCATCTGGAGGTCGCAGGCGGTCAAAGCCAACAGCCCAACCCCTCAGACACGCATCAGTGGTGCCATTCCTCAAGGCCACCTGGAATATAGTTAGCCCAAGGAGGCCTAAATTGTATGCGATTTTATTCATTTACGAAATCGGTTTCTTCTTCCCCAAAGGTTTCCACACTTCCTAGTAAGAAATTTAAAACTAGTTTCCCCTTACTTTCTCTAGTCCCAAAAGCCTCTGGAAAGAAACAGATGCAATCAGTATAAAGTGAACTTTCCCTCCTCTGGATATCACTTCAACAAAAGCTGCTGACTCTCCCTGTCCTCAAATCCTTCAATCCCTCTGTATTTGTTTTCATTGCTTTAGTATGCAAGTAAAACACTTAGAACAGGCAGGTATATGTTGCTAAGGAAGGGCCTCTCACGGGCTTTAGTTGGGTGAATGTCGCCCCCTTGTGATCAAACAGAAAGCAAGTACTTCATAGAATTCAGAATGGTCACGGCATCCTTTCCCCTTACATTAGACCAGACCATACCTAAATCATTCCAAAAACATCAAGCTTTACATGAGCCATTTTCAGAAAAAGAAAATTCCAGCACCTGCTTGGAGGCAATATACCCCGAACAGCCCTTTACAAATAAAATGGTTTTTTTTTGTCCCTCTTAAATTTTGATTTATTTTAATAAATAAATAAAATACATTTATTATTCTTATCACTTTCCTGGCAACTCCCATGTTTACACCTCAAAAGCATAAATATTGTCATTCAATATTGATCTTCAGGCAAAATTTCTAACACTGTGCTCTTAGAAATCAAACTGATAATCGTGCTTGGGTTTCTCAAAAGAAATACGTAGGCATTAGGCTCACTGCATCCCATGTTTCAAATGTAGAAAATTACTACAGGATGAAAAAAGACACATGTTCACACACTTGCTTTGATTGCCTTTTAATAGCATCAATAAATCCTTAAAGGATTTTCTGAACCATGGTACTTGACGCTACAGATCACGGAGGCCATAGTGTTTAACCCCCTTTTACTGGGAAGAGAACTGAGGCCCAGAGGGAACGTGGCTGGTTAGTGGAAGCCAGACAGGAGCCGGGCAGCTGGCTGGCTGTGCCTGCAGCCTCTTGGACTCTTGTGCCCTTTAAATAGGAGCCAGAGAACATAGAAATCACAGCCTGGTTAACCTACCCCTGAAAAATAGAGAAAAGTGGTTGCATAGGTAATATTTTTAAACTCAGTTTAATTTTGATGGAAAAGGCAATCCATGAAAAGTTACTATCTTAAAGTAAAACTTTCTCTGAGTTCCCAGTGTAATCTTTTTACCATGCTTTGCATAAAGAGAGACAACTGGTCTCTCTTGATAGCTGGAGGATAGCTTATCTTGCTGAATCAATCAGATTAATGAGATAATCTTCAAAGTGGGGCAGAGACTTTTTTGAAGGGACAATTTAGCTAATGAAATGGCTCCCGGACTGGGTTCCAATTAACCAAGAATGAGGCTGCAGGTTCTGACCCCACAGTTCTTCTACCTTCCCACAGCCCCATTTCACTAGGCCTGCTCTGCCTAGATCTCCAGGCCTGCTTGGGTGGGAGTTGAGTCTGGAGACCGCAAGGAAGTCTAAAGAGCAGCAGTGGAAGCTGACACCTTTGAGGGTGGTACTTCAATTGCTATCCCTTCATAGCCATTGAATTCCACATACAGTGATACATGTTTTTCATAAGTGAATGGCAGTCTCAACCAGGGGTAAACTAATAGACTGTGGCTATTTAGTTCTGTTACTGAGAACATGATACTCAAAAGCCCAAACCCAGACTTGATCATGTTCCATACAGAACAATTTCACTGTTTTATTCATTCACATTTTCAACAAAAAAAATTTCTGAGTATCTACCATCAGCGCCTATACCAGGTACCATAATAGGCACTAAGAATACAACAATAAATAAAATAATCAAGAAAAATGGAAAAGATAAAGGTTTAATGATAGGATACAGTGGGCCACCTCTGACCCTGAACCCCCAAACCTTCAAATGGATGCTGTTGCCTTTAGAAAAGCTGAATAAGGATGACCACAAAACCTAAACTCAGGTTAGCAAAACAACTCAGTTCTGCTGTGTAATCTACCATTGCCACCTGAACTTTATTAGAAGGGCAGGAGAACATTGGCGCTCCAACTTTGGTGTCTATCAGAATCACCTGGAGAGCTAATAAAAGCGCATAGAGGCCCTGTTCATTGAAGGAGGACAGGGCCAAGGCCTTTGTATTGTCCCCAAATAATTCTGCTACCCACCAAAGTTTGAGAACCACCACTATAGATTGTGAGCTGCTTCTGTGGAGTAGCAGAAATCTCACAGCATGCTGGGTGGGCGCTGCTTTAAGGACAAATGTGAGTGAAGCCCTGCATGCCATTCCAAAATACATCTCAGGACACAGGGCCAGGCTTCCTAAACAGTGTGATCACCAGCCTTTCATGGTTTAGGGGACGCTCCCTGATTGAGAAACTCCAAACCAGACAGTGACAGTTGATCATGCCCTCTGGAATTCACTGTGCACTCCAAATTTCCCACAAATGGCACTAATTCTTCCTTGGCCTAACAGAGGAAAGGCTCCCCGTTAGAGTAGAATCTAGTAATGAGTAGATAATGATAAAAAAAAAATTTTTTTTTAAGTCTCTGCTGTTCCATTATATATGGTAAGCAGCTGAAAGATAAACCATAACTATAAATCTTTAAGAAGGACTGTTATCTTCAAAAGAAAGTATGAAAAATCTTGATTTGGGAAAATAAATATCCCACTGGTAAAATTGCTTCTCCTATCCCTCCCTGCCTTTTCTCTTTAAACACAGAAGTTCATATACCATTTCATCCTGACATTCAAAATCCCCTAGCTAGACACTGGTCTCCTTTTATGAAAAAGGTGTGTATATATATATATATATTTTTAATTGCTAATAGAGATTTTGCATTCAAGGAGGACAGGGCTCTAAGCAAGTCCCACCTGATGCAGGCCCTGGTAATAACAATCATCTTCCGGAAGGAGTCTTCATTTAATGAGTGTGAAGAAATAAATTATTGGCAAGAGGGAGGTGACAAGCCTGGGTCAAAGAGGCAGAGCAGCAGTGGGAAAGCAGAGAGGGGCACCGGGAACCTGTGGGGAACCTAGTTCGCGGTTACTGGGCGTGACAGTGTCTGCCATGTCTAGCCTTGTGTTTCTTTCTGCTACACTGGTACTTTTTTCTCCCCAGCTGAAGACTTGAATAAATATTTTGACGTAATTTTGCTATTGCCAACTGTTATTGCATCTTCTTATTTAACTTATGTCTTCTTTCCAAGCGAGAATATCCAGGTTTCGGTTGGATCTATTTTAAGGTGAATTAATTAACCAGCATAATAATACATTCATACATTTCTTTTTTAAAAAAATTATTATTTTTTTACTCTAAAATAGTTACAGAACACTTGGACCAGAATCCCTAGTAAACCGCGTTGTCTTTTGGATTTGTTTGTTTGTTTGATTCATCCCTCCCTGGATAGGGGAACCTGCCCCCAGACTACAGAATCAGCCTGATTGACATCGGCCTGGTGATCGAGTACCTGATGGGAGGAGCTTATCGCTGCAACTACACGCGCAAGCGCTTCAGGACTCTCTACCACAATCTATTTGGTCCCAAGAGGGTGAGGCTTGCAATTTCGTTTCCTTGATTCCTCCCAAGAGGCCTAGGGTGCCCGAGAGATTTAAGGTGTGGCTTCCTTGTCTTGAAGGGGAGACCAGAGAAGAGCCATCTGCCTATCTGCCCCTCCTCTTACTCCCTCTGCCATGAAATCCTTTAAAAAAAAAAAAAAAAAAAAGGAATGTATCTAATGAGGGGGGGAAATCCTGTTTTTCCCACTAGCTCCAATTCAAAACATAAAACAGCACTGAGAATGGGCCTAGATGATCAGAGAATAGAAATGAAATTGAAATAATTCTTATTAACTCAGCAGTTGTTGAGGTTTTTGGTCTTAGGATCCATACATGCCTTTAAAAATTATTGAGGACTCAAACATTTTATCTAGGTAAGTTTTAGCTATTGATGTTTACCATATTAGAAATTAAAATCGAGACATTTTAAAAATATTAATTCATTTTAAAATAATAGCAAGCCCATTACATGTTAACATAAGTTTATGAAAAATAATTGTATTTTCAAAAACAAAAAAAAAATAATCTTAAGAATGGCATTGTTTTACATCTTTGGAAATTTCTTTAATATATGGCTTAATTAAAAATAGCTGGATTCTTATAACTACTGCAAGAAAATCTAAAAAAAAAAAAATCTAGTCTCACTCAAATATGTAGTTGGAAAAGGAAGAAGTATTTTAATAATCTTTATAGGTAGTTGCAGATATTCTTTGCTTCTACACCAATCAATAAATGGTAGCTTCATAAAGATTACTTGCATGTAAAATCTGAAACCACATCAATGAACTTTTCATACTCTGCTACATTAAAATCCAATGTTCTGTCTTGCACAATAGCATGCATTGGTCTTTGAAAAATATTGGTTCATTGATTTACGCAGATCTTCCAAATTTTGACAGTTTATTATACAATACCAAAAAATCATGTTCATTACTATCACCTCCAATCTCATTAGGAAAATCTTTAAGTACTGAGAAGCTGTTAAGGTTATGTTCGGGGATACAAGTTTGCCAAAATTCTTGTTTTTGCTTAAAAGTTTGAGTTTGGTCATTGGCAACAAATACTGCCAGTTCTTTTCCTTGATATGACAGCCTCACTTCATTCATTTCCAAAAATATCTGACAAATGTCCAAGTCTAAAGAGCCATAGTTGGCTGCTAGTCATTCCTTCAGGTAAAAATCATATTCTGTAAAACAAAATGGCTATAGTTCAAACAATCATATCAATGCTTTTCCTCAAGACAACACATCATAGTTCAGTGTGTAGTAGTCTTTATGCATGCTTACCTTTCATCCCGCAGAATACTAAAAAGGGTGGATATTTTATAAAGTTAATGATTTTTATACCTCATCAAGGACATTCTCAAGTGAAACTAGCATGCTTAGAGTTTTGTTTTGTGGTGGTGGTGGTGTTTTTGTTTGTTTTTAACTGTGAGTGAGTAATAGTGAAGAATCTGTGACTACTGGTGAAGTTTGCCAAGGCACCCAGTAGTTTTACTCATCATTGCTTTTGCACCATCAGCATAAATGTTAACATTGCATAAAAAGCCAATAACTTCTTTTTTTTTAGAGAGATTTATCTATTTTTTTACTTTATTTTTAATTTATTCCTCCCCTCCTCCAGTGGTTCTCTTTGTCTGCTCGCCTTCTCCAGGAGGCACCGGGAACCAAACCTGAGGACTCCCACATGGGAGGCGAATGTGTAAAGGCCTGAGCCACACCCACTCCCCATGGGCTGTGGTGTCTGCTGGCCTGTGGCATCTGCTCGTTGCAGGAGGGTGTGACATCTAGCTCTTGTTGCAGCAGGCATGTAGCTCTTGTTGTGAGGGGTGCAGGCATCTGCTTGTCTTCTTTAGGAGGCACCGGGACCGAACCCGGGACGTCCCATGTGGTAGGCGGGTGCCCAACTGGTTGAGCCACATCCACTTCCTGCAAATAACTCCTTAGTGTTATTATGAAAATAGCTTTGGCTTCACAGTCAAAGGGTCTCAGGGACCCGCAAAATGTGGACCACATTTTGAGAACTGCTGCTCTAGATGGTGGTAGGCATGTTTGTTTGTTTTATTTTTTTATTTTTAACTAAGCTTATAGTCTGATTATGGAAGTATTTTGTGGTAGTAGTAAAGAACTTTGAAAACACCAAAAAGTATACATAAGAAAAAAAATCATTCAAATTTTAAAGTCATCATTTTAGAAGCTAAAAGAGAAAGAAGGAGACTAGGTTCGAGCTATTCAAAGTTAGATGGATAAAGTTTGGAGTAACTGTAGTTGCCTTAACCTTACTACTTACTCAAATGACTTTCAAGAGGGCCCCAAACCATTTTGGAATACTTGAAAACAGAATTAGTATTCCTGAATTCTGAGATGTAGCTGTGACTCTCCCTTGCTAAATATAGAGCAAGTTTTGTCATTTGCTGTTAGCCTATCTCACAGTGCCTATTTTTCACATTCCCAGCATGGACAACACTGCTACGTGGGCTGCCACTGGCCATGCCTTTGAGTGCCTTCCGCTGCCTTCAGAACATGCCCCTCCAGTCCCACTCACTCTTGCTCTCCTGTGCAGCAGCGTGGGGACATGGTCAGCGTGGGGCATCTAAAGATTCATTTCTGAATAATATCCCAAGCCTGCAGATAATGGGACTTTCTTAAGAGATTTGAAGAATATCTCGTAGTTTAATTGAATGTTCATTGCTCACCCATGCATTTGATGTCATCAAGCTATTGGCCAAGCAGGATGGTCATAAGAAGGTGGAGGAAATCTTGGTCCACAACAGAGATTATAAACCTGCAAGCTCTACCCTTGGGTAATCTCATACTTCTGCAGCTTCCTAATTTTCTGTGATTCACCAAAATCACCAAATCCCTAAATCTCTTAGAATTTCTATAAATACTTTCTTTTGTGGCATTTTATTTAGAGAAATGAATAAATACTATCAGGTACAATAGAGTCTTTTCATTACCTGTTTAAGATACAGTAGGATTCTTTTCTTACCTCTATTAAAGAAAGATCTAACTTTGTCCACAACATTTTTTTTAACAGCCCAAAGCCTTGAAACTGTTGGGAATGGAGGTAAGTGTTGTCTGCTCAAATTATGAGTGTCAATTATTTATTTACTTTTGCTCTACTTTTTTTTTTTTTTTTTTTTTTGAGGTGCTGGGGCAGGATAATAAACCCGGGACCTTGTATGTGGGAAGCTGGCGCTTAACCACTGAGCCACATCAGCTCCCCTGAGTTGGTTTTTTCGTTTGTTTGCTTGTTTGTTTTTTTGTCTTTAGGAGGCAACGGGAACAGAACCCAGGACCTCCCATGTGGGAAGCAGGCGCTCAACTGCTTGAGCCACATCTGCTCCCCTACATTTTTTAATTAGAGAAGTTGTAAGTTTACTTATTACACAAGTTTTTTATATCTATATATATATACACACACACACATACATACATACATACACACAAGTTCATTTCAGAGGTAGGGCTTTGTACATGATTCTAAAATAAGGAAATAAAATATTTCCAAATGTCAAAAGGGCAGGTCACAGCAGCTTTGAAAATTCTTCCCTGAGATTATGATAGCATTACAAATAAGAATGTAAATCCTATTTGAAATACTAACTTGAAAAACCAAGGAAGCATATAAATTCCAGTAAGTGAAATCTATTCATGGATATTTTCAAATGGCAACAGATCCAAAGACCAGAAATATTTCACAAATGCATCTAATAGGTATGCAGAAACTCGAGATGGACTATCTGTTTCCTGTCTTTTGTTCATGTGGTTATTGTTAAATATGCAAATGCAAGTATAGAATGTCCTTGTCATTTCACTGAAAAGAGCAGTGCTGTCCATCATGAGATACAGATAATCCCACTTGTGGAGAGGAGGAAAGTGGGCAAAAGAAAAAGAAAATGGCCCATTGAAATAATAATTTTTAAACTTAAAGAATAACCCTGACATGTTCCCATGGGACTGTGCCTGTGCATTTATTATAACTTGTTTTAAAGTCAGGCATCTATGTACTTGTGAGTTCTTTTAGGATAGGAGCTGGCCTAGTTCATTTCTGTACTTATTCCAGAGCTGAGACATTACTAGATATACAATAATAGCTTGCTGAATTGAATTGATTCATTTCTAATGCAACGTCAATGTTTCCCTAAAATCACAGGATGATGTTCCCTTGAGGCGAGGAAGAAAGACAACCAAGAAGCGTGAAGAAGAGGTGGACATTGATCTGGATGACCCTGAGATCAACCATTTCCCTTTCCCTTTCCACGAGCTGATGGTGTGGGCCGTCCTGATGAAGCGACAGAAAATGGCCTTGTTTTTCTGGCAGCATGGCGAGGAGGCCATGGCCAAGGCCCTGGTAGCCTGTAAGCTCTGCAAAGCCATGGCTCACGAGGCCTCTGAGAACGACATGGTCGACGACATCTCTCAGGAGCTGAACCATAACTCCAGGTTGACCCATCCTGCAAATGGAATGGGGTGGTCAGGGGAAGAAAAGAGAAGATAGGCCCCAAATATTGGAGGGTCTGAGCTACCCAAACTTTGAGGGGAGGCAGTATCTCCCCAGTGGTGCACAAAGAGGGTAGAATGAATAATTAACATTTATCGGACACAGTACTGGGTCTGAAGGTACATAACAGATACATAGATGTTCTCACTTCATACTCTCTCCCACTAAGAGGTAGAGACGATTAGTACACACTTTTCACAGCTGAGGAAAATTAGAGTCAGAGAATTTAAATAATTTGTCCAAGATCATACTCTTGTGGTAGCACAGCTGGAGTTTGAACTGTATGTTTAACAGACATACTGCAATCTAACCATTAATTTACTGATCTGCCTCCTTCAAGCACATGCCTTGAATTCAGGACCTTGAAAGAAGGGATTATGGTTGTTTGACTTACATGCCCGGTTCTAAAGACAGTATCTGGCACTAGATTCTTACTGAATGCTGACTGAATGAATGAGTGAACAAATAAACGAATGAATGAACAAACAGACTACACCCCATGAGAAGCAACTACCTCAGTAAGCACCTTTGGTGGCTTTTCCCATGGGTCCCCATTTTGTCATCTAAGTCTCCAAGCAGGCCTCAAGGACTCTGCTGCGCATTCTCTCTTGCAGGGACTTTGGCCAGCTGGCCGTGGAGCTCCTGGACCAGTCCTACAAGCAGGATGAGCAGCTGGCCATGAAACTGCTGACCTACGAGTTGAAGAACTGGAGCAATGCCACCTGCTTGCAGCTCGCCGTGGCTGCCAAGCACCGCGACTTCATCGCGCACACATGCAGCCAGATGTTGCTCACCGACATGTGGATGGGCCGGCTCAGGATGCGCAAGAACTCAGGCCTCAAGGTCAGCACGCGCAGAGGCCCTAGTGGCTCCGAGGTCCAGAGGGTTGGTTGGAGTCTTTCAAGCCAGAAGTGTGGAACTGGGCATTTCCCCATCCCAGGAGGGTGGTTCAAAACCCTGTCTGTGCATCAAGTCACCCAGAGAGCATTTTTCTTTAATATAGAGGCTAGGGCCTCCCCCAAGTCCTGCTGAATCAGAATCTCTAGAGACAGTGCCCAGACATTAATGTTTTTCAGAAGATCCAACAGTGATGGTAATATCCAGGTACCATAGGAGGTACAATTTGCCTATGGCACAAGCCATTCTACGCAGGGAGCCCCTCACCTAGGCGGCTCTTTACCACCGAGGGAGCCCGATCCCGTGGACCCATGGACTCTCCTGTGTATCACTTCCTAGAGACACTGGCTCCTATCAGCTGAGCTTAAGAATTTTTTAAACTGAAATAAATATGAAATAGACTTATATGTGAAGACATTGCTAGATAATCATGATCTGTTCTTAAGCAAAGAAAAACAATCTGCACACTACGTGCATAGCCTAAGTCCATTTTTGTTTTTGTTTTTGTTTTTTAAAAAGGGTGTGTGTGTGTGTGTGTGTGTGTAGTTACGTAGTATATTCGCAATAGTTACTTCTGAAGGCATGGGATATAGATGGACATTGTAAAGGACTTTACTGTTTAAAAAATAGAATGATGTGTAGCTTTTGCTTTTCTATGTATTTTTCAATATTTTCCAAATGAAAGAAGTAAAAGAAAGAAAGAGAAAATGGGAGGTGAAGATTGAAAGAATGTTTTTAAATGCTTTGTTTAAAGCCTGTGGCTGTTACAGCTGAGGCTAGGCTCAAATTTACCTAGAACAATCTGATGTGAGCAAGTCTGAGGTCAGCCAAAACAAGGGCCCGTAGGCGGGAGCAGTCCCTTGAGGCCACCCTGCTTGGAGCAGCTCTCTTCTCCCCCGACCAGTCCCTCTCCCAATTAAGAGCCTCCTCTTGGCCCAGAGCCTCAGAAGGGTTCCATGAGGAGGGTGGTGGGCATTCTATCTATAGCCACACTGCTAGCGACTACAAAGCCTGGCCCCAGGCAGGGAGCCAAGCCCTGCTGTCAGCTCCAAGGACAGGGTGTCACGTCCCCCGGAGGCTGCCAGCCCGCCACAGGCACCCTCCCAGGCCTGCCAGGCACCTGTGTCCAGGGTCAGGGCTCTCCCTTTTCCCCGCAGCTGCTCTCAAGACCGCGTGGGCAGCCAAGCCCAGCAGTCGCTGCCTCATTACTTGAGAGTCCTTTAGACTGACCCTCCCGGATCTCTCTTAGCCCTTCATCTTGAGTAGTTTCTTCAAGAAGGTTCATTTTCAGAAGCTTTTCACAACAAAACCATTTTAGACCTGAGAGAAGGGGTAGTAAAAGACTTCGGGAACACAAATCAGATGTCAGTATTATCAGAAATGAGTTTGTTTCCTGGCAAATGGAGACCGAGATCACCCTTTCAGGAGTAAGAAAGGTCTATGTGTTTAGTATCATCACATAAAGATTTAAGCATGTTGTTTATACATGAGAGAAATACAGTACTGGCCCTTCCTGGGGTATTTTTATGGGGGGGGGGTGTGCAGAGGCAGATATCATGGTGAATACAGAACCCATTGGTGTGTGTGTGTGCATGTGTTTCTGTCATGTAGTAGAACATGCCATGGGAATGCTCTAAAATGAACAGCATGCTTTCCTACATGTACTTTCCCATGTCTAGGACAGCATGATTTATACAGATAACCAAATGACACATAAACAATCCCTCTTGACATATTAGCAAATAAATGGCAAGGGATGGATATATTCATTGATTTCACAGTTCAAAGTCAAATGCTCCTTAACAGTTAGAAACAGATAGAACAGATAGAAAGCTGAATTCTTTCCCACTTTTTCCTTGGGTAGGGTCTCTCTCGTTCCTCAGTTTCCCCTATGCAAAGTGGGCATTAATTGTGTAAAATGCATTCGTTTCTCCAAAATGCAGACTGAGCTACTATGTCTGTTTCCCAGCTGGGCAGAAGTGACCCTCTTGGCACTTATGTATTTAATTATTCAGATGTCCAAGTCCCCACACAGAGCCACACACGACACATACACATACATACACATATTCCCACACCCTAGGCCCTCTGATTCTAAACAACTACCCTAATTTTAATCCTTTAAATGTGATTATTATTATTATCATTATTATTACTTTAGGTAATTCTGGGAATTCTACTTCCTCCTTCAATTCTCAGCTTGGAGTTCAAGAACAAAGACGACATGCCCTATATGTCTCAGGCCCAGGAAATCCATCTCCAAGAGAAGGAACCAGAAGAACCAGAGAAACCCACAAAGGAAAAAGATGAAGAAGACATGGAACTGACAGTAAGAAAAAATTACACAGTTTGTCTCCCTGAGGGCATCCCCTAACCCACTTGTCCTGTCAATAGGGCTTAAGGTCCAATACCTCTTAAGGTCAGAGGGCAGCCTCCCACCAAGCTGAAAACTATAGGGCATACTTTCATTTAAGTATTGAGGCCAAGGTACTATAAAATTTCCTCTCTCTGCACAAACAACATGACTTTAGGGGCTGATTCTATGTGAAATCCTCCAGCTAGGCTCAGTGGTGCAGAACGAACCAAGGAAATTCAAAAGCCAGGCACCATAGATTTTCCAAACAGGCAGTGCTTTATAAATAACCAGGTAATGTGACAGTCTCAGCACACACAGAGAAGGAAAGGGAATCCATGGTTTGGGAGCAGCCAGCTTCACTCAGCTGGAACTCTTCTGCTGATGAGAAGCTAAGCCTTTATCTTCTTTGGGGTCAGGCTCACAAATGCAGGACTAATTGAATTTTGAGGTTTGTATGGAAAGCTTTTATTAGCTTTTCCTGGTGTAATTATAGAGCATGGATGCTTTGTTCTGCCACGGGAATGGGGCAGCTGGGCACGGGACAGCCTCCTGCAACCCTGGCTGAGCAGCGTGACTGCCACTTGGATTGTACCCAAAAGCTAAAAATATCACATGGCTATTAAAGGGACAAACCAGGCTTCATAGCTTTGGAGACATCAAGCAACTCCATCAGGACTTCCTTGATATTCCCCACTGATTCTTGCTGTAATGACCCAGAAGTAGCCGTAAAAGGAGAAAACAAAAAGTGATTTTGCTCAGGTGACAAAAGACCTTTGCATTATCATCCTAGTGGGACCACCCTGTGAATTGTTTCTCCTGGAGATAAACAGTATTTCCTTGCCTAGGACCTTCCTAAAGATCTATTTACAGGCACAATCCCAGCCCTAAGTAGAGCAGGGCATATGCAACAGACCACTCTTTTGATTAATCATGCACAGTTTCTGATCCACCAAGTACTTATTAAAAGCCAGGGTTTGCTTTCAGTTTCAGGTTGGCTCCTTATAAAAATCTGTGACGGAGTCTGCCTGCCTCTGTGATAGAATCAGATGACTGTCTTCCCTAAAGCTCTTATAATTTTGGCCTCTGAATGCCTTCAAGGATAGGAAATAATATTTTAAGCCTTAGCAGACACGTGTAGTAGCGACACCAAATCTTTATGGAATACTTCCATAGGGGTAAAGAGTGCGGGTGCTGGAGCACCGGTCCTGCCCCATCACCTCCTTGCTGTGTGACCTTGGGCAGTTTCTTAGACCTCTACCATGGGAGTAACGTTGTCTAGGCACATAGGTAGTTGTGCGGTTTAAAAAGTATCCATGTTAACTACTTAGATTGGTGCCTGGCACACTGTAAGCCTTGAAAAACGTTGTTGTAACAGTGGCAAGTATTTTATTTGCTCTTACAGCAATCCTGCTAGGTAGGTACTATTATTATCCCCTTTTTACAGATGAGGAAGCTGGGATTCAGAGAGATGACATTGCATTCAAGTACCCAGCTAACTAGTTGAAAATCAGAATTAGAACCCAGGCATACAGACTCCACTGACCACACTCTTAACCAGGAGGCTGAAGGACAGAGAGAATTTCTTCCTGAGTTTGTGTTGTCCACCATGTAGCAAAGAGAATCCAAAAATGATGAGCGAGCCTCCTATGTTAGGTGTGATGTGGCCTTGACATCAACACACATCCTGGGAAGGCAGCCAGAGCTGGGTCAGCATCCTCTATGCTTGGGTCTCAAGGAAGAAAGCAAAGGGGGCAGCTCCCTCCTTCTGCTCAGTCTAGAGCATTGAGGATCTGATCCTTAAAAAAACCACAATGAAAAAATGCATCTGTGGACTGAGCAAACTGTTCTTGCTAGAAGATAATCCCTGTTGTTGCTGACTGAGAAGACACCACGGTGGCATAACTGCCTGAGCATATGCTCCTCAGGGAGAAAAAGAGAAAGAGTCTTTAGGCTGGCAAGCTCAGGATTGGACAGCAGTTGTCGTGAACGTGGAGCCTCCTTTGACTCTGATGACAAACTCTCACTGGTCAGCCCTGGTCCCCAAGCTCACCTTGGACAGGATTGGAGAGTACTACTTGTTGACCCCTCTGCTCCTTTCATAGGATTGACATGTGACCTTTTGTGTTAAACCAATATAGCATCTCTTGAAATAGAACACTTCCCCTTGGCCCTTCAAAAATTATATAGTGAAATACCAGCCTCAGTTTTCTTCATCTTAGTAGCCTTTAGGATCTTTGTTCATCTCCAAGGATCTTTCCCAGCCAGCAAAGATTCTCAAATCTGTACTGTGCAGTTTTGTCTGTATTTAACCCTGTTAAATTCTGCATTAAGAAATGTCAAAGGGAATGTTTGACTAAAGGGAAAAGAAATCAACAAACTCATCAAGTTAAGCTGTTTAGGCTGGAATTAATGAAATGTCTTTTGTGGGAGAAGTACATCCACAAAAGACAAGCCTTTTCCAAATGCAATCACTTTGGAATGTATCTGGATAATAAACGCAAGACATTTTGTTGTTTTCTTTTTTGTTTTGCCTGCATTGCCAGCTAAGTGTCCCCACCTTGGTGTTGCTTAAGAAAGTCCCAACATGTCCACAGACCCAGGGCATTGCTATAGATCTGTTGGGAAGACCACTGTCCTCAGTGGTTACCAAAAGATGCCACTCTTGAAGGTGCCTCCAGTCCTCCAAGCTCTTTACTCCCATTTCATTGGGCCCCCAAAGGGCATTGTATTATTAAGCATGTAAATAATCAGAGCAAAAGCAATATAATTATGTTACATAAATTATAAATTATAGACGGACAAATATCATGTTGATTTAGAGTTTCTTGAGGTCAATGATCAATATTTGTAGAACTCCATTGCTTTCTAGGGTGTTATATCCATCGCGAAGGTTCACTCTGCTCAAATCAATTACTCAGAACAAAACAAGTGTATCTGTCAGCCCCAGTACTGAATCTTACCTATTCATTAACTGAAGGTACTTTATTAGTTAGCTAAAGGGTCCATAAAGAAAATGGAAGTTACTTTCTCCAGAAATCCTGTTGGTCACAAATAAATTACTTTTGATTGTTACTAATTTGAGTAAAGTGAATATTTGAGACATGATCCAAGTAGTTGAAACTAATATTTTGGTAGTTTAGGTAAAGATTGTTTTAAACCAGAATTATCTTGTCGTTATCTCCATTCTCAACTTCAAGACAAAATTTAATTATTTCTATACTTAGATCTCTTGATTCTGAAATCAAATTCCATGATTTTTCTTGTCCCAAATCCTGGTCAGTCACTGAGCAGTTAGTTGTAAGGCTTTACCTAATTCCCACATTTAATAAAAATCTCATTTTCCAAACTTTTGTGGAACTAACTTTTCTTTTTTCAAGTCAAGGAATTACACTGTTATAGACTCTTAATAATGTTTTTCTGATCGGAGATCCCAACTAGATCATTTCAGCAGAGTATCTAAGAATGTCTCAGTTGACTTTAAAGACTAGCTAATATTTACTGAGTACTTATTAAGTGCCAGAGATGCTAATTCATTTGTATATCTATCTATAAAGCAAGTGTCATTACTATCCTCACTTTATATTTAAAGAAACTAAGTCTCAGAGAGGTTAAGAAACTTGCCCAAGGTCCCATGGATTCTAAGTGTCTGAGTTTGGACCCAATCCCCCATCTGAGTGACCCAAAGCCTGGAATCCTTCTCCATTAGGATCTTCACCCATCTGTGGGCCATCCTGTGTCTCACCACCCAGAGAGGCGTGTGTCTGCCTTTTCCCAAGTCCTGCTTTTTCACAGTGTTAAATCATTTTTGTTGTTGTGGCAGTTACTGCCGTTGTGAATGAGAAGGAACTCTTTCCATTCTTAAGAAGTCTCCAGCAGTTGGAGATGAGGACTTCTCCAGGTCAGTCCTAACTAGAATCTTTCTCCAAGGGCCACTGGTTGACTCTCCCGTGCAGAGAAAGGCAGTATGTCCAGGAGTTACCGTGAAACTAATACCAGCAGAAATTCAGGTTTTATGGGGTATGAAATCAAAGAACCAAGACATATGCCTAAGGTTTGGGGAGATGTCCCTAACCCAACTAAGCTCCAAGTATCTCAGATAACTTAACCTCTTTCGTAGTCACAACCTTTGGATAAATTAGGTATCACTAGTCCAATTTACCTTCGACTTAAGAATCATTAGCATGTGATGGAGCCAGAATTTGAGCCCAGATCTGCCTGTCTCCACTACACATACACATGGTGTTTTACTTTCTTAGGACTGCTGTGAACAAAGTACCACAAACATGGTGGCCTAAACAACAGAAAGTTATTGTCTCACAGTTCTGGAGGTTAGAAGTCTGAATCAAGGTGTCATCAGGGCCTTTCTCTGAAGGCTTTAGGGGAGGAATCCTTCTTTGCCCCTACTTAGGTGTTGCTTGTAGCCAGCAATCCAGTCCATAGCTCGTAACTGCCTAACTCCAGTCTCTTTTTCTGTCATGTCTTCCCTCCTTATAAGGAGATCAGTCATATTGGATTAATGGCCAACTCTACTCCAGTATGACCTCATCTTAGCTAATCACATCTGCAACAACTCTATTTCCAAATAAAGTCACATTCTGAGGTATTGGGGCTAGAACTTCAAAATATCTTTCTTGGGGGCTCATTACAGCCCATCACCATGGGAAAAGGGTAGGGAGAAAAAATAGATTTCTGAAGCCTTGCCTTCCCAGGCTCCTCTCTGTCTCCCTCTCTGAACTCTGGGCATCTTCTCTCACCACATCTTTCAGAAGTCCCATGATTATGGCTCATCTGTCCCTTCTATTTAAACCTATACTTGGTGCTGGAGTTTGTAGGTGTACCTCCAGAGACTTGAGTCTTTGGGCTGTCCATGTGCCAGCTGGGTCCAGAACCTTGGCAGAGTTGCAACACCTACTCTACAGCTCGTTGGACTCACCCAGACAACTGGTGGGGAGATGATGATAGACAATGGCCGCCCCAGGGAACAGAGAGAGCCTGCACCTGCAAGCAGGATAATCCCATCCATCTTCCCCATGGGATATAAGCCCCCTCTCAATTGGAAGTGTAGTGGACGTCACCATCCCAGAATCCTCAGGATTGGGGGAAGAGCTATGGACTAGAGTGGACTTACTGGTATTCTACTACAGACTTATTGTGATTCTAGCAATGGTAGAACTACAGCATTGATGTGGAGCCAGTGGCCACTGAAGGCTTTGGGGACAGGGAGAGGGAAAAACAGTTGTAATATGGAGGCTTTTTCGGGACTTGGGAATTGTCCTGAGTGACATTGTAATGACAGATATAGGCCATTTTATATCATCACATAACATGCAGAACTGTGTGGGAGAGAGTGTAGACTACAGTGTGAACCATGGTCCATGCTTAATGGCAAAGCCCCAGGATGCATTTATCAATAATTGCAATGAATGTGCCACACTAATGAAGGTTGTTTATGTAGGAGGGTATGGGAGTGGGGGAGTGGGTCATATGGGAATCCCTATATTTTTTGTGTAACGTTTATGTAATCTAAGTATCTTTTAAAAAAAAATTTTTTTTTTAAAGAAACAAAAAAGAAATCCCATGATAAAAGGGAAGAGAATGGTCAAGAAACATCCCCAAAGCCTTCCTTCCCAGGCAAAGGGTATATTATTTGCAGGTATACATATAATGCGATTGTATATTTAAGGAAGTCACCACATCTAAGTTTTTGGAGGGCCTCGGGAAAATCTCTTAGGTTCTATGAGCATCCTTTCCTCACCTCTAAAATGAGCGTATTGAACTACATGCTCTCCAGAGCCCAGCCATGATGGTTTTGATTCTCTTCCACTGTAGGCAATGTTGGGACGAAACAATGGAGAATCCTCAAGGAAGAAGGATGACGAGGAAGTTCAGAGCAGGCACCGACTAATCCCTCTGGGCAGAAAAATCTATGAATTCTACAATGCACCCATCGTGAAGTTCTGGTTCTATACTGTAAGCATCTTTTCCTTTCTTCTCCCTAAGGGATGGCCATGAGGAGCCAATGTCCATCTCTCAAGCAACTGGGCAGCTTTCTGTACAAGTCATAATATCAGTAGCATACATGTAGGAAGGAAAGCTCTACGACCTTGCTTTTTCAATAGGTTTATAAGATTTGTGGACTTTGTGAGGCAGCTTCCACAAGCTACATTTCTCTTCCTCACAGAAAATAAAGGAAATGGTAAAGGTGATAACTAACAGAAATAGAGGTGAAAATGAGTATGAGTCTAGTCTAGCAGGAAAATAGAATTTCCCTCTTCTGGATGGATGAACTCTAGATCAGAGTTGCCCATTTTAGATGCCATTCCTGGGTCTGGGGGTTGGGGCACATTTGGTGGGGAAGAGCTGAGGAGCATTTTAGAAGTAACACCACTAGATATAGGTAGCTTATGTGTGTAACTATCCCCAATCTGGTCGTGTCATCAGACAACCCTTCTTGTTCTGCCACATTTAAACAACGTGCAAACCAAAGCAGCAAAAACTAAACTACTCGAAGCAAATTTTATTCAGTATGCATAAGCATACCCTGCAAATGTCTGTCTATAAAACAATGGCTTGTCACTGAAATAGCCTTCTGATGTGCCAGAACTGGCTTGACTGTTGATTTTTTACTTCTATTTCTCAATGATATTTTAAGCTTAAGGTAAGCTTTGGCCTAAGTCATCTCTGATTCTCTCCAGCCACAGGGGAACTGTGCCAGATGAAGGATAGTGTGAGTCTGTATTTTTACCCTTTTTCACAACCAGCAACATAGAAGTCACTTGAGTCAGTAACAGGATGATCTGAGTCTGAGGCCCAGATGACTCAAATGACCAGGTTTGGTGCTTTCTGTGTGGTCCAGCAGGCTATCACATCACACTGGCTTTGAAGCAGGGTTTCTCAACCTCAGCGCCACTGACACTTTGTTGTGTGGAACTGCCCTGTGCATTGTAAGGATGTTCAGCAGCTTCCCTGCCTCTATCCACGAGGTGCCAATAGCCTTCCCCACCTCCCAGGTAGGACAACCAGAAAATGACTCCAGACATTGCCAGATTGCCCGGGTTGAAAACCACTGCTTTAAAGTATGACCTTGAAAGAAGATGGATGGTTATCAAAATAGAAATATTAGGGTTTTTCAGTGAGCTAAAAATTCAAAATTTTTACAGCCTAACATTACAAATAGAAAAAATTCTTCCCCAGAAAAATAACTAAGGCATGCAAAAATCATTTCTATTTACATATTTTATACAGATACATCTATATATATATTCACCTTGCAGAAAATAGCTTAGTACTTAAATGCATGGACTTTGGAGTCAGACTGCCTGGGTTGGAATCCCAGCAGTGCTTCTTACATTGTGTGTCCTCAGGCCAGGTACTTTACCACTCTGTTCCCCAGGTTCCTTATCTGTAAGATGGGGATTACAACAGTACTTACTTTGCAGGGGTTAGTGAAGACTAAATAAGTTTTTTAAAAGAAAATATATGTCAAGCCCATAGAATAATGCCTGGCACATGTGAGCATAATATAAATGTAACTATTGTCATTCTCAGGTTGTTCATATTAGAAACAATAGCTCATCAGTGTTTTATTCATCCAGACACATAACAATAATATTTTGGGGGCATTTTCTGCATTTGAGGCACAGTTCTAGGTGTTTCATGTATTTTCACCCTAGCCCTCACAACAGTTTTTATCAAGGAATAGTTTTACTGCCATTTTATACCCGGCGTCTCCTTCCTCATACTATTCTGCCTCAATTGCCTCAACCTAGAACAAGGCCTGTCAAACTACAGCCACGGGCCAAATCCCGCCCACCTGTTATTGAGGCCGGCAAAGCTAAGAAAGGTTTTTACATTTTAAAATCAAAAGAAGAATAATATGTTGTGGCATGTGAAAATTATGTGAAAATTCAAATTTCCATGGCCATAGATAAAATTTTATCAGAGCACAACCAAACTTCTTTGTTTACTTTTGATCTGGCTGCTTTTATGCTATGCTAATAGAGTTGATTAGTTGAAAGACAAACCACCTGGCCCACAAAATCTTAACTACCTACTAGCTGGACCTTCACAGATGAAATTTGCAGATCCCTGGTCTAGAGCATTAAAAAAATAAATAAAATAAAGAACAGTAGAAGTGCTAGTATCAAGTGCCATCTATCACACACACAAAGAATCATCTATCACGTTTACAAATGGAGTACTCTCTTTTCTTATCCTTCTAAGATATCTCTCCCTCTCTCCCTCTCTCTTTTTTTTTTTTTTCCTTTGATCTGTACTCAATATCAATTTATTTTCCTTGGTTCCTCTAGGCCCCATTTACTCAGCTGAGACTGTAAGGCAATTTGTGAGTCAAGACTAGAAGGGATGCCTTTAAATCACCAAGGCCCTGGCTAGTAGTTCACAACCTTGTCTCACGTTGGAATCACTTAGCTTTAAAAAAAATACTGACACTTAGGTTCCCCACCCAGAGATTCTGGTGCCATTGGTTTGCAGAATGAGAATATTTTAAAGCTCCCAGGTGATTGTAACAAGCAGCCAAACTTGAGAACCACCTTAGACAGAGTGTGCTGAGTTTCTGGACCAGTATTTCCAAATTTCCTTGATGGGTTTGTCAGAATTGCAAATTTTCCATCAAATCTCCAGGGCGGAGCCCGAGCATGACTGTTTGACAAGCTTTCCAGGTGAATCTAATGATCGGGGAAGCTTGGGACCAGCTGCTCTTATATCACTTGCTACCATTCATGAATTTGCCTCTTTGAGGTGTGGGGTTCGTGTTTCCAGTCCCCATCTGCACAGCTGATTTGGTTAGCAACTGCAGTCTCATCAGACAGGATCCCCCAGTTGTGTTCAGTTGAGTTTCTTTTCAGAAATCCATATTTATATGTTGACAAAGACCAGGTTTCAAGGAAGTGAATGGAGATGAAATGTGTGCCTGTCTTTTAAATCCCCAGACATGCTTAACAATAAAATTCACCTTTAGATGGAAGGTCCTATTTCCTTTTTTGTTGTTTTTCCTGTGAGAATATTTCCCACTCTGATTTTCAAAACTTTTCCCTGCCACTCTCCCAAAGTACTAAAAGGTAGGATACTACCTCCTTTCCACTTAACCTCCCTTCCACATCTTAGCAAGTTTCCTGAGGAGCAGGTTGGTTCCCCTCCTAGTCTAAGAAGAGGCAGGAATCCAACTGGTTCCCAGACCTTGTTTGCGACAAGCCCATTTGAAGTATCCAGCTGGCGAGGATTCAAATTCATGACGCAAAGTGGCCCCAGGTCAGAGGGCATGGTGTCCTCTGTTTCCCCAGCAGAGTCAGCCTCTTTCCTCTACTGACACCATGTACTCCCTCTTCTCTCTAGACCAGGCATTATTAACCTTTTTTGTTCCACAGACCCCTTTGCCAGTCAGGTGAAAACCACGGACCCCTTACTAAGTCCACACTATATGTGTATTATTTAATACATTTATCACACTCACACCAACATGTCCCCACAAGAATGATGTTTTTTTGAATTTCAGTTCAAGCTCACGGACACCCCTTATTAAGAACTCCTGCTCTAGAGGCAGTCGGTAAAGGCCCTGGAAGAAGTGAGGAATAATAAAGCCCCACCAGACAGCCACAGCAAACTTCTGCAGGCTTTGGTGTTTGCATTTGATAGTTTAGGAGTCATCTTGGTTAATGGCAAATCTATAAAAAGAAAATATAAGCAAATGAAGTATAAATTCTTACAGGACTGCCACTGATTTAAGAAAGAATCATAAGGTTGTATTTCTGTTCAAAAGTTTGACTTTCTGCACACAGCTTGTTAAAGCTTACACACACAAACATGTCATATTAAAATAATCCACAGTAAAGACCCTTGAATGTTGGCAGGTTCTAAGACAGGTTGCTTCCAAGTGACAGCCAGCCCTCTGTTGTGCCATTTAAACATGTTTAAGGCCCTATTTCCAGAAGTCCATATTTTGGGAGTTGTCCCAAAATATTATATTATAGCTTGAGTATGGAAAGAAAAGGTCATTGTAGATTAACTGTGATGTAAAAAAATAGGCAGGATCTAAAAAGGATGATAGAGGAAGCGTGAACAATAACGAGGACAATGTTTAAAAGAATATGAATAGTTAACAGGGGATCAAAGGGAAGCAAGAATTGAGGTAAGAGGAGACACCAGGAATAGCAGAAGCATCTTGAAAAAAGGCGGATAATAATAACCACCATTCATTCTATAGCTACAATGTGTCAAGATGATATATATATATATATCTCCTACCTCCCTGCCCCCCACACTCCCCACCTTATTCCTTCCAATAGCCCTATAAGGTAAGTAAAAGTCCTCTCCATTTTACAAAACGAAGATGCAGGCAGTTTGAGGCTTACAAAAAAATGACACAGCTAGAAAGTACCTGAGCTAGGATTTAGATCCAAGTTCCACTGACTGCAGCATCTACATTCCTTTCACCATACACACTGCCTCAGTCTAGACCCCTATTCAGAGGACAAAGGTGCATTAACAAAGTAACTTAAGTGCAAAATATAGAGATATTCTGGAAGAATTTTGTATGTGACAAGAGAAGATAATGCTTGGAATGTTTTGCAATGAATTGTATAAAATGATAAAACCGGGGCAGTTAACAATACTCATTTCACCCAGGAACAATGGAGTTTGATAAAACAAAGCACAGCCAGGAAGAGAGAAGCTTTCTACAAGCCAGGAGGAGACTACATGCATATATATTTTAGAGTTTTAACCATTGAGGTCTTTTCTTTGAGTTTGTAAAATCCAGTAGTCACAGACTGCAGAATGAATGCAAGAGCATTATAATCGTGTCCTCACAATTCAAGTAGGATAAAGGCTTGTCTTGTGAGATTTTCACAATTTGCTAATGATCCCAAGGGTGGGAAGGGTAGAAACTGAGGCATGGGTTGAAATGACTGCTCCTGAGGGGTGAGTGTACAAGAGCCAATCAATCAGATGGAGAGTGAGTGGGCTCAGCTGGCTCTCCAGCATCTACACACCTGCCCTCATGCTTTCACACATGATCTCACTGAACTCTGCCATATTTTTGCCACTTGAAGAGGAAATTATATGCCACAGTGGTATCCTTCAAATGTGTTGACAGACTAAGGTTTCAGGAAATAACTTGACTCATATTAAGAATCCATTTCTTCATTTAAAAAAAGAAAGAGAGCAGTCATGTTAGTAGAAGCAGCATTTCCTTAGCTCTGTTGGGCAGCCAGCAGTCTTCCCTCAACTCTCTCAGCTAGGCTGCACCTTTGCCTCCATCACCGGGAAGTCACACCATACCTCCAGAACTTCAAGGTCCCAATCCTTCTGCCCAAGCTGTGTCCTCTCCTTTGCTATGCTGGCTCCAAAGAGTGAAGAAAATTTGAATAAGCTCACTTTCAGTTCCTACACTCAGCCCCTGAAGCCTCTAAGGCCAGACACCATGCCTTAGTCACCTTGAGGCATTGCCTAGAGGTGCATTAGCTCATATGCCATTTCCCTTGGGTCCATGTTTTTCTCCCAAGTTTCCTCAGCCCCTTATGCAACATCCTTGTGCAACAGCCTTGCCAGTCAGTCCTCCTATACTCCACTTGCAGAGACATAACTGCACCCTCCAGTGACAGCCACCAAACCTGAAGCCTGGGGAGATTTTCTGAATTTTCAGCAATTCAGCCAGCCATATCAGGATTTAACCTCAAGGTGCTAGGGCTTCTTGAGGATTAAAGCCAGCACCAATCCACAGTGGGTGACATGTACCCATTCCTCGCTATAAATTGCTTTGTATTCTCCTATTTTGTTTTGTTTCAAAGGAGCAGAAACCAGAAAAGAATATTCCAACTTGGATAGGGCAGGAAGGGCCTGCAATAAAAAGTAGGTAAAAACCCTCCCAGGACACTGGCAAGCCAAGTACTTTAAGGTAGAAGTGAAAATAAGACATTAACTCAGGAATGGATTAAAGTTGGGCTTCATAATAAAGTCTGGGATATTTCCTAGTTGGTTTGAACAATTACCAGGTCTAGAGCATGTCTTCCTTTCCCCTCTTAGGGACATTCGATCTGCATGGCATTCATTAGGCAAACATTTAGTGTGCCGTCCTAGCTCAAGAACCCAAGGTCCCTGCATGAACAAGAGCAGCTCCTGATAGAAGAGGCTCCCTCTCTAGTGGGGAAGACACAAGAAACTGGGTAATTGCAAAACAAAGTGAAGCACTATGACGCAGAGGTCCAAGCAAAGCACTGGAGTGGCAGGGACACATGTAAGGATCCAAAAAAAAAGATTGCATAGTAAATGATTTCATGTCATCTCTTTTTATTCTTTGGCTAGTTCAGAGCCTTTAAATTCATTTAGTCTTGAATCCCATGTTCTGTTTGCTGACCTTGTTTTAACTGGCTGTGCTGTGGCCTTGAACAAGGACAGGGCTCCCCCTTGGCCTTCGCAGCCCGAGCACTGTATTGTGTTTCCTTACAGCTGGCGTATATCGGATACCTGATGCTCTTCAACTATATCGTGTTAGTGAAGATGGAACGCTGGCCTTCCACCCAAGAATGGATCGTCATTTCCTATATTTTCACCCTAGGAATAGAAAAGATGAGAGAGGTAACTTTTCTTAAGGGAGAACGTTGGGGAAAGAAAGTGGTTGGTTAGGTTTGTGGGTGGAGGGGAGATGGGGGACACGCAGGATCCAAATTAAGCAAGAAATTATTTTCTCTCCTGCTGCCGCAGAAATAAAGGACTTGGCTCCAAGGACTGCTTCTTTCCTTTCACAAACCTGGGCAAGCTTCACAGTGTGATGTTTATAGAATTGTCACTCGAGGATTTAGTCTATTTTCTGCTAACATAGCGCTCTCAGCCCCAAGAAACACTCCGGTTGACTTCCCTTTTGGACTCCAGCTTGTCTCCAATGCTGTTTATACCTCTCTTTCTGTGCCCCTATAAAATTTTCCACTATTAACTCCTGTTTCGACCCCCTACTGTGGGTCCCTTTGGACACATTCCGCTAATACCTATGATTCTCCATATGAGTTTCAGCAGCTCTGGAGGAACTACCCTTTCACTTATTTAACTCATTCTCTGGTTTATCTGAGCACCAACCCTGGGCATCACCAAGCAGATTTTTTTTTCAACGTGGTGAATTGAGCACAGTTCTTGTCCTCTGAGTGAGGGTGTGGGCCCCTTTTTCTCCCTCCATCTCCACTACCTAAAAGGAGCCATTGAAAGATCACCCCCATGTGATTTATTTGAAGTCAAAGCTAACCTCAGGACCCCATCAGATTCAAAGAGCCACTAAATGAATGTGGTCCAGGGAAAGTCCACAAGAGGGCTCTGCAACCCTGCTTTGATGCACGCCACAGACTCCCATTCCAGGACAGAAAAACTCTCAGAGAATGCAGACCAGGGAGATGGTGGTGATTCCCCTGCCTTTTCCCTGGAAAAGAGGCCTTGTCTGGAAGAATTGCTCCCCGTCAAGTCCACTGCATCTTCAAGAGCTCTGGAACCATCCTAGTCACTGTGTTTGGGTGTGTGGAAAAATATATGGGGCTCCATAGAAGAAAGGCTTCCTACAAATCCACAAATTTCCCACAGCCTCATTACCCAGGCAGGTTAAGGGGGTTTCAGTTCTAGAAGGTTATGCTCCAGAAAAGAACACTTAGTATCTATTAGATGTAGTATTATTGGGATGACAAGAAACCTCATCTTTCTTAAGTTCCCTTCTGTTAGGTTTTTTAAAACTGCGTGGGGATATTTAAATTCTAACCCCCCCCCCCCCTTCCAGAGCACTTAGGGGACAGATATACTAGTCCCATTTTATAAGGGACTAGAAAGAAAAAATAAACAATTCTTGCCTTGCTGTGATAGGTTGTCTACATCTAGGTCTTCCCATTCCTAGTACCTTCTACTTCTTGGCCAATCTGGTGGATTACAGAAAACCTATAATAAATTTGCTTTGGTCTTTGTGTAGCTCTCTGAGAACTGAGGGGCGCTGATGCTGTAAAGCACCAGCTTGCTCTCTTACGATGTAATGCCCAAATGCATATTCCTTCCCCCATGATAAGTAGAATAGGGGAGGATTTGAGAGGAGAGTTTGGAATCTCTCCAGGGACCAGACTGGAAGTAGACGGGGAGGGTCTATACTCCACGCATTGTTCTGTGGAGGCTGCCAAGCAGGCAGGCTGCCAGGGCCCTCAAGGCCTGGGTATCCATTTCTCCTGAGGCGGCATATAATGGCTGAGAGGGCGGGGCTTTGGGGGCTGGGGTCAGGAAGGGGTAGCAGAGGAACCCTAGCTTCTGAAGCCCCTGTGGGGAGTAAGGCGGCGACCACCCTGTGAGGTAGCAGCGTCACGTTTCTGCGCCTCTGCCTCTGAAGTCACATGCCGAACTTCCAGGGGAGTGAGGGCTCCACAGGTCTCGGCGCCATGGAGCCTCCTCACAGCCCACACGCAGGCCTACAAGATCCGGGAAACATGGAAAAGTTTGTAAGCTTCCGTGCCCTCAGAGGGATATACAAGGGAGGCGTTGTGGTTTCACATGCTGCCTTCCCATTCCCAACTCTACATACTTCTGCATGTAGTCACCAAAACAAGCAAGTAGAAGCCCTGAATGGCATGTAACTGTTTACAGCACGCTTTAGTAGACATTCTCTCATTTTTATTCTCCTTTCTACAACTGTGTGGTAAATGGCACAGCTATTGTTACAGCCTCATTTTTACAGGTATGGGAAACAAGACTCAGAGGAATGAAGCAATTTTCCCATTTCCCCCAGCTGGGAAGAAGAGCAAGTTGTTAAATCTGGCTGTTCCTTCCCTAGGCTCACTGAGCCAGTCCCCTAGTGGGTTCTAAGCTTCTCAGAGCCACAGGATCCTAAGGGAGGTGCCTAAGAATTGACTCAGAAAGGGAAGGGGGCAGAGAGTGGGGGCTCTTTGACTTTTCACTCCTGCTTCACCCCAGAGCTGCTCTGATTTTATCTCTTTTTTCTTTTAATGTTGAGATTTCACAAAAATATTTTCTCTATTTAAAAAGAAAATTTACTACGAAACTCTGCAGTTCATTATGTTGCTTTTAACAATTTTAGGAAAACGAGCCATATTAGACAAAGGGCTGGAAAAACCCTAAGGTATTGCCGGTCCGTCTGTGTCCCCTCCCACCCACACACAGATTTTTCCCTAGGGAAGCTGTAGCCAGGGAGAAATGAGAAGCCAACAGAACAAGACAAGCTGCAGGGATTCCTGAGGGGAAAGGCATTTGTTCTCAAAGTGTGGTCATGGGCATCACCTGGGAATTTGTTAGAGTGGTAACTCTTTGAGCCTCACCCCAGAACCATGGAAGCAGAAACCCTGGTGGTAGGGCCAGGCCATGTGTGTTTTGACCAGCCCTCCAGGTGATTCTGGTGCAGGCTCTAGTTTAAGAAACCTGAGCTAAGGCTTTTAGAAGAGTCCACAAAGGGTGAAGAACGAGGTAATGGGTGACACCTACTACCTTGCTCAGCCTTCCAAGTCCAGCCCTGACTTACTAAGGCCTCCCTCCCTTAGCATTTTAGGCCAAAGTAAACCATTAAAGTGGGAATGAATGATTCAAATAGGTACATATTAGATGTGTCCTTGAACTTTTCTCTCTTCTCCTATGGGAGGTCCTGAGTGTGAGAAGGGACTTGAAGAGATAGAATGAACTCTCAGGATATGTGAGAGACTGGAGCATTGCTGTGAGTTGTCTATGCAGGCCCTGGGAAACAAAGATTCTTCTCAGAGTTTACAATATTGTGGAGAGAGACTGTAGATAGATGATAGATGATGGTAGATAGACAGGTGATAGATGATCAGTTAGATATACACACAGGTACATACACACATATACATGAACACAGAAGGTAACTTCATATAGTGATAAAGTCTTCAAAAAACAAAATAGTGGGAGCAGATGTGGCTCAAGCAGTTGAGCTTCCGCCTCCCACATGGGAGGTCCCAGGTCCAATTTCCAGTGCCTCCTGAAAAGGCAAAAAAAAAAAAAAAGCAAAACAAGCACCTCGGGGAAGCCGATGTGGCTCAGTGGTTGAGCACTGGCTTCCCACACTCGAGGTCCCAGGTTTTGATCCCCAGGCCCCAGTATCTAAATAATTTTTTTTTTTAAATAGAGTAATGTGTTAGAGAGTGGTTTGGGGATATGGAGGCTACTGCAGCTACAGTGTTCAAGGAAGTTCTTCCTAAGAAGGGGACATTTGAGTGGAGACCTTGAAGAGTCTGGGACCTCGCCATGAAAAACTATGGGAAAGGAAAGTGCCCAACAGAAGGAGCACCGAGTGCAAATGTCCTGAGCATAGACTGGACTTATGTTTCAGAGCAGACCACTGTAGCTGTAGGGTGGGGAATGACGGGGAATATGGTGGAACATAAAATGAGGCCATGGTGAGAAGTTTGGAACTTTTCTCTATTTATGATGGAAGCCATCAGAAGGTTTAAGTATGTAGTTATAATTTGCTTTAGCTTTTTTGGTGGTGGTGGTGGTATTTTTTGTTGATATGACTCTTGAGTCCCTTTTTTTAAAATCGAAGCTTTTGACAAAATGAATAGCTCATAAGGGTACAACTTGATGAGTTTCTACTTCTACATACAACCATGTAATCACCATCCAGATCATGACTTGGGTTTTTAAAAGATCATTCTATGTGCTGCTCAGAGGATGGATTGAGGGTGGATAGGCAGTAATGGAGGTAGCAATACCAGTTAGAAGGCTGTTGTAATCATCTGCAAGACATGATGGGGCTTAGAATAGGCAGTAGCAGCAGAGGTGGCGATATGTGGTTTGGATTGGATTATATTTAGAAATAGAGGTGATAGGACTTGTTGAAGCAGAAGATGTGGGGTATGAAGAGAGGAATGAAGGAGTCCTAAGTAAGTGGACTGAGCAACCTGGTGGCACTATTTACTAAGATAGAGGAGGACTTGAGAGAAGATTTGCAGTGTATTAGGTATCACTAATTTTGTGATAGTGTAAGTCTAAAATTGTAAGGAGACTCAAAGGACCAAACTTATGCTTACATCTGCCTCTGGAATATTTGCATCTGGATAACCTAAGCTTAGCTCAGTGGTATGTTCATAGCATGCAAGTATTCAACTAGACACAGGAAGACAAAGCAAGCTACTGATATCAACTAACAAACCAAGCACTTTCCAAGCAGACTGAAAATATAGGCAGAAATTAGACCTAAACCCACTCTCCTTCCTGCCTTTTAGATTCTGATGTCCGAGCCAGGGAAATTGCTACAGAAAGTGAAGGTGTGGCTACAGGAGTATTGGAATGTCACAGATCTCATAGCCATCCTTCTATTCTCTGTCGGAATGATCCTTCGTCTCCAAGACCAGCCCTTCAGGAGTGATGGGAGGGTCATCTATTGTGTGAACATTATTTATTGGTACATCCGTCTACTAGACATCTTCGGCGTGAACAAGTATTTGGGCCCTTATGTAATGATGATTGGAAAAATGGTAAGCAGTGTCCTCTGATTCCATGTTTTAAGTTCTCAGAGGAAGAATGGTTTTAATAATAAGGGGAAAATAATTCTCCTGGATCTGCTATCAAGGTCTAAATGAGATGTCTCCAGGGTATTTTTTAAACTCCTTTTGAGTGTTTGGGAGTTTGGCCATATCTATATTCATGTCTGCAGAATGAACCATCACTCATCCATTTATTTGCTAAAAAATACATTGTGCCAGTCACTAGGCTAGGTGCTGGGCATACAGAGATGCTCTTTCCAGGAGATTGAAGTTGAGAGAAATAATCACCACACAGTGTGAGAATGCTGTAATCAGGATGTATATAGAGAGTGAGTATAGCTCAGTGGATGAGTGCCTGCTTGCCATGTACGAGGTCCCAGGTTCAATCCCCAGTACTGCCTAAATAAATAAATAAATTTTAAAAGAGTATTCAAAAAAAAAAAAACGTTTATTTAAAAAAAGATGTATATAAATTACAACAGGGGCATAGAAAAGAAAATGTAGGTCAGGCAGGGCTCCACATAGAGGTTACATTTTAGCTGAGTTTTGAAGGAGAAGCAGGTCTCCCCTCCAAATTTTTCACAGAGCTTTAAGATTTTTAACAGATCCCCCCCCTTTTTTTTTCAGTGAAGTACTAGAGAAATCCTTCCCATACACAAAGGGAAGAAGAGCATAGTTTTTCTGAGTTGTGCTGAGTTGAGTTGAGTGGAACTTGAATTGAAGATTAAGTTCTGAAAATATGTCACGTATTTTGTTATATTACTGGAAAATGATGTCTGTTAACTAGGTTCCAGAATGATGCTCCTACTTATTTCATTCTTAAAAAAAGAATCCCAATTGGCAAGTTAATATCCTTCCCCACAATTAGCCATGGTCTCCTTCCAACATTCTTTAACCACACACTAGCTTCCAGATTTTCTGGGAGACTGAGCCCTGTGAGGACAGCATCAGTGAGAAGCTAGGGGTATACAGGTAAATGAACTTCCTCACCACACTATCTGGAGAAAGGATCAGAGCCTGATGCCCAGAAACTGGATGCTTTTTAGCAGTCCCCCCACTTTCCTAAGGGTGTGCCCTACTTCACCTTTACAGGACATGTGGAAGAGGCAAGTACATCCATCCTACCATGGCAAACACCTCTTACTAAAAATTCTCTTTGCTACTAACTTCCACTGACTTTAGACTTCTATTGTATGAGCTGTTGAAACAAATAATTGATCAATAGATGTTCTTTATCACTCATCACTCAAGTTTTACTATATATATTATTGCTACTTTCCTTTTAGTAAGCAAATCAATATTTATTAAACATCTATGTGCGAGTGAAACTACTGAAATGAAACTTTTTTTTTTGTTTTTGTTTTTGTTTTTTACCGGGAGGTCCCGGGAAACGAACCCGGGTCCCTCCATATGGGAGACGGACGCCCAACCAGTTGAGCTACATCCGACCCTGAAATGAAACTTAAATAACCAAGGCTCTTCCTACAAAAGCACTGGCAAATGCATGCAAGGAGAGGGAGAATTTGAATCCAGAACGAAGAGATTATGAGGTCTTGAGCAATTTATTTAACCTCTGTAAGACTCAGTTGACTCATTTCTAAAGTAGAAATAATAAATGCCTATCTTGTAGGATTGTTGTAAGATTTAAAAATAACACATTAAGTGACCAGCACTATGTCTGGCTCACAGGAGGAGGCCATTATTATGTTCATTCTGTTTTTTAAAGTACAATGGAAAGAAAAAAAAAAGGGTGGTTATTCCACTGTATTTCTAACCTTTTTGTAAGAAAGCTTGGTATTTATAATGCCAGTGTTGTTTGGGGCAAGTATCACTTAAGCTATTCTAAAAGGGAAAACTTGAATTCAGCAAGCTTGCGTTACTTACCCAAAGTCCAGTTCAATGAAAGATTTTTGACTAGAAAAAATGTTTACCTTGCTTTCTTACACTGCCTGCCCATCCTTGTCATTGTACTTTAATAATGAATTTGAGATTGTGGTGGGCCGACAGTCTCAACCTAGAATCTGAGGATGGGCGTAGGAGAGATAATCTGGAGGCTCCCTCTCCCTAATTTTTATATAAAAGTGTGTGGGTTATGAATTTTCTGGAGAAAGAGATGGTTTCCATGAGATTCTCAAATGTATTCTTAAAAGAACTATGGCTGAAATGTGAGTCCAAGTCTTCTCAGCTTTGCCAATATTGATATTTGGAGCCACGTAATTCATGGGGGGAGGAGGTGGCAACTATCCTGCGCATTGTGGGATGTTTAGCAGCAACCTTGGCCCTACCTACTATATTCCAGTAGCACCCCTCCTCCCAGCTATGGCAACAAAAATGTCTCCAGACATTGCCAGATGTCCCCAAGGAGGGGGCCGGGGCAGGAGACAAAAAATCAGCCCCTATCGAGAACCACAGCATTAGGTGATTCTGTAATCCAGTCCATTGCCTCTTCTGACTGACTGTTACTTTATTTTATTTCAATAAATAAAAACGGATATGACCTAAACAAACCAAATACATTACTTTAAAAAGACTGGTTTGCTTTTAGGTGCTTGAAATAACCAATGTTACAACAGTACAGGCAAGAGTGTCTATCATTTTAATAATGGCATAATTATTCCTAGTTTTGACTAGAATGAAACCTTACTAAGGAGTGAGCAAGAGAGACTTACTATATTTCCTCTACCTTCTAACTTATGAATGACTTCATTTATCAGTCAAGAATTAGTAGAAAAGGAATAAATTTGGAGATTTTGCTTCTACTTCATGAGGCTTATAAGATAATTAGTTCAATAATTGAGTCACTGATCCAGAAGGTAGGTAAAATATGCATATAGAATTTATCAGTGGGAAGCAGGCGTGGCTCAAGTGATTGGGCTCCCATCTACCATATGGAAGGTCCCGGGTTCATTTCCCAGGGCCTCCTGGTGAAAGCGAGCTGGCCCCCGTGGCAAGCCGACACAACAAAAAGAAACAGAGGAGAGACAATGAGACACATAACAAATCAGGGAACTGAGGTGGCTCAAGCGATTGAGTGTCTCTCTCCCACATCAGAGGTCCCAGGATCGGTTCCTGGTGCCTCCTGAAGAGAAGATATGCAGACACAGAGAGCACACAGCAAATGGACACAGAGAGGAAGACAGCGAGGGCAAAAAACAACAAGGGGCAGGAGATAAATAAATTTTAAAAAGGAGTTTATCAGTGAACCAGATAGACTGACAGGCTGGAAGCTTAACAAAAGAATGCCCAGATGTGATTATACTGAAAGCCTCTCAACATCAGGCATCCCCATTCAGTGCTCAACATGCAAGTAATTCATTATGCCCTGCAATATAAGGACAGACAGGAGTTCTAGATATGACAATGATCAGAAGCCCATTTTGAAACTGGTTCTGTGAGTCTTTGCTTTGTATAGGAAACCAGTGCACCAAATGCCTTACACCATGAAAAAAGTCACATATGATCTGTAGGTCCCAGGATCAGTTAACAGAATCCTGACCCCTTTCTATCATACTCCACTTCTGACCAGAATTCCCTAAGTCTAATAGCAAGCTCACTTACATAATCCAGAATAAAAACAATAATAACTATCTTTTATTATGTGCCAGATACCATGTCAGGTATGTCATCATCTCTCTAACCCTCATTTAACAATTGGACAAAGCAAGGGACAAAGACAGGATTCAAACTCATGTCTGCCTGACTCCAAGCCTCACCTCCTCCCTAATCAGGTTAAAATAATAGGTTAACATTTCCTGAGAACTTATGTTAAGTGTTCCAAATGTTATCTGATTAAGTCTTACAAAAATAATATGCATTATTGTTGTTATTATTATTATTCCCACGTTACAGATGAAGACACAAAGGTTATGCTACTTAACCAAGGCCACCCAGCTAGTTTTACTAGCAGAGCCACACAGCCTATTGCCTGAAAACACATGCTTAACCACCACAGTATATAGCCTCTTTTATGGAACACAACATGAAAATATTTACAAGAATGCAACAATCAGCTCTCTTAATATTGAACCAACTGGACCATTTAGCTTTAAAAACAGAGATAACCAGCCTCAGTTTTCATTAATAATGTTCTATTTCTGTGTTCTACTCTACCAGATTGAGGCATTTGTATGGAAGCTAAGAAGACTTCTTTGAAATATATGAGTCTGAATATTTGAGGAAATGTTTCTTCTCTTTGGTTAT
Source organism: Tolypeutes matacus (assembly GCA_026826555.1). Lineage (NCBI taxonomy): Eukaryota > Metazoa > Chordata > Mammalia > Cingulata > Chlamyphoridae > Tolypeutes > Tolypeutes matacus. Next base: position 24,284,925 of record JAKSZT010053764.1, on the reverse strand, counting down.
TTGTTTTGACCTTTTGGATAGAGATAACAATCAATCTGAACAAAAGCAATCCTAAGAAATTAAGACCGTTGATGCACTTACTAGCTGAGTTTCCTTGTATTAAACTAGCTCCTAAATCTCATTAGCACATCTTTCTCCCCTCACTTATCATTTAATCAATCTAAATAAATGTAACATGAAGGGTCCATTGGGTGGATGCTTTTTCATTGATGGAACTTTTTGTACATAAATGATGAAAGAATTTTACAAAATAAAAAAGGGTAATGATTGAGAGAGAATGGAAAACAGACCCATGTTTCCTATAAAACTGTTTCAACACAGCTGGCTTGCTCACTTTAGGAGAGATCTGAGACCACTAAGCTGTGGAAGAAATAACTAACTAGCCAATATTTGTAAGGACAATGAACAAATATGAATGAATGTCAAATTTTGAGAGATTCATATTTCGTTTCAAAGTCACACAGTATTTGTATGAATTCATTGGCCTAAAATATATCAAGACCCAGTGTCCTAAGGCATAAGGAATCTATAAGGTTTGACTTCCAGTAATCCAAAGCAAGCACCATGGAATATGCTGCTTTAAAATATACTAGTTGGAAGCCTCATTATCACCGATAAAATTATCATTAGTCTTTCTTTGTCTGTGGGCATCTCTTCAGGAATTCTGATTTCTAAGAGAAGGTAGTCTTTTGTATTAGACGGTTTAATGCAAGGGTTGGAAGCCAAACTCCAACTAGCTTAAGACTAGAAGGGATATATTGACTAACAGAAAGGCTTGAAGGACTTGGCCTAAATGACTGCTGTAACCAGGGACTCAAACTCTGTCAGGACATGTGCCCATTCTGATTTTGCATCATTACAAAGAAAGAAAGAGCTCTCTCCCAGCTTCAGTTGGAAAAAAATCCAAAGAAAGGGTTCTAGTTGGCCTGTCTTATGTCACATGCCAATCTCCTGTCACTGTTGCCAGGGTCTGAAAAACATACCTATCTTGTAATCAAAATGGGTAGGAAATGTTTCTAAAAGAAGGGTGAAATGAGTTCTGGCCAGGCAAAGACAAAGGCACTATATCCTTGTCTATGTTGAGTGACAGGAGGGAGGTAATTTGGCACATGAAAAACAAAACCCAGATAACATATATCACAGAAACAAACAAGGAAGAAAGGAACAAAGAGGAACAATATATAACATTGTACTAGAATGTGATGAAGAGCATTTATAATCGCCAGGATGAAAATCCATCATTTCACTAGCAGGCACAAGTATGAGTCATTTTGGCTATGTGATTCTGGTGCCTAAGGAATTACCCTCCACAGCTGATAGGATACCTTGCAGGAAAAGCCAATACAGAAAGTCTGGTTCTCTGAGAGACTGGTTTGTGATGTAATATCGTGGAATGAGAGTGGGGCTACAAGAAAATGGTATATCGTGGATATTTAGTTTGTCCTAGCTTTGTTCACAAGCAATTATTTTTTGAGTTTTCTAGCTCTTCCTTTTCAACTCTTTCTGACTCCCTTCCAGAACTTAGAAAGGAAATTTACAACACTGTAATAGCCCTTTAAATAATTCTACTATCCCAATTCTAATTTTGCTAAGAAGAAAGAGCCCCAAGAGGGATACTTGCCTTCCTCAGAAGCAGAAAAAACATTACTACTGGATTCATATAGAGATCCAACCTTCCGTATTATAATTCCCATGCCTAGAATTGACTAAGTCCCACAAACAGCAATAAAAAATGAAGGGGGGGGAAACGGATGTGGCTCAAGAGGTTCGGCGTCCATCTACCATATGGAGAGACCGGGGTTCGATCCCCGGTACCTCCCGATAAAAAAAAAAAAAAAAAAAATGAAGGGGAGGAAGGAGCAGATGTAGCTCAGTGGTTGAGCACCTGCTTGCCATGTACAAGGTCCTGGGCTTAATCCCCAGTACCTCCTAAAAAAAAAAAAAAAAAAAAAAAAATGAAGGGCTCTATGTGTGTGTGTGCTTTTAAAAAAAATGTTTTCTGAGTTGCTGACAAGATTCTGTGGGCATTAGCTTCAATAGATCAAGTGTTCTCTTATCTGGTCTCAGCTCACTGTATAAACATCCCTTATCATCAGTCTAAGAAATGAACTTCCTTCAAAGGTCTCCATCAATGTCAGCATTCATAGGAACACTCAATCATATGGGTTTTCTTTTGTTTCTCCCTCTGCTTCTCCACCCCTTCCAGATGATAGACATGATGTATTTTGTCATCATTATGCTGGTGGTGCTGATGAGCTTTGGGGTCGCAAGGCAAGCCATACTCTTTCCCAATGAGGAACCATCATGGAAACTGGCCAAGAACATCTTCTACATGCCCTATTGGATGATTTATGGGGAAGTGTTTGCAGACCAGATAGACCGTAAGCAAGTTTATGATTCTCATACACCAAAGTCAGGTATTTAACTTTAATTGGGTCATATCTTTTCCAAGTTCATTTGTTTGTTCTCAATAAATGGCTCAAGATAGAGGACCGATTCCTAGCTTGCTATCTTAGAGGAAAAAAAAAAACAATTACAGAAGGTGAATATGTAATTTCAGTGAAGTAGCTCTCAGGTGTTTCTTAAGGTATGTTCTTTCTGTGACACAAATCGACATCTGGCATACCAAATTTGACTAAGAAATGAACTATTTTTATAAAAATCTTAAATTCTTTTGAGATTCAAAATCTTAGGGCCATGTGTTGAATATTTCAATATCAAGAATACATTATGTCACTACTATTCACCCCAACACCAGCATAAATTCTCTAGATTTGACTTTAGAACAAATAAAGAATTCTCAATTTCGCCATCAGAATTCAGAGTGGGGGTAAACATCTGTATGGTGTTTTCCTTGTACTGGAAACTATTCTCCAACTTCCTCCCCCACTGTCTTAAATTATGTGCTATTGAGACTCAGAGGAAGTTAGTATTCATTGCCTGGAAGTATGGAAAATGCCTTAGGTCATAAACCAAGTTGCCTGCTGTAAATGCCAGAAGAAAAAAAAAATTAGTATCTATATCACAAAGTGATTCCTTGTGAGGAGCAAACATGACCAGGCCCCCAATGTATCATGTACTAATACTGATTCTTCATCATAAACACTCCTCTTCTGTAGAGTTTGAAGTTAATTATATCCTAGTAATCTGCTCCAGAATTTTATTTGGACCAAATGTCAGGGCCTACCAGGCATTGGAAAATTATTTGTAAGAAAGCATCAGGAAAGAAACATCTTTCAGAGTGGAGGAGCTGAATCCCAGGAGCAACTATTTCACATTTTCCCTGAGGAGTTTTAGCTCTAGAAATAACATCCCTCCAACATTGTTGAATTAACATTTTTCAAACATTTTTGCTGACAGGTCAGCCATCTGAGCCCTGGACTGTGGACATGGATTAGGGTTATATAACCAGGTGATATAGCTTATTAAGAGCAGGAGCTGAGACTAGTCAGCATCACCTCCTCCACCTGCCAGCCACCTGCATGGGAGGTCTGAGACCAGGGTAAAAAGGAATAAGCACTAATGGGTGTGAGTCCTCCGGGCCTGTGAGGCAACAGAACATACCACTGCATTATTTTCCCTTCCATGATGGATTTTGAATAAATACCCTTTCGTTCTCAGAAAGAGTTATCTGAGGCAAACAAGCCTTCTTGGAACACCTAATGGAACAAATATTCCTTTCATGAAACTTAGCCAACTCACTGAGGAAGAATTTTAACTTTATTTCCCTGTTGTAATGTCTTTGGTTGGCAATGCACAGCCTTCACCAAGACCGCTTTCCAGTGACTGGGAAAAATCTTTTTGAGATTCTTTTTCCAAATGGTCCCTAAAGGCAAAACAACACTAACAAGCCCACCTATGGTCATTCCCCTCAGAGATTAAATGTGCTATATCCCCCCACGAAATTGCTTTTCCACTTTGTTGCATTGTTTTGCCTTTTCTGGTTTTCCTTTCTTCCCCAAAATGAGATTAAGACCCTAGGGGTGCTTTAACAATACAACATTTGGGGATGGGAGAAGGAGGGAGTTGTATGTTTTCTAAACAGGATTCTGTCTGTCCCTCTACAAGTGGCCATTTATTGATGTTGTACTATGAACCCAGCCTAGTGCAACAAACACCACCATCTGGCTGAATACAAGGATTTATTATTGTTCTTTTAAAAGAAGGGCTGATTGTAGTTTAGAACTTGAAAACCCCCCAGAGACAGAAGAGAAGTGTATTGTGTGAGTGAAGTATGAAAATAGATTTCCCACACTGTTATTTAGATCTATGGTGTTCTACACATGAAAGAATAAATTTTACCCCGTATCCTAGTATATAAGTGACACAGCCTTGGATAGATGCAACCTTCATGACACCCTCTCCCCAACCACTTAACTGACTTTTTGATGTTCTGAAGTTGGCATCAATAACGTTCTCCCCAGTGTTCTAAGCTAAATCAGCCAGTTTTCTGTCTAGAGTGCTAAAAATATTTGTCCTTTCTCAAATGGGTATAGAAGGCTGCCCCCAAATCTGTCACTACATTTGGCCAAGGTCTTTGGACATCCCTGTCTTGTAAATGATTTGATTTTCATGTTATGGCACTGGGAAGGTCCAGTTGGGATTGGGTGACTGCCCCATCTGGTCAATCCGAAGAACTGCAAGGGAGACTCAAGTACTAAGCTATTTGAGAAAGGTACAAATCATTTATGCTGCCCAATGGTGTCTTGCCTCTTTTCTGTGCAGTGTCCAGATTGGTTTGTGAAGCATGTATTCAGGCTGATCGGATCTCATATCCACTTGGACCCACGGCCCTGCCCGGGGTCTGCCAATAACATCCTGCGGATGTGTACTGTGCTGGCCTCTCCAAGTGCTGCTCATTCAAACACACCTTCCCAGAGAGACTCATTTCTAACGTAATGCACGTGCTCCATATCTAACTCTTTTTGTTTTTAACTTCAAAATTGCTGAACCCATTTCATGTTTGAGAAAATAATCTGTTTCTTAATTGGAATGAATGGATATTGATATATAATGGAACCCTGGGGAAGTGATTATTAACCTAAGTCTTTCTCCTTTGAAGAGTGGGCATTTAATGCCTTCACTGCTACCTAACTACAGATTTTTGATATACATTTTATCTTTTTTCCCATAGTTTGTCCTAAACACAGAGACTATCAATGTCAATGAGCCCAAAGAAGCTAAAACGGGACTTGTAAGATTACTTTCTAAATGTGCTTATAAACTAAAAAGAAAAAATAAGAGCAGAGTCACTGTAAAAGCACAAGATAACTTTGTTATTTTCACCTGGACGCCAGGTTGGGCTAACACAAATGACAGTCCAACATTAATCTAAATTATCTGTAGAGGCTAAAATATTTGGTTTGGTGGGGGAAAGGTGATGGGAGGTAGAGGTGAGTGCAAGAATGTGATTGAAAGCAGAGGATAATGAAACTGAGGGAGGAACAGTGATGGTCTGCTGTACCCTGGAAACTTTGCTTAACCCCAATCTAATTAATGGGAATGAAGCAATTTTCTGTATTCCCCCAGCTAAGAAGAAGAACTAGGTGTCAGATCTGGCTGATCCAGAACATACCATGGTTGCTGTTTGATTGTTTTCAAATAGCCCAATCTTGCCTTTAGGTGTTTATGATATATATAATACTAGATCTCTATGACTCCAGCTACTTGCTACCATGAAATGATTTGGGCTCCAGCTTACCAAATGCATTGCTGCCAAATGAAAAGGACCTTTTGGGCGGTCTCATTAGGGTGTAATGTAGCTTCTAATAGCTGACCAGAGTCCCACTGGAGCTTGAGGGGGAAAAAAGTCACATAGAGAAGAAGATCAACAGAAGAAATTTCCAGCAGCATTTATGCCAAGGCGGGGGGTGAAGCCAAAATAAGATGGACTCTTGCCAACTCAGAAATATGGTTCTGTGTTTTAGTGTGTGAAGCACCTGGAAGTACACCTTTGTTGGCAGAGAAAATGGGGTATTTCTGGCTTTCTCTCATCTCTGAATGAATGAGACTTCCATTTATTTACTGGGCATCCGTGTATTACCTGTCATATACTCACATTCCCTAGACTGAACCAAGGCAGGAGGAAAATGAATCATGCCTTTGAATGCATTAAATAAGGGGCTAAATTTAGTCCTTCTTTCTGCCTATCTGACTATTTCTACAAGTTTGGGTAGTATTGTGAAAGCAGAATGTACAAAACTAACTTTCTACCATGACAACTTAATATTATCTTGCTGCAAATTAACTATCCATTCTATTTACTGAGTGGTTCAATTTTTTTTTCCTTACAGCCTAGGATTTTTATTTTCCATCTGAAATTAATAGGTAATCAGGAGTAGGAGTCTTTTTGTTTGATTGGTTTTTGTTTGGTTTTGTTTTACTTTATTTTACTATTATTGTAGTACAAAAGTTTTGCTATAATAACATCCTTGATCCTTTGTATCCATATTGTCTTTGTTATGTCAACTAGATTTAAAGTATTGTTTTTGTCAAGAAACAAGGACCAAGTATGTGCGTATAAAGGTGAAACACTCTCCTGAATTACTTTTCTGTCTCGAATTCTTTGTTTCTCAATTCAGGTGTGGAAATTAGGACCACCCAAGGAGTCAGTCTCTAAAACATACCTGCTTATGGTGAAGCTTAAATAGCATAGGCAGAGAAAATGGCTATTGTTATGCATTTCAGGTCGTTTGACTCTAGTTCTCAAAACTCAGAGCTGTGCATGTGTTTGGTATTCAGTGCTGACCTTCTCTAGTGGATTCAGAGCACACGAATGCCTAGTGGCTATAGCGTGAGGAATGCTGCCTGACCAAAGAAAGTATTTTGGAAAAGAAAAACTTGAGCCAATGCCAACTTTTGGGAAAGTGCAAAATTGTTTTGTAGGGGTTGTTTTCATAAACTGCTAAGAAAGCAAACCAATATGAGGCACCACCCCCATTTTCTGTCCCTGCAAGTCAGCTCATGTTCTAAGGAATATGAGTGCAGCTTGTTTCCCAATGCAAACTGAGGTTTAATGGGTTTACAAATAACAGAGCTATCTGCAGGCAGGCCTTTGTGGTGATTCATTAGGCTATTGTGTTCAACATTTATTCCACTATCATAATATTAATGTAGCATTTGATCCCAGGTAGGACTTCATTTTGAATTAGTTCATTCTTCATTCAATAGATATGTATTTTGTTCTTACTATGAGCTGGACACCAAAGCACGTCAATGTATGTGTTATAAACACTGTCTTCCAGGAGCTTACTGCCAAGGAGAAGCAAACTGACATCAACAATATACCTGTAGAGAGGGATCCCAAAGAAGAAAGTAGTCAGTTTTACCTGGGATGGGAGTTAGGGGTACGGTAGATGAAGCTTATCAAAGAGAGGGAAGGTTGTGCTGAACCTTGAAATATTAGCAGATGTTTACTAGGCACGTGAGGCAGGGGGTTGTAAAGAGAGAAGAATGACATTCCCAAACTGAGATGATACAGAAAATTCCAGGAACAGCAGATATGGCCGACTGTAGAGGGAGAGGCAGGAGGCAGGACAGATGGGCCTGAAGAGACAGGAGTATAGATCATGGAAGACCTACACTCCATGCCCAGGGTAGTACCATGATTAGATTTATGTTTTTTGTGTGTGTTTTTTTTTTTCTTTAACTTTATTTTGTACATTTAATAATTGAAAACATAAACAATTAAAAACTAAAAAGTAAACACAGATGAATAAATATATACATTTCTCAATTAAATGTAATGGATACATGTAATTTTTTTTTTTTTTTTTTGAATCAAACAATATATTACACAATATATTTGGTTCATAGTAATGCATTCATACAGTATTTGTCCTTTTGTGTCTGGCTTGCTTCACTCAACATAATGTCCTCCAGGTTCATCCATGTTGCCATATGCTTTATGACTTCATTTCTTCTTACAGCTGCAGAATATTCCATCGTGTGAATAGACCACAGTTTGTTTATCCATTCATCTGTTGATGGACACCTGGGTTGTTTCCAACTTTTGGCAATGGTGAATAATGTGGCTATGAACATCGGTGTGCAGATGTCTGTTCGTGTCACTGCTCTCAGTTCTTCTGGGTATATACCCAGTAGTGGTATTGCAGGGTCACATGGCAAGTCTATATTCAACTTCTTTAGGAACTGCCAAACAATCCCCCATAGTGGTTGTACCATCCTGCATTCCCACCAACAGTGAAAAAGTGTTCCTATCTCTCCACATCCTCTCCAACACTTGTAGTTCTCTGTCTTTTTAATAGTGGCCATTCTGATGGGTGTGAAATGATATCTCATTGTAGTTTTGATTTGCATCCCTAATCATGAGAGATGTTGAGCATTTCTTCATGTGTTTCCTTGCCATTTGTATTTCCTCTTCGGAGAAATGTTTATTCAAGTCTTTGGCCCACCTTTTAATTGGGTCATTTGTCTCCCTACTGTTGAGTTGTAACATCTCTTTATATATCCTGGATATTAAACCCTTATCAGATATGTGATTTCCAAATATTTTTTCCCATTGAGTTGGTTGCCTTTTCACCCTTCTGACAAAGTCCTGTGAGGTGCAAAAGTGTTTAATTTTGAGGAGGTCCCACTTATCTATTTTTTCTTTTGTTGCACGTGCTTTGGGTGTGAGGTCAAGAAACCACCACCTACTACAAGGTCTTGAAGATGTTTCCCTACATTTTCTTCTAGTAGTTTTATGGTCCTGGCTTTTATATTTAGATCTTTGACCCATTTTGAGTTGATTCTTGTATAGGGGGTGAGATAGGGGTCCTCTTTCATTCTGTTGGTTATAGATATCCAGTTCTCCCAACATCATTTGTTGAAGAGACTGTTTTTTTCCATCAGCGTGGGCCTGGTAGGTTTGTCAAAAACCAGTTGACTGTATAGGTGAGGGTATATTTCTGTATTCTCAATTCTATTCCACTGATCAATATGTCTATCTTTATGCCAGTACCATGCTGTTTTGAACACTGTAGCTTTGTAATATGTTTCAAGGTCAGGCAGTGAAATTCCTCCCACGTTGCTCTTATTTTTTAGAATACTTTTGGCTCTTCGGGTGCACTTACCCTTCCAGATGAATTTGGTAATTGCTTTCTCTAATTCTGTAAAGTAAGCCGTTGGGATTTTGATTGGTATTGCATTGAATCTATAAATCAGTTTGGGCAAGACTGACATCTTCACGATATTTATTCTTCCAATCCATGAACACGGAATGTCTTTCCATTTGCTTAGGTCTTTTTAAATTTCTTTTAGCATTGTTTTGTAGTTTTCTGCATATAGGTGCTATACTTCCTTGGTTAAATTAACTCCTAGGTATTTGAGTCTTTTTATTGCTATTGAAAATGGAATTTTCCTCCTGATTTCCTCCTAAGTAAAATACAAACTAACCAGATGCCTAAGCACCAGCAAAAAATTACAAGCCATACTAAGGAAATAGAAGACATGGCCCAAGAAAAGGTATACAGCAAAGTCCCAGAAGAGATGCAGAATTTGAGAGAACTAATCAGTGAGATGAGCACAAATTTCCAAAATCAAATTAATGAAATGAAAGAGAATATAGTTAAAGAGATCAATGACATCAAGAAGTCATTGCGCGAACGCAAAGAAGAATTTGAAATCCTGAACAGAAAAGTAACGGAGTTCATGGGAATGAAAGACACAATAGGTGAAGTCAAAAATACATTTGAAGCATACAACAGCAGACTCAAAATGATAGAAGAAAGATTAAGTGATACTGAAGACAGAGCAGCTAAAATTGAAGAGAGAAAAGAACAGAGAGAGAAAGAATGGAAAAAATTGAGCAGGGGCTCAGAGAGTTGAATGACAACACAAAACACAAGAACATACGTGTCATGGGAGTTCCAGAAGAAGAGAAAGGAAAAGGGGCAGAAAGAGTATTTGAGGAAATAATAGCTGAAAATTTCCCAACTCTCACGAAAGAAATGAACTTACATGTCCAAGAAACACACCGTACCCCAATAAGAATAAATCCAAATAGACCTACACCAAGACACATATTATTCAGAATGTCAAATGTAAAAGATAAAGAGAAAATTCTCAGAGCAGCAAGAGAGAAGCAAATGATCATGTACAAAGGACGTCCAGTAAGACTTAGTGCAGATTTCTCTTCAGAAACCATGGAGGTGAGAAGACTGTGGTATGATACAATTAGGAAACTGAAAGAGAAAAACTACCAGCCGAGAATTCTTTATCCAGCAAAACTGTCCTTCAAATATGAAGGTGAATATAAAGTATTCACAAACAAACAGAAACTAAGAGTGTTTACAAAAAAGAATCCACCTTTGCAGGAAATATTAAAGGAAGCCTTAGAACCTGAAAGAAAAAGACAGGAGAGAGAGGCTTGGAGGAGAGTATAGAAGAAAGAAAAGCAGAAAGGATAACCAAAAGAGTAAAAAGAGAGACAAAAATAAGATGACATATGAAAACCAAAGAATAAAACGGAGGAAATAAATAGTGCATTTTCCGTAATATCATTGAATGTGAATGGATTAAATTCCCCAATCAAAAGATACAGGCTGACGGAATGGATAAAAAAACATGAGCCATCCATATGCTGCTTACAAGAAACTCACCTCAGACCCAAAGATACTAGCCGGCTGAAAGTAAAAGTTTGTAAAAAGATACTCCACGCAAATAGTAAACAGAAAAGAGCAGGGGTAGCTATACTAATATCAGACAAAACAGACTTCAAATGCAAAAAAGTGATAAGAGATGCGGAAGGCCATTATATATTAATAAAAGGGACAATCCTCCAGGAAGATATAACAGTTATAAATATCTACGCACCTAACCAGGGTGCCCCAAAATATATGAGACAAACCCTGGCAAAACTGAAGGGAGAAATAGACATTTCTACAATAATCATTGGAGACTTCAACACCCCTCTCACATCATTAGATAGAACAACTAGACAGAAGATCAACAAGGAAACAGAGAACTTGAACAATATGATAAACAAGTTAGACCTAACAGACATATACAGAACACTGCATCCAAATTCAGCGGGTTATACATTCTTCTCAAGTGCCCATTGGATCTTTCTCCAGGATAGACCACATGTTAGGTCACAATACAGCTCTCAATAAATATAAAAAGATTGAAATTATACAAAGCACCTTCTCAGATCATAATGGAATGAAACTAGAAATCAATAACAGACAGGAAAAAAGTAAATTTGCAAATGTGTGGAGACTGAACAACACACTCCTAAATATTCAGTGGGTCAAAGAAGAAATTGCACGTGAAATCAGTAAATATATCTAGACAAATGAAAATGAGAACACAATGTATCAAAACTTATGGGATACAGCAAAGGCAGTATTGAGAGGGAAATTTATAGCCCTAAATGCCTATATTAAGAAACAAGAAAGAGCTAAACTCAAAGATTTAACTGAACAACTTGAGAAACTAGAAAAAGAAAAGCAAACCAATCCCAAAGCAAAAAAAAAGAAAGAAATTATAAAGATTAGAGCGGAAATAAATGAAAATGAGAACAGAAAAGCAATAGAGAAAATCAACAAAACCAAAAGCTGGTTCTTTGAGAAGATCAATAAAATTGACAAACCCCTCGCTAGACTAACAAAGAAAAAAAGAGAGAAGATGCAAATAAATACAATCAGAAATGAAAGGGGGGAAATTACAAATGACCTCACAGAAATAAAAAGAATCATAAGAGGATATTATGAGAAACTATATGCCAACAAACTAGACAACCTGGATGAAATGGACAAATTTCTAGAAACTCATAACCAGCCTACACTGACACAACAAGAAATACAAGAACTTAACAAACCAATCACAATTAAGGAGATTGAATCCGTCATCAAAAATCTCCCAGCAAAGAAAAGTCCAGGACCAGATGGCTTCACAGGTGAATTCTACCAAGCATTTCTAAAAGAATTAACACCAATCCTGTTTAAACTCTTCCAAAAAATTGAAGAGGAGGGAAAATTACCCAACACATTTTATGAAGCCAACATCACCCCAATACCAAAGCCAGATAAAGATTCCACAAGAAAAGAAAATTACAGACCAATCTCTCTCATGAACATAGATGCAAAAATTCTCAACAAAATACTTGCAAATAGAATCCAACAGCATATCAAAAGACTTATACATCATGACCAAGTGGGATTTATTCCTGGTATGCAAGGCTGGTTCAACATAAGAAAATCAATCAATTTAATACATCACATTAACAAATAGAAAGAAAAAAACCACATGATCATCTCAATAGATGCAGAAAAGGCATTTGACAAAATCCAACATCCTTTTTTGATAAAAATACTTCAAAAGATAGGAATAAAAGGAAAATTCCTCAATATGATAAAAGGCATATATGAAAAACCCACAGCCAACATCATACTCAATGGGGAAAGGTTGAAAGCTTTCTCCCTAAGATCAGAAACAAGACAAGGATGCCCACTGTCACCATTGTTATTCAACATTGTACTAGAAGTTCTAGCTAGAGCAATTAGACAAGACAAAAAAAATTAAAGGCGTCCAAATAGGAAAAGAGGAAGTAAAACTCTCACTGTTTGCGGATGACATGATCCTGTATTTAGAAAATCCTGAAGTATCCACAACAAAGCTACTTGAACTAATAAATGAGTTCAGCAAAGTGGCAGGATATAAGATCAACACGCAAAAATCAGTAATGTTTTTGTACACTAGTACAGATTTATGTTTTAATCAGAGCCTTCAGGCAAAAGTGGGGGGGATCCATGAGAGGGGTTGAGACTGGAGATGAGATATGATGAGGACATTATCTAGTGCAATAGCAGTTGGCGGGGAGAAGATCGGCAACAGGACTTTAGGAAGGTAAAATCAGAAGGATTAGGGGAAAAATCAGATGGTACAGGGGGTGAGAGAGAAGGAAGTAGATGAAGATCGAAAATGGAGGAGGTGGAGATCACTTCAAGGTTTCTGGTTCAATCAAAAAGGTGGTATCATTTACTGACATTTACAGGTGTCAGAGAACCTGAGAAGAGATTCTGTTGGACGGAGATTTGTTCAGTTGGGGTCGGAATGAGGATGAGGCTACCTATGGAAATTCCAGGAAAGCATGAAGAAGGCTATTTCATATATAGAACTCTGGTGCTAAGTAGAAAGAGCTGGCCTGGAAATACAGATTTGGGGATCAAGGCTATAAACTACCAGTTAGAAGCATGGGATTGGGTGAGTTTGCCAGAGAGTATAAGTAGAGAAGAGAAGGCCAAAGCAGAATATGAGTGAAAAGCCCAATTAGGTGAATATTCAGTTTGACCTTTAGGAAGTTACAGGTGACTTTTGCCAGAGCATTCTGAATCCGGTGTTAGTGCAAAAACTAATTACAGTGATTTAAGAGTAAATGAGCAGCAAGGCAAAGCACTGACTTAGGGAAGATGGAGAGAAGTTATATATAAGCATGGGAAGGGGGTGGATACGCCAATGAAGTGAGGTTTTAAGAAGAAACGTAATGTTTTGGAATGACCACTGGGGGAAATGGAAGATGTATTGAATGGGTCCATATCAAAGGATTGCCTAGAGCCACCTTTTTGCCTAGTTGTGTGTGCTTCCTGTCAAGACCAAGCAGTCCAGTTATAGTATCAGGAAAGAAAATTCGTTGAATTAATCCAAGACAGGCTGTACTATACTAGTATGGCAGAGAGAATGGGCACTAAGCTTATTGAAAATACTGACAAGGATTCTTAAAGTCATGTGTGTGAGGTCTAAGATAGAGAGAGAAGAAAGTAAAGGTAATATTGGTAAGAGTTGTGAGGGATAAGAATGGTCAGAGGACTGGAGTTCCAGACTGAGCAGCAAGTGCACAGAGAGCAAAGGATCCTGAGCATCATGATGATAAGCTCTTGTGGTCTGAGGATGATAAATTGGCATTAAGTAAGAGGTAGAACAATTTAGGATAATGACAAGATCCAAGAGTAGCTATGAGGATGCATTCAAAGATTTGTGGGAGTTGAGGTCAAGCATCCTGAAGCTAGGTACTTCTGTGTTTGTCAATACTGATGTTGCATCTGTCCAGAATAGTGGCAGGAGAGGGAGAGGACAGGAAGACTTTGATGGGGAATGACCTGAAACTCAAAGGAGAAAGGGTTTCTTGCATAAGAGTGAAAATAACAGTGGTCTGGAAGGGCAAAGTGTATCAAGGCAAGTGCAGGCATTACCTCTGGGAACCATGAAGGTAGATGTAAAAGAATGCACAACTTCCACTTGAGAAGGTTACAGGGAAGTGGTGGCTTCCCGTAAAGCAGACTTTTAGTTAAGTAAAGAAAATAGGAGAGCAGGCTTATAAAAGCATGAGAAAACAGAGAAGTCTGTGTTCTATGATACAGCGGGTTCCAGAAGGCACAATGGAAAGCAAGGAGAGGGAGCTGTGATGGGAAAATCCAGTGGGCAGAAAGTACAGCATCATATGAGGACAGTAGCTCATTGGAGGATAGGTGACTAGAGAAGCTTGCATTCGGAATCAGGAATAGAGGATGCAGCTTAGTTTCCTAGGGTTGCTGATACAAAGTACCACACACCAGGTGATTTAAAATATATATTGCCTTATAGTTCCAGAGGCTAGAAGTCCAAAATCAAGGTGTAGCAGGGTCATGCTACTTTATATAGAGAAGAATTGCTCCTGGCCCCTTCTTTGTTTCTGGTATGTGCTGACAATCCTTGGCATTCCTTGGCTTGCTAAAACCTCTACCTCCATTGTCACATGGCCTTTTCCCCTGTGTCTGTCTATCTGTCCAATTTTCTCCTTCTTATGAAGACAACAGTCATACTGGACTAGGGCCTACCTTTTCCAGTTTGTCCTCATCTTAACTAATCACATCCTCAAAGATCCTGTGTCCAAATAGAGTTACATTCATGGGCCAGGGGGTTAGGATTTGAATATCTTTTTTGGTGGGGGGAGGGGCGCACAGTTCAACCCATAACAGGAGATAGTAAAAAGCACTGTGGAAGTAACTTGCCCAGAGTTTCAAGGCAACTGAAGACCGAAACCCTCATAGTATAAAAGACCAGACGAAGCTAGTGATGTCTATCTTGAGTGCCCTCCCCCTTGCTACTCCAGTTGGGGGAGGATTGTTCTGGTGTCCTGAAAGGATGGAACTAGAGACTGTGTGTAGTGGTGAAGAGCAATCAGAAGTCTGTCAACTCACAAAGCACATCTCTAAGAGGATACAGTGATCATGGCACTGTTCTGCAAATCCCAGTATATACTTGAGCCAAGAATACCTTGAAGTATGAAAGAGGTAAACTTCCTTCAAGTAAAGGAAATACCATTCTACAGAGTAGGTAGAAAATGTACGGGATTTTTCTCCCAAGAAAAGTTATAGGAGAAATAATATTGTCTCAAAGAGATTTTTGAAATTTTTATCTCTTTGATCGTAAAAAAGGAGACGCCAACAAAGAGTGGCTTGTTTTTTGTTGTTGTTCTTTGTTTGTTTGTTTCCCCCAAAGAATTCATTTGCTTTTGAAAGAAAAAGAAACAGATGAGGAAAAAAAGGAAGAAGAAAAACAAATTTCATAGAACCTACATGGATAATTCAAAACAACGTATAATTCCAAACCACACATAACCATTGGTAGAGAAGGCCCAGAGTCTGGGGTTGTAGCAGACACCATTAGTGCTCCAGCCAGATCCCTCCCAGCCCCTTGCAGAGAGGGGCAGAGGGCAGGAGGCCATGGGGAGCCCCAGATTATGTATAAAGCAGAAGGATGATCCAGTCATCTGAACTAACAAGGTGACAAGATTCTCTCTCTCATTACAGCTGACAGAGATTTAATTGCCACCTTGTACTTCTTTAATGCCAGCTGTTAATAGCTGTAACTAAGGGCATTTTGTCACCAAGAGTCATTGAAAGGAGCCATTCTTGAAGCTGCAGAATTCAATCCAGCCTTAAGATCTTTTATTCTACCATATTTTTCAAATTCGTGCTGAGCCCCAGGCAGGCGCAGTAAGGAAATAGAAAGGTGAATAGACACTGCCCTTGTCTTTCAGGTGTTGGTAATGTAGGCTAGGGGTCAGCAGACTTTTTCAGGTAAAGGTCAGATGGTACTGGGGGCCATACAGTCTCTGTCTGTCCTAACTACTCAACACTGCCGCTTAGCGCAAAAGCAGCCATAGAAATTACGTAAACTAACAAGCTAGGTTGTATTCCAATGAAATTTTATTTTAAAAAAACAGCATTCAAGGCAGATTTAACCCACTGACTGTCATTTGCTGACCCCTGATCTAAACTATCTAGTTATGTAATTGCATTGATTTCCTTCCCACTTAATTCATTTGAGTAATGTGAAAGCAGAGCTATAGGATGGATCAACTTCCTATTTCAAGTTTTCTTCAAGTGCATAAGATGACACTGCTTTGTGCATTCATTTCTCCCAGGAAAAATGTCATAGTACTGATTCAAAATAGAGCAATTGAGAAGATTGTCTGTTGTTGTTGAATTAGTGTATAGAGAAGGAAACCACACTGTTTAAGGGGTAGGGTATATAGCTCCTAAGTCACAAGTGTAGATGCTGCAAGAAAATCAACTTTCTTTATTGTTATAATTCCACTCGTTCTATTTTGAACACTTATAACCCTAAGCTGGGAGAAAATTGTAATCTCAGGCACATCCCCTTCACCTTCTCTGAGGGTGGTTCACAGTCTGGGAGAGAGAACAGGATCTGGTTCTTTAGACATCTGTCCACATAGGTTACTGCTGAATTGTCCCACTGGGCCTGAGGGACATTGAAGCCTCCCCTTCCCTGAGGTGGTGGGTACAGAGCCAATACCTGCTTGAAAGACAGGAGGGAAGAAGGAGTAAGAATTTCAAAATACTATTTCACCACACTAATTTAGCCATCTTGCAAACAGAAACAGGATGCCCAAAATAAAAATAAATGTATTGGCTCTAGGCATGCTAGACATAAGCTCCCTGTTTCAAAAGGAGGATGGAATACAAAGTCATTATGACCTGATGTCATAATAAAGCATCTCATAGTATTGCTACAGGGATTTCTTAAGCTCCCAGGATGGTGGTAATTCTGACAAATTCTTCCAGAATAGCCGTGTCCAATAGAATCCCCTGTGATGGTGGACCGGGCCTAGATCTGCCTTGCCCAATACCAAAGCCACTGGTCACATGAAGCTGTTGAGCACTTGAAATGGGATTAGTATGACTGAGAAACTAAAAATTTTTAAATGTGGTGGGTGCCTATCATATTGAAACCATTCTAGAATGTAAAAACCCTTTAGAACACCAGCCCATGAGAGCAGGGACCACATTGGCCTTGTTCAGGACTATACCTCCAGCATCTCAAACTGCCTGTTCATGGTAGGTGCTTGGAAAATAGTTGATGCATGAATTAAACTCTTTGATGCAAGGAATAGAAAGAGAGTGAGGTTGTTACCAACTTTAAACAAATAAACAAAGATTTCATGGGCTACATATAAAAGAATTAGAAAAGTGCCTGAAATGTCAAGGAAGAAGATGAAAGGAGTTAACTTGGTTATAAAGGGACATGATATTTGGGTTAAATAAAATGTAGCGGTTGTGGATTCATGCTTTACATCACACACCCAGAAAAGTGGAATCAAAGGGGATCCTAGAGTTGGTAACTTGCTGAAATTTAGCTGAATTTGTATCCAAAAAGAGAATTACAGCCAGATTCAAGAAATATCCTTTGAGCAGTCATCACTCTAATCTATGTGCAGATTGGCTGTTGGGCTGTTGAGGAAGGGAGGAAGGAAGGGAAGAAGGAAGGAATGGAGGAGGAGAGGGAAGCCCTTATTTTGAGAGCATCTGAGGAAGAAAGCTAGAGCTGTGTGATTCCAGCAGTGAGGCCGAACACAGCCCAAGCAGAGAGCCCTGCCAGCTCCGAGCTGCGCCACGCTGGCAGGGGTTGCCATGCACACTGTAACCACAGACCTTTCCAAAGGCACAGTGTTCTGACCAAACGCAGTGAGGCAGATGGTTGGTTTCCACTCAAAACAGAGCAGAGTATAGTCCTTCTGATTAATGTGGCAAGATTTTAATTGATCTGTACTAACAGCAACCAAAAAATAGACTGATACGCACATAGGTTAACTGTTAACAGGTAATCCCAGCAAGGTTACATGTTTATTTTTTTTCTCTAAAGTCCAAATAAGCCTGCAGCCTTAATGCTTCGGGCGAAGTGAGGTACTCAAGATCTTTTGCAAGATACAGTCCAGTGGAGCAAATAGCTTCCTGCCCAGATCCATTTCAGACCACGTCTGCCAAGTGGTGTTGGACTGGATTGCCTGGCTTGCAACCAAATATTTACTATCTCAAGTATTAGCCCTAAGGTTCAAGATGACTGCATGCTTGGAAGAAGACCCCAGTAACTTCATGGCAGATACAAGATTGTGTGTCCCCACCTTAGTGACTCATTTAATTCAAATGGATGACATCCACTGATGAGTTAAGGAGAGAGGGGGCTATTTCTTGACCTGGGTTGTGGTTTTATGGGTTTCATTTTATATTGCACACATGTTTTGTATACTCTTCCGTATATATGATATATCTTACAATTTAATAAAAAAGGAATAAAGGAGACATCCTGCTTTCACATTTACCAGATGGTAATTTGAATTGATTCATTCATTCAAAGACACTGAGTACCTGCTATATCCCAGGCATTGTGCTAGGGGACTGGGGATTAAAAATATATATATATATATTATATTGCCTTAGGATTGAAATAATTTTAATGGGGAAAACTGACAAGTAAACAGATAATTGCAAATCAGTGTGTTACGTGGTCCAAACAAGGTAATGTTTTAGGACTGATCTCAATAGAAAGAATACACTTTTATTGGGGGGTAAAGGGGGCATGGGGAAGCAGAGAAAAGCAAGATTGGACAAGGTAAGGTCAGGAAAAGTCTCCTGAAGGGATCAGTTGGGATGGATCATAAAGGATATTAAGAGTTTTCCAAATGAGTAGTGAGAGGGAGGGCATTCTAGACAGAGAACTGTCTTGTACAAAGCTAAAGAGAGTTGATGAAGGATGCCAGGTACAGGCATTTGAGACTGGGGGACTGGGATACTCCTCCCTGAGCAGTTCGAGATTAGTTCACCTCAAGGGTGAACATGGTTTAACATATGATGCCATATTGTTTTTGTCTGATTTCCTATGTATAGCCCCCACTGGGCTATATGCACTTGGAGGGAACTTTGGGGCAGAGTCCATGTCCATCTTTTCCACCATCATTTGACTGACTGGGTGGAGATGAGGTTATAAAGGTAGACTGTTGTAAAGAAAGATTGTCTGTTTATGTGCTAGGCTAAGGAAATTGGATCTTTTCTTATGGGAAATTCACAGCTCACCTTGTGTGGAGCCACTTTCTAAGTTAAGCCTCCAGTTTATGGAGTTTGTCGGTATGATTGCAGAGTGGGGACATTGTGGCTGGAAAATAGACAACTGTAAGGCTCATTTCAGGAAAACTAGATAAGCCATAGAAAAGCCCTTTATTCCAAAATATCTTCTAAAAGAGGAGTAACAAGCTTCTCTTTTAAGAATTAAACATCCCTTGACAGGTTAAACCAACTAATTCTTCTTGAATTTTTTATTTTAATCCCCCAAACAGCTAAAATCAGCATTCAGGGAAGGAGAGTTACAATGGGGGCAGGTAATTTGGAAGCAGATGGCTCAGCCTGGGTGAGGTGGACTTTGGACAGCCAGAGGACAGCATGAGGAGACTATGTGCCTGGAGGGAAGGGAGACAGACTGTGGGGGAGGTTCAGAAAGAGAGGTGGTGGCAAAAACAACTTTGCCTACATTGCTGTTTTGCCTAAGGCCCTGGCAGATGCCCGGCTTTCCTCTAAAAACCATCTTCTCTGCTATTCTATTTGTATAAATTGCTGATGACTGAATTCAAATATCAAGATTTCTTGAAGTTCTAAATGCCTCTTGCTCCCTCACTTAAGTGTGCAGGCACTGTGTTTCCCAGCCCCAGCCTCTCCAATTCAGACAAGTTTCTCCTCATCTATACCCCACCTTTCCCCTGATGGAAGACTAACAGAGGGGTAAAGGAGAGGAAGGAAGAGAGAGGAGATGAGCTAAATGCATTCATGTACTACCCCTTTTGCCTTTTCCATTTTTTATCACTGGTTTATCCTTTGCCTGTCCACAGGTACATCAAAAATCTATTCCCTGTTTTTTTTTAGTTTTCCAGTTACTAAAACAAATACCAAACAATGGGTTGGTTCAAACAATGGGAATTTATGGGTTCATGATTCTGAGGCTGGGAAAAGTCCAAAATTGAGGCGTCTGCACAGTGATGCTTTCTCCCTGATGACAATGGCATTCTGAGTCTGGTTGCCGGCAATTCTTGGTCTTTGGCTTTTCTGTCACATGGCAACACAGATGGCGGCATCTTCTCCTTTCTCTTCCGGGTTCCATTGACTTCCAGCTTCTGGCTGATCCCCAAGGCTTTTTCTTTCATGTCCAATTTCCTTTGCTTAGAATGACTTCAGCCATGTTGGATTAAGGCCCGCCCTCATTCAGTTTGGACACACCTTAACTAATAACGCCTTCAAAGGTCCCATTTACAAAAGTGTTCATGCCCACAGGACCAAGGTTTGGTACATGATTCAATCTGTAACACCCAAGCAACCCAAAAGTCTACAAGGTCTGAGAATGGCCAAGAGAAACGAGTGTTCTCAAAGAAGTTTTCTTGTGATTACAAACAAATCTATTGCTTTTAAGGTGTATCTCATTGGTTCTCAACCAAGGGCAATTTTGCCCCCTGGGGACACTTGGTAATGTCTGGAGACATTTTTGCTTGTCACAGCTTGGAGGGTGCTATTGGTATCTACTGGGAGATGAGGGGTGCTGCTAAACATCCTATAGTGCACAGGACTGTCTCCCAACAAAAAATTATCGAGCCCAAGATGTAATCAGTGCTGAGGCCAAGAAGCCCTGATCTATTAGAATCCAAACTTCAACACCTCATTGTTGCTTCTCAAAGAAAAATAGTACAATGTGGTTGCCCTCAACTTTAGGAAAGTCCTACAGGATAGATATGAAAAGACCCCACATCCTCACAAGCTGAAGCCAGGAGCAGTATGCTCTGGGTCCCCGTTTACCAATCCTTACAAAGTTTTACAGTATCTTCCTCCTTTCCCTCTGTGGCCCCACTGTGCCTTCAGGCCAGAGACCAATTTAGGACATCACATAATTACAGTATCAGAATGGTCTACTTGATGAACTACTGTTGGCATACACCAATAGATCCTTCTTCCTGCTTTTGTGTGCCAGTCTTGGGTAGAATAAGTCCAGCTATCCTTGCAATGAAGAACAAGGAGAACCCAGAGGCCTTAACCATCATTCAGAATTCCCCGAGTATATGGCATCTAGCAAATTCCAACACTTTCATTCTCAAGTTTGTATCTGAAAGATGCCAGTTATTTTTTTTAATTAAAAAGTGCCACCATGCTTTTCCTAGCGGTCTGGGGGTAACCTCAGAAGTCCTGATGAATTTACCAGTTCAGTCAATCTAGCTCATCATCTGGGATGAAGTACAGAAGAGAATCACATTCCCCATGATCAGACAGAATTTATTTATTGACCAACTTAACACTGCTGGACCAAAATCAAAAGTTTTTAAACATTTGCTAGAGCCAGTGACTCTCTCGTGAGTAGGCCACAGGGTCCAGACTTGCAAGATTATGGTCCTTGATGCGAAGGAACAAAGTCTGCTGCATGCCCTTTTTAATATTCTGAACAAGGACTTCAGAAGTAAAATGTCACTGTGAACTGAATGGTCACAGTACTGTTACAGGAAAGCCAGTTGGTGACAAGTACTTCAAAGTCATTTATGCCACCTGAGGAACATAATGTTCAACTACTGAAGGAACTATATATATGGTGCATGCAGTTCTATTATATAGCATATGTGATTGAATATATAGGGTGAGGGACCATCTCTATCATACAGGTCACACACTAAAAAATTTGATATTTTTTTCCCAGTGGATTTAAGATTATAAACCCTGTCAAGAGTCTATATAATATAGCCAAGTGTCAAAAATGTCACTGTTTTTTTGCAAAACATATAGCAGTTGTTCTTAAGCAGATTGTACTGAGTATAAAGATGACTGAGTACTTTATCAGCTATAGAGGCTGTACCACACGTTTCATGGATTTCTTCTGGCATTTCTAGGGGAAAGGAAGTCAGTTAACATTTGTTAAGATCCTATTACAGTGGCTGGCACCAGGCCAGGCACACGATATACCTCAACCCATTTAGTCCTGACTTGCTGTTGATGTACATAAAGAGTAGAAGTTAACTTGCTTGTAGCACACAGCCAAGAAGCAGCAGACGTGGGTTTGGAACACAGGCCTGTCTAACTCTAAAGCCCATGCTCTTAATTGTACATTATAATAGAAAGCTGTTTCTATCTGATTCCTTAGCCCTACTATTTCCCCTGCACCTCACTGTAGTGATGGAACTTCAGTCATTCATTTATTTACTTAACAACTATTCACTGTGTGACCTACTCAGCACTGGAGATAAAGTGGTAAATGAGAGTGATGTCCTCCTTCCCTTCATGGGAGTAACATTCTCTTGGGGTTATGTCTGGGGATCCCCAAGACCACCCTCAGGTTATAGAACTCAGCAAAGCTGTTACACCCATGATTTTACAGTTTATTACAGTGGAAAGATGCAGATTAAAATCAGCAACAATAAAAGGCAATAAAGCAGAGTCCAGGAGAGACCAGGCACAAGCTTCTAGTTGTCCTCTCCCAGTGAAGTCACGCTGACAAGTGCTTAGTTCTCTCAGCAATAACATGTGACAACATGCAGGGGATATTGCTGCCAACCAGGAAAGCTCCCCTGAGCCTTGGGATCCAAGGCTTTTATTGGGGGTTGTTTACATAGGCTTAGCTGACCACCCATGTGGCTCATCTAGTTTCCATCCTCTCCAGAAGTCAGACTGCTACCATGTAGCCCAAGTTCCCCGCCTTCTAAATCACTTTATTAGCATAGACTATTTGGTGAGGCCCAAGGCTCCCGGTAAACAGAGACATTCTCATATGGCAGGATATTGCAAGGACTTAAAGGTTAATGCCCAGGAGTCAGGCAAGGACCAAATCTTCCTTTGGGATATACAGGATTTAGACAATCCAGACTTGCTGATTTAATCTTTCCCGCAAAGGGGGCTAAGGAGAGATAGACAATATATAAGTAAACAAATAAACTTGATACTTTCCAATAGTAATAAGTTCTATGAGGAAAATAAATTCCAGTAATAGGATAGAAAGTCATTAGAGTAGGAGATTGGAGCTACAGTTTTATGTGGGGTGGTCAGAGGAAGACTTGAAGAGGTGACATTGAGTTGAAATGTGAATGATGAAAAGAAAATGGGTGTGGGAAGATCTGGGGAACAGCAAGGACAAAGACCATGTGGTAAGAATGATCAAGATGTGTTCAAGGAGGATCACAAAGACCTCCAGTGTGTCTGGAGTTTACTATCTAAAACAGTTCAAGTTGGTATAACATGTCAACCTGTGTTCAAGTATGTCACTTAATCCTGAAGTAAGGACTAGATTTAAGAACTGGATCAGCAACCATTCAGTAAACAGCACACCCCCTTGGTGCTGGCAGTCAGGAAGATAGATATTCCAGAATTGCCCAGAAGCCAGTGGCTTCCAGAATCAGGAAGGAAGCAGGCTCCACCGTTGGAGCCATCCTGTGGTCTCACAGAAGGGTTTCACTGGCTCTGGGATTGTAACACCTTGCATACTCTCAGAAGCACCCAAAATGGATGAATTAGAAATGCTAATATAAAATATATATATATATTGTACCTTCCAAGAGGAGATTCGTCTGTCTGTAAGTATGTCAAAAGAGCATCCATCAGGGAAACATAGGTGGCTCAATGATTGGGCTCCCGTCTACCATATAGGAGGTCCAGGGTTCGATTACCAGGGCCTCCTGGTGAAGGCAAGCTGGCCCAAGCGGAAAGCTGGGCCACGCAGGAGTGCTGGCCCACGCAGAGAGCTGGTGCAGCAAGATGACACAACAAAAAGAGACACAGAGGAGAGACAATAAGAGACACAGCAGACCAGGGAGCTGAGGTGGTGCAAGAGATTGAGCACCTCTCTCTACTACAGAAGGTCCCAGGATCAGTTCCCAGTGCCACCAAAAGAGAAGACAAGCAGACACAGAAGAACACACAGCGAATGGACACAGAGAGCAGATGGCGAGTGCAAAAACAATAGGGGTGGGGGGGAGCAATAAATAAGTCTTTAATATAAAATTTTTTTTAATTAAAAAAAAAGAGCATCCATCAGCAAAACTGTGAGCAACCTGGTGATGTAAGCAAGAATGCAGCATCTATAAATGAGACATGTCTTGCAGGGGGGATCAGAAAATTAGAATATGGTTGGAAAGAGGCAGCTTAAAAAGCCTTAGCCGCAAGGTACCAGCAACACTGCACTAGATATAACTTACACAGGGATAAAACCTTACAGAAGAGTTTACTTTTGGAAGTGATCATTAGTCCCACGGAAGTTCACAATTATGGAGTTCCAGTGTGGCTGGAGAACTTAGTGAAGAATGGTTTGAGTTAGTGTGACAGGGACAGCCCAGGAGAGAACCTGGAGCTAGAGGCTCTGAATCCCAATTCTACCATCTCTGCTAATTCTGTGACCTTCAGCAAATTACTGAACCTCTCTCTTTTTCGGTATCCCTAATAAATTGAAAACAGTAAGGAGGTCTTCCTTGGTGTGCACAGGAACATTGTTGAGGAAAAGAGTAGTCCTTCCCAAATAAATAAGCCCAAGAAATACAAGAATTCTTGCATATTAGGAATCCATGCATAATGTGATGGAGAGAAATTCTGCATCAATGTCAGAGCAAGATATATTCAAAGAAAAGCATTTAATAATAGCACCAGATGCGCCAAATTAATGAAAATGATACCCAAATGATGAAGTTTGGGAAAGAATGAAACAAAATTACACTTAAAAAAACAACAACACCAAGGTCTAGTAACAGTGGAAGAATGATACAGGGTACTTGGAGGGTTGAGTCCTACAAGGCTGAATCTTGAAAAGCTATTTCTCCAGTCCCTTTCAACAGGGAAGTCAACTAAGGTAGGTAGAGGAGCCTGGCATCCAGACAGACAGTTGCCTTCTAGGGTCCTCTATTCCATTGTGTTCTTTTAAAATCAAGTCCATTAAAACAACTGAGCAAAAACAAGCAGTCTCAAATTGCATGCTTCTCTCTCTTCACAGCAAAATAGAAACAGAGTATTACACTAGTGCTCATCGTGAAAAGCCATGGTTGTTTTTGTCCCATTGTGTCTGCCTTCCAGCCAGCCTGAATGTCATTCTGGGCAATGAACCCAGTTATTACCCCATTCATGGGTTCAGCAAATATTTAGAACCTATTCTTTTCCAGGCCTATGCTACATGCTGGAGGAACACTAATGAGCAAAACTGATGAAGGCCCTGCATTCTTGAGAGCTCAGGGTCTAGGAGAGGCATCAGATGTCAAACATAGATTCACACAATCATAAATTCTGATATGTGTGTGGTTGAGAAACAGAGGGTGCTATGAGAACATTTAACAAGGAGGCATACTAGAGACTCAGGGAAAGACTCTGAGGAAGTGACTTTTAAGCTAAAATCTGTAAAATAAGTAGGAGATTGCTAGGCAGCAGAGGAGAAGAGCAGCTCAGGGACAGTCTGTACCAAGGACCTGAGGTAGGAAAGAGTGTAACTCCTGCAAGGAACTGAGAAAAAGGCCAGCATGATAGAAGCATAATTTGCAAGAGAGAAGACGGTATGGAATGAGGACCAAGTCATACATGGCCTTTTAGGCCATTTTAAGGATTTGAATTTTTTCCTGCATTTATTGGGAAACCTCTAAAGGGTTTTGTACAGGAAATGGGTTGATGGTGGTGATATGTGTGTGACATGAATGATCTGATCTGCATTTCAGCATCAATTCAAGGTTTTCCTTGGATTAACAATGTATATTGTTGAAGGCTGAACAAGCACTAGATTCTGCAGATTAGGAGTTGGCAGATCTGACTTCCAAGCTCAGCTTTGCTCTCGAGTGCTGATTACATAGTGCTGAGTCAGCTAATAGTTGTGAAATGAAGTGATTAGACTCAAACTGGACCAGTGGGCTCGACTGGAGCAGTATAGCCCCCATAGTTTGGAAATTTTATTTTGGAAATTTGAGTGTGCTTTTTTTTTTGCTTGTTCTTCCTGTTTAGAAGACACCACTGGCATTTGGTAGGCAGGACCCAGTGACACAAGGAGTCCTGCTATGAGCAGAACTCCCACAATAAAGCATTGTTCTCTGTCCCACACAACTTCCCAGTGTTCCACCAAACACTTAAGTAGATGAAAAACCCATTTGCTTAACTCTATTTTACATTTAAACAGACAATATTTTAGATTTTCCAGAAATGCACCCACCATGAAAATTGAGGGAGATGGTACTTTATTCAGTTTGGAACATTTCCAAGGATTATTCACAATTTTGGAAAAATCATCTCACCAATGGCAATGCAGCTCATAGTATCTGAATCTCCAGTACAAAATATATCCAACAATCTACCTTAGTATCTATCTCATTCATGGAGATTCTACATTTAAGTGTAAGCATCTGACCACTTCACTATGGCTTCTAGTATAGACATGCCTGAGCATTTGTGTCTTGAAATATTATTTTATTATAAATTGCTTTCCTTTTATTTCTACTTTATATTAAAATTATAGCATTACATTATTTTTCTCTGATTATGTGTATAGGTAAATTATATCACCTATAAACTTCACTTCAGAATAGAAAAGGAGGTAGTAGAAAATATTAATAAAAGAAAAAAGGTGTTGGGTCTTTAAGGTTGAAAATAACTGAACAAGCCTGTTCAGTGCTTCAACATGTTACAATTTTAGGAATCTAGCTGCTTACTGTCTTTGTATGGTTTCCTGGTAACTTTGGCAGATAGAGAATTCTATGTAAAAATTGTGCTTTGTTAAATAATGTAGTTATCAAGGTTAACATCAGTGATGAGTCATGTTAGTCTCACCAACCCCCTGATATGATATGATGAAAAGGCAATTTCATCTTTGTGGTATTCTTCCCAAACCCATTACCCCAGTTTACTCCTGAGAAAAAGAAATCAGACAAACTCAAATTGAGAGACCTTCTACACAATACCCGGCCTGTACTCCTCAAAATTGTCTAGACGAAAAGGAAGGGAAGACTGAGAAACTGTCCCAAACCAGGAGAGACTAAGGAGATGGGATGACTAATGCAGGGTGGCCTCATGGATGGGATCCTGGGGGAAAGGAGGACGTTAGTGGGAAATGGGTGAACTTTGAATCAGATGTAGTTAATAGTAATGTGTCTATGAAGATGACTTGGTTTTGACAAATGCTCCGTAGATATGTAAGACCAAAAAGGAGATGCATTAGGGGAGACTGGGTAAGGGGCAAACAGGAATTTTCTGTACTGTATTTGCAACTTTTTTATAAATCTAAAATTATTTCTAAATAAAATCTGTTTTTAAAAAAGTAGAGGGACATTAGGGATACCACATTTAAGCAGCACATAAGGATTTTTTCTAAAGATATGAAATAACCATCACATGGAAAAATGCAATTAAAAGAGAAGAAATGCTACATCCTCCTGGGTCCGCCTTCTCCATTGTCATTATATGAAGACGACAAAGATGACATGGGAACCACTGTCAGCTGCAAAACACCACATCCACAGTAAAAATACATATGTCAAGGAGGCCTGGTAGAAATGGAGTAAAAGGGGAGGGAGAGTTAGATCAGACAAATTGAGACCAAGCTTTGAAGGAGCAGAGGGGGCAGACAGAAAGGCTGGTTAACAGAATCAGGAAAAGGGATCAATAAGGGGCCTAGACTTGGGGAAAGTTTATGTCAGACAGTCATGAGATATGGCGGTAATAAAAATAATAAAAGCACATATGTAGCACCTTCTATGCATCTGGCACTGTCCTACATGTTTTATGAATGTTAATTCATTTAATCCCCATAGAAATCCTATGAAGTAGGATTACTGCCCCTACTTTTAAAGAATAAGGAAACCGAGGCACAGAGATTACTGCTTTCACATTAGATTATTGTATCATATTGTATTATTGCCTACCTATTCGATTGAGCCATATGACATTGCCATTTTTGTAGGTCAAAAATGGCCTACTCTCAGCAAGTTCATATGGTTTGACCTAATAAGTAACTAGCCTATGATGCACAGCTATTTGAGAGGCAAAGCTGGACTTTGAAACCTGGCAGCTGGCTGTAAAGCCTGGGCTGCCAGCCTCCAAGACCCCCATAGGGAGGGCCAGCATTTACTGAGTGCTCACTGTATTCCAGGCATGATGCTAAGAGCCTCACAAGTCTCATCAACAACTCATTTACCTTCACAGCAACATTTTGAAGGAGGTGTGATTATCACTCAATTTATAGTTGAGGAAACTGAGGCCCAGGGAGCCTAAGTGACCTGCCAGAGTTTACACAGCTAATAAATGGCAGAGCTACAATTTGAACTCAGGCTGGCTGGCTCCAGAGCCCAAGTCCCATGTTCTCTGCCTCTCATACGTTTGTACATAGGGCAGAATTTGGACTGAGACTAGCTTTCGCTGTAGTTGCATAGTTTGGAGGAGAGAGACTTTCCCTGTCAAACCTCAAAACATATAATAAGGGCTTTGCATTTGATAGGACAGTAAGCATTTGCATTTGGTAGAAGAGACGCTATATTTTCTGCCCAGCTCAAAATGAATGATATTGTTATTTTGGTGGAATACTCTCTTCGAAAATAAGCAGTAATGTGAAAGAGAAAAGGAAAGACTTTGTAATAAAATGAAACAGTGTGTGAAAAGCTGGAAGAAAGATGATAAAAAGTATTTCAAGAGTGCCCACCCTGGAGATATTTGGGACCAAGTCTTTTATTTGCAATTGACTAGTTTCTCCTTTCTCTTAAATCATTCACTGGCCATTCGATGGACATTTGGTGCTGGTGTCTATTCTGTCAGATATTTAGGGGGTCATGTAATAGTGGCCCAATATTCGGTCTACTTAATTTACACCAGATTTTCTTAGACAGAGAGAAAAAATAACTGATTGTTGCTTTCGAGCAAATTTACATTTTAAGATATTAAATAATATGACTTAAAAACTTTAGGAATTCCAACTAATAGGGGAGGTGAATCTGAATTAGCAAATTCTGAATTGTAGATTCTTTTTAAATGCAATTCCATTACTTTTACACATATAAAATCTCTTAAATTAGGCTAGTTATGGATTACCTGTAAAGAAGATCCTACACAAATAAAGAGATCCAGAATCTAAGTAACATCTAAGTAACTTTATTTTGAGCTCTAGGTAATTCAGACTGCTAAATACACACAAAGATGGAAACATCCTTAACTTCATCTCTTTAGGTCTCAAAATGGAGCAAATTATGTTCCATGAACCATTGTCCATCGATCAATATTGAGTCACTTCCTTGGACACATAGCTTAGATTGGAGACAAACCTAATCTCAAGGAAGCATAAGTTAAAAGGAATAACTGATTAATTAATGAAAAGAACACTGCAAAGAAGAGATTTTTTTGTACTGTTCTGCCCACTAGGTCTTGCAAAGAGCAAATCCTTCCCTTAGATGGACATAAACATGATTGTGAATATCTTGATTTGTCTCAGATGCTGATGCACAGACTTCCACTTGTTGATAAAGCCAAATCCATTGGCTTGATATTCCTTGACTGAACATCACTGATTCCTATTGTAATCTGGGACCAATTGGAGTAGTGTATATGCATGGAAACTGACAATATAACGAGTTCCTTCACTCACCTAGTAATGTGAAATAATAGGCTATTCTTAATGACAGACAGCAAAACAAGATTTTGCTTTGTTTGTTGCTTACGCATTATTTTATACTGGTCCTCAACCTCTTCTCTACAGAGATCCTGCTGCAAAGCCAGTCCTTCCATGCTAAAAGAAGCTATCAGTCAAGGTGGTGGAAATGGCCCTGCCTAAGCAAACTGCTTATTCTTGGACCATCTACACTGTCTAGTGAAATGGAGAAAGCTCCAATTCTATAGATTAAAAGTGGACTGTGTACACAGTTAACTGTGATAATCAAGACCTGAAGAGGACTTAAATCAAATCATTGAACCTGTGAAATGAATCTCCTTGTCCACACACTATAAATGACATTTTCTAGCCTGAAATTGTTCATGTCCTTTCCAAAGCGTATCAGTTTACTCTTTTCCAAAGGCATCATCAAGCAATAAATAAAAAGACAAATGGACTTTTTAATTTCTTTCATTATATTTGTGCTGATGTTTTAAATTTATGTTGAACATATTATCTACATGGATGTAGTTCCAATGTAGGCTTATCAGGCAAATATCACTTATAGTCAAACTTATCCTAAAAATCTTTATAACAGAGATTTATATATATATATATATATATATATATATATAATATATCCATATTACTTAGGATATCACCATTTGAAAGCCACTAACCCAGACAAATGTAAGAAGCACAAGGAAACTCTAAATGCAGGTGGAGGCATTCAACTCCTTCACTATGAGAAATAGCACAATGTGGTTATTAAAATGGTGGAAACTTAGGTTTGAATCCAGGCTCTGCCTCTTACTAGCTGTGTGTCACTGGGCAAAATATATGTGATAATATATATGAAAATAATAAAAGTGAAACAACTGGCATCAATCTCTAGAATGGTTGTAACCAGAATTTTCACAAGAGTATCATAATGTTTGCTGAAGTTAAAAACTTGTCTCGTCAGACCCAAATCAACCTTGTTCTTTGAAAACTTGTACAGAAAAACTTGGTCATCTGCCCTGCGTCTGTATAAGTTGACATGTCCTGTTGTGGTCTCAATGAACAATTATGACATTCATTCCACTAGAATTGCTTTTTATGTCTCCTTAAGTAGAATTGCATCTTACCCAGGAATTAGATTGTCATCATTTCACACATCAGATGCATACATGGCACTATTCCTCTGTGTCTTATTAGCTAACTTAGGAGTCAAGATGGATTTAATCCTATAACTTTCTCTTAATTCTCTTCCATTCTCTTTCTTTTCTTCTTCCCCTTCCTCTTCTTTTGCCTCCTCCTCCTCCTCTTCCTCCTCCTCTTTCTTCTTCTGCCTTCTCCTGCTCCTCTTCCCTATCTTATTCTTTTCTTTTTCCTCCCTCTATCCTTTTCTCTCCTTCCTCCCTCCCTCCCTCTCACTGCCCACCCTGTGTGAGTACATATATTGTGCATGTGCATGCATGGACATACATGTGTGATCTTTAAGAGTGCGGCATAGAGCCTGAAGTTAACCAGCCCCAGCTCAGTGAATATTTGTACACAGTGTGGAAAAAGGAAGACTGAACATTCAAATACACACTCCCCAAGTTTACAGCCCGCAAGTGCTGGTCTACCAGAGCTCAGAGAATGGCCTTTGTTTCAATTTGACAAGGGATGTAAGTGGAAAAAGTCCACTTGTTTCCTCTCTATATGAGACCCAGAAACTAGCCAATTTTTCTATTGCTTTTGGTTTAGTTTTAGGGCTTTCCCACAGGTCTATTCAAACAAACTTGCATAAAGAAAAATGCCTCTCAGAGAGCACTGATCAGAGTGAAAATGTATGAAGCATTAGCTTATAGTCCATGATGGCCATATTTTTAAAAAAACAAACTTAGGTCAGCTCTCACATGCCACTAGTTTGTACTTTGGAGTGTTTATGCAAAGGCAAAGCAAAGCCATCTTGTTTTCAACACATTCTAATAAACATGATACTTCTACCACAGACTCAGTTGATCATTTGTGAAAATAGCAGGATCTGTGTGTGTGTATGTGTGTGTGTGTGTGTGTGTTTCCAGGCCTAAGAGAAAAATATTGATTTAACCATCCATTTCACTTAAAAGAGAGAGAGAGAGATGGTCTTTCCTATATTCATGAAGAAGGGAAATGAGAATGTAAATCTGCCCTTTCTTTACATATACTTGAAATGGATATACCCACCACTGGTGAGTAAAACTATAGAAAATTTTCAGACTAACCACAGGCCACAGCTTTTGGTTGAGTTTCCTGCCTCAGAAATGGTTAAAGTAGTTAAGGGACAGGAAAGTTTTGCCTGTACCTAAGCTTATTATTCTTAAACACAGCAGGTGCAGCCGTCTGGGCTGAGCAGCAACCACGAAGGAATTTAGCTGCAATGAGAAAAGCCCGTATTTGCTCTGAGGTTCCATAAGAACCTTGTTCCCGCTCCCTAAGCCTTATACTCTGAGGTTTTCTTCTATTTACAAAAGCTGATTTTACTCCAATCAAATTAGAATCCAGCTTTCCTTCTGCTGGCTGCTGTTTGACCAATAAAGCCAGAATAGCTGGTTATATGAGTGAGATTCAGAGAAAACCAGAGGGAGGCCTGGCACCCATTTTTATTAGCCCTCCATTTCTTTATGGTAAGTGGACACAAAAGGGAGCCTGAAAGCTGCCGGTGCAGCCTGCAGAGGACAAAATTCATCTGCCTTCCCACCGGTATGGAGGACTTTGTCCCTATTTCATTTGAGGGCATTGGAGATTTACTGAAAAATATTACAAGTAATGAATAGACGGCTTAGTAGAACAAGAAGCTTCATGCCAGAGCAAAGGGGAATCAGTTTCTTAGTAAACCCTAGAAAGGATTAGAGTAAATAAAAATGCCTTATTGTCATATGTTTATCTCTCCTGAGCCTGATTTGGTTCCAGGAGGTTTTACAAAGCCCTGCAAGGACCCACGGGATCCTCTCCCTCCCTCCACCGCTTAAGGCTCTTTCCTCTCCTCCTGTTGCTCTCCCCTGGAATTACTCTAGGCAAGAGAACCTTCCGTGGTTTCTAGAACACAGCAGGTACCCTACAGCCTTAGGGCCTTTGCCCCAGCCATGCCTGCTGCCTGGAACATCCTTTCCCCAGAGAGCCCCTTGGCCAACTCCCTCATCCAAGATAGGAGTCTTCGTTCATATCTCACCTTCTCAAGGCAACCTCAAGCCACCCACACACTGCCCATCCTTCTTACTCTACTCTACCTTTTCTTTTCTTTCATAGCATTCATCACTTTCTAACTCATCACTTAGTTTATTTATTTATTCTTTATTTTCTCTCCACTCACCACTACCATAGCCCCTAACTCCTCAAAAGTAGGCTGTGAAAGGTTAAGGATCTATGGTGTTGTGTTCATTGATGTATCCCAAGCATTTAGTGTCTGGCACATAGTAGGGCTCAATAAATACTTGTTGAAAGAAAGAGGAGGAAGCTAGAAATGGATAATCATCATCATCAATATTATTTCCATTATTATTATATCAGGTTTATACACAGTAATTGACTTAGCCAAGAGATGACTCACCCACAGACTTACCCATAGACACATTGACTTGCCCTCAGATGGCAAAATGTAAGCTCTAGGACTCAAAAAGAACCCATCTAAGGTTAGTGCCTTGTGTCTGGGGACTTCAAGGAATGATTTAGTAAGGTGAATCAGTCGTGGACATATGCCAAAACAGGAAACATAGGATAACATGATTAGTTAAAATATTCAAGCCCTGATCAGAAAGACACTTTGTGATTAACCACAAAGTGTCTTTCCCTCCTTCCCCTCTTTTTGTGGCCCCTCCCCACCTCACGTCTCCATTTAATTGGCATCTGAGTTTGTTATTTTTAACAGATAAATCTGTCAAAATGAAAATGTTTATTTATTTGATCTTCACTGACGTGTGTCAATGCTGCTCTGGGAAAAAATACTTGTTAATCCATTGTACAAGGGTGTCCTGTCACTAACCATTTTATTATAATTTTAGATTTTTAATATTCAGCATACAATTGAACTAGTATTCACAACATGATAGGAAGTGATTGGCACTGGAATCTGATCTCCTACCAACAGTCATTTAAGTTCTACGCAGAACATGGACTGAATACTATCTGGATTCTTTGCAGTTTGAGGAGCATCATTTAAAGATTGAAAAACTCAGGTTTTAACAGTAAACAGAGAAGAGTGGGTAGCTTGGACTTAAAAGAGAGGGCCAGGAGTAGAGAGCCTTGGGTCTAGAGGGCAGAAAGGAAATGAGAGACTCAGAGAGGGAGCACCAGCAGGTCAGAATTAGGGTATGAGCTGTGAGTACAATTGGATCTCTTGCATTGTTGCTTACGAAGGAATTTGTAAATAATGTCAGCAGGAACTTATGCCTGCTTATATGTGCATTCCGGAATATCAGGAGCCTCATTGATTGTTTCCACAGATGTCATATAACCCCTCCGGTGCAATCCATTGGGAGTCAGTGGGAGTCATGGATTATTTCTGGGGAACTGGTCCAGCCTCGTGTGCCCTGAGGTGCATCTGCCCAGAGATGTGCACAGTCTGGTTCACGGGACTGATCCTTCTAGGAGCAGAGAACCCTGATGTGAGGTTGCTGGTTTCTTTTTATTAGACAGCCCCTCTTGAAGTGGGCCCTGGTCTTCCCTTTTTAAATACCCTAAGGAACAGATGTTATGGTTTCTGAAAAAATAATGCAATCCCATTTTAAACAAAAACAGCAAATTTATTCCTTAATGTGAGGCCTAGAGGCTAAGGCAGTGTGGACCTGCAGAGGAAACCTTCCATGGTTCAGGCAGTGAGAATGGAATTGAGCTCTGCTGCACCTGGGATGCACCTCTGGCTGTCCTCCTGGCCCTGGAAGGTGTATTGTTGAACCATGAGGAGCTAGGATGAGACCATCACAATCAAGAATTATAATAGAGTTGGACCAATTCTATTCCTAACTATATTTTGTTAAGACAAATGTATTAGTCAGGATACTCTAGAGAAACAGAACTGACAGGATATATACATATATACACACACATATATGTGTGTATGTAAATATGAAGAAATTTATTATAGGAATTGGCTCACACAACCATGGGGATTGGCAAGTCCGAATTCCACAGGGCAGGCTGCAAATTGAAAACTCTTACGAAGGTTTCAATGAACCATGAATTCCCTAGGAGAAGATTCTTCTTTCTGACTGCTGAAATCATCACTTCTCCCTTTAAGGCCTTCAACTGATTGTATGAGACTTCTCTCATTGCCAGAGGCAATCTCCTTTGTTGATTATAGATGCCATCAACCATAGAGGCAATAGATGACATGATTTAAATCCACAAAATATGCTTAGGGTAACAATCAAGCCAGTGCTTGCCTGACCAAACAACTGGACACCATAAACTAGCCAAGTTGACACTTGAACTTAACCATCGCAGTCCAGCTCTTGTCATCCAACCATATTTAATCTCTAAATCAAAACACTGTCATACTTTCACTTAACATAATTCAACTGTACTGCATGCAACCCAGAAGAGGATGCAATTCCTTGTGTGATAGTCAAACTTAAACTTGACATCCCATAATTTAAATACTATGACATGAAGTTAATACATCTTATGTTATATGATAAAGGGATAAAATAGGGAAGAAAACAGACATTTGCATTATGTATATACAAAACAAAACAAAGGAAGAAATAAGGAAGAAACACTCATAGCCATTACAACCCTCATTTCTGCAACTGGTCACATGGCCGTAGATTGTATTTACAACTACCTTCTTCTACTGTCCATTCCACATTCCCTTTACCGTCAGAAGGCATCACACCTGGTCTTGGTCCTTTGTCTGATGGGGCAACCCAAACCTTCATTCCTAAAGTTTGTTGGTCATTAACAGTGCTTCCTGAATCAGGTTGTTGCAGTTTTCCATTAACTTTAATCCCAGGGCATTATAGTACTAATTGATGCCCAAGATACCTGCTGTATTTCAGGCAAGCTCTTCTTTACCTCCATTGTTTAATAGCAGTCCAATTTTTCCTTGATAATTAGAATCAATCATCCTAGCCTGTACAGTAATTCCCTTCTTTGCCTGTTGATTCAGAGGCATGAGAAGCCCAAAGTTGCTGGTGACAGTCTTTACTTGCATTTCAGTGGAATCATTGTTACATCTTCTGATGGAAATAGTCTTCCTTTTGGAACTAAGACTTATAGACCAGCAGAGCTTAAGGTTGTGGGGACAGGAAGCAAAAAATTTTCTGGTGGATCACTCGGAGTGAGTAGTGCCACTCACTCCGAGTTCCACCTGGAACTGTGAATTCTGGCTATGGGAGAAACAGCACCAAAACTCTTTTTTCTGACTGCTGAAATCGTCAGTCTGCCTTTAAATCTGTCAGCTGGTCTGAAGGTTCTTCCCTCACTGCTGAAGGCAACCTCCTTTGTTGACTGTAGATTTAAATCAGCTATAGATGCAATCAACTGTCTAATGATTTAAATCCATGTTACCCTCACAGTAACAATCAGGCCAGTGCTTGTTTGACCAAACTGTACTCCATAACCTATCCAAGTTGACACATGAACTTAACCATCACAGAGGCTAAAGAGCAGAGTTACCGTCTAATTCATCCCTGCGTTAAGCCACAAGAGCTGTGTTAACTACATTCTAAATCCTCCATGGCAAACTGTAGAGATTTTCAAAAGGAGGTAGAAAAATCCTCTTTGTCTGGTTATCTTTTTGCTGGATTTTTAGTTGAAAATCCTTTCTTTGAAAAAAAAAAAAAAAGGATAAATGTAGTCAGACACTCACCTAAACTTCTTATTTCACTATCTGTGATTTGGAGTAAGCTCTGAGGTATTTCTTCAGACAGGAGTGGAAAGGACAATCTTCAATAAATATCCTTCTTGGTCATATGTATAAAGACAGCTGATGATATCAAACATTGGTTGGTGTTTCATTTTAAATTCCTCCTCACTTTTTTTATTTGAATTTTACAGATGTCTCCCCCACCCCTGAGATGGCACCCTCATCAGTTTGCTCATTGTTTTTTCTTGTAGTTTTTGCTCATTGTTTGTGTTCATTGTACGTTGTCTTTGATCATTGTTTTTGCTTGTTGTCTGCTCATTGTTGTTTTTTTTCCCGTTGTCTGCTCATTGTTTGTTTGTTTCTTTCTTTAGGAGGCACTGGGAACTGAACCTGGGACCTTCCATATGGGAGGTGGGCACTCAACCGCTTAAGCCACATCCTTACTTTTTGAGAACAAGTGATGTGCATGTTAAATAAACATTTCTTTTATAGAACTAAATCAAAAAGGTAAGTGTCTCAATCTTTGAGACATGGGAGCCTACACCTGGTGTCTTTGATAAGAATAGAATTTCTTTCTCTACCTAAACAGCTTAGGCCAAGTTACTCTTGTCAGTGGGAATGAGAAAAACTCAGGTGCCTATCAAATGGTCTCTAATTTTGTCCACAGCTGAGAGATTCCTGTCAACCCCCTTGTTAGTTTTCTTCTAAGGCCCAGAGATAAGACTTTGGGGTCTAGCAAGCTTACATGGATATCCTAACTCTGTCTTACTGCCTTTGAGATACCGACAGAGATACTAAAGCTTTCCAAGCCCAGTCTCAGTCTATTAAACTGGGATAATAATAGCTACCCTGTCAAGATATTAGAAATATTAAAATAAGGTCATGTAAGTAAAGCTCACAGCACAGGGCCTTACATTTAAACATGCAATAGATGGTCACTAGAATTATTATATTGGAAAGTCCATGTGAGATAGAGCAGAGTACATACAGGCTTTGGGATGAGAGAAAGGAGAAAGCCCATTTCTGCTTCCTTCATGATTATATCTCCAGTGCCAGTTCTTACAGGCACGTAGCAGGAGCTCAGTATGTTTGGATGAATGAGTGAATGATTCCGGCATTACTCCTTACAGGCTGTATGATCTTGGGTAAGTCATTTCACCTCTTGGTGCCTATTTCCTGCACAAGGAACTGCTAGGAAGCTTAAATGTAATGGCAGATGTCAAGTACCCAATAGAGTCTGAGTCTATGTTTTTCACAGATGTTTATTCCCAAATCTCCACTATCCTTCACTTTTGAGGATCCCAGATTATGGGAGAACTAGGATCAGCATTTCTGGGAGAAGAACCCACTTAAAAAGTTATCTTTTAAAGTGAGCAGTGGACAGTGTCCAGAGCCCCAGGAAGTATGAGAGAGAAATCCCACAGTGTAGTCCCTAGTCATCAGGATCTGAGATTAGCAGGATGTCGGATTCTTTATTTTTTATTTTTATTTTTTTAGGAGGTACCAGGGATTTAACCCAGGACCTCATACATGGGAAGCAGGCACTCAACCACCGAGCTACATCTGCTCCCCAATAAGAATTGTTTTTTTGTTTGTGTGTTTGCTTGTTTTTAGGAGGTACCAGGGATCAAACCTGGGACCTCAAACATGAGAAGCAGGCACTCAACCACCGAGCTACATCCACTCCTCAATAAGAATTGTTTTTTGTTTGTGTGTTTGTTTGTTTTTAGGAGGTACCAGGGATCAAACCTGGGACCTCGTATATGGGAAGCATGCGCTCAACCACTTGAGCTACATCAGTTCCCCAGGATGTCAGATTCTGGCCCTGTTTGGTTCCTGGGCAGCTGTGAAGTGGTATATGTCAGGTATTGGCCAGGCCAAGTGGGCCGGATGAGAATCCTGAAAAGAGGGATAAAAATGACCTTTCATCCCAGACCACACATTCTCATTTTGGAAGGGGCTAAGAGAAAAGCTCCAGCTCTTGTGTCAACTTCAGTTGATTGGGTGTGCTTTGGGGAGTTTTGTCTTGTAAAGGATTCTGAGGCCACATCTTGGCTCAGAGGGAGAGAGTATCATGATTGGTTAGCAATGTCTGCCACCGGGGGAAGATGGAGTGTGGTGGCGGGCATGCCACAGAGATTTACACGACAGGGTTTAGAAGGTAGATTCGCTATAGCCATTGCCTAAGACAGGCATGTTCCTTTAATCTTGGCAACTGCAAA
Source organism: Tolypeutes matacus (assembly GCA_026826555.1). NCBI lineage: Eukaryota > Metazoa > Chordata > Mammalia > Cingulata > Chlamyphoridae > Tolypeutes > Tolypeutes matacus. The sequence continues at coordinate 24,246,009 of JAKSZT010053764.1, read as the reverse complement.
AACAGAACAAAAAACCCACCTTCCATTTTTTTTTCACTCAGTGTTTTGCTCTCACAGGACCCATCCTATATTGGCAGGACACAGTGGCACTTCAAATCTTGAAATAAAAAGGGAAATAGACACCGACCCAGTGGAACTGATCAGGTGTGGCCCCTACTGCAGGTCAAATGCACAGTATGTGATATTCCTGCCTGCAGTCATTCAGCAAATATTTATTGAGCACCTACTATGTGCCAGGCACTGTTCTAGATAGTTTTATTTCATGAACAAAACATACAAAACCCTCCCCTCATGAAACTTCCATCCTAGTTAGGGATGCTGAAGACCCTTGGTTTAGTACTTATAAAATTTTATTTGTGAAAAAGTGCTACCCATCAGAAGACTGCTCTCCACAACTTCCACATGTACAGAGAAGTGAGGGCTTTCTTACTATCATCCACATCCTCTGTGTGTGACTTCACAACCTATCAGTTTGTTCTAGAGCTCAATCATCCGTTCTCTCTGCTGATTAGTGCATAATTAGCAAAAACAGCACTTCCGGCTTCAAGTTGTGCCATGTGTCTGTGTCACCCACATAAATAAACCACAAGGAATCTGAATTGCCAAATGTTAGAACCCTTCTAATTTGGCCACATCTACATAGATGTAGCCCCCCACTCTGTACTTGCACCCTCACCCTGAGGCATCTGCGGTCGAATCTATGATCAACTTCTAGAACAAGTTTCTCCTCATTTTAGGGGTAGCTAGATGTGTCCAGGTGTTGGGCCAAAGTGTCCCAGCTGCATTGGATAGGGCCCACCCTAATCCAGTTTGACTTCATCTTAACCAAGAACATCTTTCAAAGATCCTATTTATAAATAAGTTCACGTTCACAGGACCAGGGGCTAGGACTTGAACATGTCTTTTTGGAGGACACAGTTAAATGCACAAGAGCTCTGATTGGTCAGGCTTGGGTGTCATGTCCATCCCTGAGCTAATCACTGCACACAGAAGCCTGCTGCCTCAGAAGCCTGTACGGGAGATTCTTTCCTTGCCTCTCCTAGCTTCTGGTGTTTGTCAGCACCCTTGGCATTCCTTGGCTTGTAGATGCATTACTCCAATCCCTGGCTCCATCTTTACATGGCCTTGTCTCCCTGTGCCACTCCACTTCTTCTAGGATATCAGTCATATGGGATCAGGGTCCACCCTAATTCGGTTTGGCACCATCTTAACTTGATTACATCTGCAAAACCCTATTTCCATATAAGGTCATAGTCACAGGTACCAGGGATTAGGACATCAATATATCTTTTTTTTTTTTTTCTTGATGGGGGAAGGCATAATTCAACCCATAACACCTGGGAACATGAGTTTCCAGATACTGGTTGGTGCTATGTGATGACCAGATAACGTATCCCTCTTCCTGAAAGCAGCTGCTTGTCGGACTCCAAGGCACCCAGCTCATCTTCATTAGTAGTAGACATCTGTATGTTTGCGTCATAGCACTTTCTAGTGCAAATAACAAGGACATCATGAGGGGCCATTAGAGAGCAAAGTTTTGTACTAACCACTACATATAATTTCTCCCAATTCTTGGCAATATTAGCAAATGAATGCTGTGTTTCTTTATGATACACTTTTATCATCATTTTCATGGTCACTAGGATTGTCTAATTCATTTATGCTGCACCTGTTGCTGAAGACTCTAGAGGATGGGATATGCGTGTGTCAAGGCAGGAGGAGGGTCCAGACTACCAGATGGCTTTATGGCCACACTAGAGGGGGTCGGAAGGTGTTATCACACAATAGTGCAAAGAGCTGTTCCCTTTTTTTAAAATAAGCTATTTTTAAATAATTTCAAATTTTACAGGACAGAGGACAGTTGCAAAGATAAGACAAAGCCCATGCAGAGAACTCCAACATATCCCATACCCAGATACCCAGATCTACCAACTTTTAACATTTTGCCACATTAAAATTTTTTTATTAGAGAAGTTGTAAATTTACAGAAAAATTATGCATAAAATACAGAGTTTCCATATACCACCCTATGATTAACACCTTGCATTAGTGTGGTACATTTGTTACAGTTGATAAAAGAAAATGTTTATAATTGTTCTATTAACTATAGTGTATGGTTTACATTACAGTTCACTATTTATGTTGAATAGTCTTTTGTGGTCTTTTAAAAAAATTCTAGTAACAGACATACAACCTAAAATTTGCCCTTTTAGCCACATTCAGATATTTATTTCAGTGCTGTTAGTTACGTTCACGATGTTGTGCTACCATCACCACCGTCCATTATCAAAACTTTTCCATCAGCCCAAATAGAAACTCTGTAAAATTTAAGCATTAATTCCCCATTATTCTCTACTAAATTGTGAGTTCCCTAGCAACAGAGACTGTCTCTCTGATCCCCAATATCCCCAGAACCTGTCACATTATACCCACTGAACAAATGTTAGTAGAAAAAATGCTATGCTTAGTGATTGTGAAACAAAGGGGAATAAAACATAGTCCTTGACCTTGAGAAACCTAAAGTCTATTGATTACAAAAATAACAATAATGATGGCATCAGCTAACTAATCAAGCACTAACTATGTGGTAGGGTTTTGTGTGCATTATCTCATTTAATGATCTCAACACACACCCCCATGGTATATACTGTTATTACCCCCATTTTATAGAGGAAGCTGAAGTTTATGGAGTAAAATTAGCCATATCATTTGAAAATGGTGGAGTCAGGGTTTGAACACAGGTCTGCCTGATTCTACTGCATGTCCCTAACCACTAAATTAATAATACTTGTATAAAAGCAGGGTAGATAAAAGGAGGGGGGAGCTGGAATAAATTAAGGTCCCCAGGGTCATGTTGCATACCAAATGAAACCTGGGGTAAAGATTTTAAGCTCGTCCAATTTTTTTTTTTTAACTAGAAGGGGCCTTTGATGAACCGACCAGAGGAACACAACAGGCACCTAGTGAGGGCTGATTGAACTACTGGAGGCCTACGGAAATGCACAGAGGCCACTTGCAACCAGGGACAACCCCATGTTCCCTGGTGTCATGTCTAGGCTGAGAAGGGCCATACAGGTGGAAATGTCTGCATGGCCTTCACTAAATATGGGGTCAGAAGAGCAGGATGGAGGATCTCTGCCCCTCAGAACTCTATTTTGCCTTCTCAGAGCAAGCCGAGAAACAGAGTTCAGGAACTACATCTGTAAAATCTGTGTAAGCTTCGTAACGTCCCCAAGTGGTTACTTCTGCTTCTCCTCCTTTGCTTCCCCATAGAGATCTGAGCAGGAGCCAGACAAAAGGACAGAATAGGAGAGGCCCACTGGATGGAGTCAGGCCAGGAGGGAAGGGGTAGAGTGGTGGGAGAAGCTGCACAGAGGAAAGAAAAGCAAAGCGAGTGATCTGGGAGGGCTGTGGCCAAGTGGGTACCAGAGACCGTGAAGTCTGGGTAAACATAAGAAGGCTTCTTGCCAAGCTGAGGGTAGGATTTCTGGAAAGGCCCTAAGGAGGGCTCCACCAACCCCTCAGAACGCAGACTGCACACCATGAGTAGGCTGGTGGTGTGGAAATATGTTAGTGCTCATCAGTAAAACTGTGTCCACATGATCTTTATTCATTCAACAAACACTGATCGTGTATGGGTGGATGTGTTCAGATGTGCTCTGTGTGCTGTGCCAGGTAACGGGAAACCATGTGCAACTATGTTTCCACTGGGACTCTAATGTGGGACACAGATGAGTAAACTGGCAATGGTGACATGGTATGCGATGACCCACAGGGGGCAAGCAGAGGATGCTCTGGGACAGTAAGGAAGGTACCAAACCCAGGGTGGAAGGGAGCAGAAAGTAAGCTGGGATAGGCAAAAAGTAAGCTGGGTGAGCACTAACGGAATGAATAGGATTCATCCAGGCAAAGTGTGGGGGGCGGGGAGCAGCGTGTCAGAGGCACATTTTAGAAACAAAGGAAGAAGCATGGCTCAAAATCAGGAATTGAGAGAGCATGCAAGAAACTCAGTCCAGTTTGTGCTTAGACTGAGAGGTAGGAAGTGATAAGAGAAGGCCACCATCTTCAGATTTTGGACTTTATCCTGAAGCCAGTGGGGGGCTCTGTCACTGGGTTTTCCTTCCGTGGGAGGAAATGATCAGGACCTTCTACAGGGATGTATTGGGTGGTTAGTACCACAAAATTGCCAACAATAAGAAAAGATTCTGGCTCCTTTTAACCACCTGATTCCGACTCCCAGTCACAGTCCAGGCAGAACCAAAGGAAGAGCCTTGGCCATCTTTTTTTTGAGGTCCTGGTGTCCCAACACTATTATACCCTAATGGGCTGAGAGGATGCATTTCGGACGTAAGGGCCAGTTAGAAATCAAGCAATTCTTTCAACCTAATGCTACCTCAGTTGTCTCAACCTTAGTGGCACATGAGAAGCCTTTAAAAAAAAAAAGATACTGATGCCTGGGACACCCTCAGAGATTCTGACTTAATTGCCTGGGTGGAGCTAGGCTTGGGTATTTTTTGAAGCTCCCCAGGTGATCCTGGGTACAGCCAGGGTTGAGAACCACTGGAGATCGTGCAGCCTAGCAACGGGAACTCTTAAGAAAGGAATGGACTACCCTTGCCAGGTACACCAGCCGAGTAGATTCTATGTCAACTTTTCAAACCTTCCTGGCAGATCTTGAAAAGCAGCCTGTGGCAACTTCTGAGAGCCCTTCAGGCCCTGGTTTATTTCTTTGCCCCACCTTTTATATCAATGATTGCAAATGGACCCTGTTAATGCCCGTAGGAGGGAGCTGGAGAAGGAGGGCACCTAGGGGTGGGGCGTCACCTGACCACCTGGGCCACGTTGTCTGTGCAGCACTAAGGGGCTTTGTCAAGGCTTTTTTTTTTTTTTTTTGCTCCCTAAATTTACCCAGCAACGCCAAGCAAACCTCATTAGCACATTATTCACGTTCACCCAGTCCCACACATCACCTTCCTCTTCAACCACCACCTCCAGATCTGCCTCCCGCTGCCTTCTTTTTTTCCCCATTTATTCAGTACATTTGGGTTTTATTCCCTGTGCCCTGAAAAGTATATTTTTGCAATGGAAATGCTGCTGGAAGAAAGCGGGTATCTGCAGGCTCCACTCCGTGGTCCATCACCCCTCATTCCTCTCCCAGTGAAATCCCAACCATCATGGGGACCGAGTGACAAATCCTCCCTCTAAATACTTCCCAAGGTGCAGTCCTGTTTTCTTCCTTCTATACAGAGGCAGCAAATCGTTTGCTCTGAGCCCCCTGGGTTGTTTCTTGCAACAATTAACAGCTGCTGTGGGGTTAATTCGCAGTCAGGAGCCCCTTGCGGCTGCTGCTGCTCTTACAGCTGTCAGCTTCTGGCCTCCACAGCACATTTTGAAAGTAACTTGCTAGGACAGTGGGGCACTGAGCTCCTCGGCCGCTGCCCAGGGAAGCCCTCACCAGGCTTCCTAAGGAGCACGATGTGCCCCTCGGTTGGGAGTGTCATGGGACAAAGGGAGGGCTCCTCCATCTCTTACCCGACGGATGACAACTTGGGATGCAGGCAGGGCTGACTCCCCTCTGGAGTAGCAACCCCTTGGGATATTCACTATGCTTTCATTTTTCTATTTTGTGTTTGGAAATTTTTTTCTGTTGTTTTGAGACGGCTGTCTTTCTCCTCCATCTAAAACCCTCATTCAAATTAGTCTTTTTTTCTCTCTCTCTCTTTTAATCAAATAGCCACAGCTTCTCATCTCTTGCCTGTGTTGCTTCCTCCAGCTCCCTGTGGACAAAATGAGACCCGAGAGGACGGTAAAATAATCCAGCTACCACCCTGCAAGACAGGCGCCTGGATAGTGCCGGCCATCATGGCCTGCTACCTGCTCGTGGCCAACATCCTGCTGGTCAACCTCCTCATCGCCGTCTTTAAGTGAGTGGGGTCTTCTTCCCCAGAGCCCTTGGCGTGGCGGGAGCAGGTGCTGGAAAGAACGGTGGGTTTTCTCACTTGCTTCTCTCTAATCTCTGTATCAGCAACACGTTCTTTGAGGTCAAATCCATATCCAACCAAGTGTGGAAGTTTCAGCGGTATCAGCTCATCATGACTTTCCACGAAAGGCCAGTTCTGCCCCCACCGCTGATCATCTTCAGCCACATGACCATGATATGCCAGCACCTTTGCTGCCGCTGGAGGAAGCATGAGAGCGACCCTGACGAGAGGGACTACGGCCTGAGTAAGCAGCCAGGGATCAGTACTCCCTGCCATGTCCCATAGGCAATCGGGCAGCCCCTCCGTGACCGCCTAATTCCTCCTACAGACCACAGACTGCAGGCGGCTCTGGAGACTGGGGAGGGGAGGGAGGGGAGAGCACGCTTGCATGAGAAATCATGCTGGAAAGAAAACAGTGGAGGCTGAAATTGAGCATCTTTGGCCTCACCTACTTTCTTAGTGAGATAAAACCAGTCTCAAGCAGGACTGTTTTAGCACCTTCATAGGTTCTAACTGTCTTACTTTCCAGAGGTCCCACCACAAAATATTTCAACCACATTAACAGGCACCCAATGCTACATTATATATAATTTGTGCATCATGACATATGAGCTGAGTTGAGTTGCAGTAGGCTGAGCTTGATTTTCCATGATCACTTCTGAACCTGTCATTCTTTTCAGTCTTAACCATTTTCCTAAGTTTTAAGCACTGTGCCGCTATGAACTCATGAGGAAACCAGCCCTCGTTCCTGTTATTCAAGGGACAAAACAGGAGACAGTCCACCACTCACCTAGCACAGTGTTTCTAAAAGGAGGTGTTACTGGCATTTGGGTAGAACAATTCCTCATTGTGGAGGATCATTCCATACCTGCCGAAGATTTAGCATCCCTGGCCTCCACACATTAGATATCAGTAGCTTCTATAGATTCCTAAATACCCCTTAAAGGGGCAGTACTACCCTCACTTAAGAATCATGGGGTATCCAGCCCCATACGAACAAGCTACCATGGTTTCTCAAGGTACAGTGTATTAGTCAGCCAAAGGGGTGCAGATGCAAAATACCAGAAATCTGATGGCTTTTATAAAGGGTATTTACTTGAAATAGAAGCTTACAGTTACCAGGCCATAAAGCATAAGTTACTTTCCTCACCCAACTCTGTGAGGGTTCCGGCTTCCTAGTGTCCTCTCTTCCTGGAGCTTGATCCTCTCGAAGTTCAGCTGCTTGTTCTCTCCACAAGGCCTGCTGTAGACTATTAGGCGAACAGCTCGTCTCTTTTCTCGGGGTCTTCTCTCTTTCAAGACCAATCTCCTCCTTGTGCTTACTTCCCCGGGCTCCAGCATTAAAACTCCAACATCAAAACTCCAACTCTGTCCTTTGCCATGTCTTTTATCTATGAGTCCCCACCCACCAAGGGACAGTGACTCAACACCCTACTGACGTGGCCCAGTCAAAGCCCTAATCATAATTTAATCACACCCAGAGAAACAGACCAGTTTACAAGCATAATCCAATATCTGTTTTTGGAATTTATTAACAATGCCAAACTACTACATATGGTAAATAGACAACCTACTATAAATCTACTGAAAAGCACCTCTAGGAGTGTGGCCCAGGAAGCTACCTTCTTAACAGGCCACCCAAGAGATTCTTGGCCACACTCAGTGTGATCACCAGTGCATGTAAGGTTTGAAACCAAAGTCACTTAATCAACTGCCTTTCTAAGTCTGGAGCTTTGAACAACCTCCCTGACACAGTAATAACCAACCCCTTTCTAGATGTTAAAATTGGAGAGTTGAAGCAAGTTGGAGAGAGCTGGGAATTCCAAAATTCACTATTTCCATTTGAAACACAACTTTGGGCAAATAGAAAGTTTGAGGGGGGCGGAGAGAATGAAGATAAACACTGAGCTTCTTTGCTCAGGAGCCTTAGACTGTGTGGCAGGCCATGAACTGCCAAATTAGGGGCGGAGGAATGTTATGAATGAATCATAGCCTGCAATGGATAATGGCCTGAGGTGAACCCAGGGCCCTAGAGTGGCTCATGTGTGGTAGGAGGAGGACCTCGCTTATCCAGAGAGCTTAGAAAGGGGTGTCGGGAAATATAACAAAGGAAGCAGGCAGCCCAGAGACCACTGCTGTTTCAGTGTCCACAGGCTTGCAGAAGACCAGACACCCTGAACACAGCAAACTTTGGGCTAGGTGGGAGCCAACTACATAAAGTTCTAGCTCATATTCTTGTTATCACCAGTTGTAGTAACAAGAAACATCACAGGTCACTGGGAACATGGAAGAGATGGACCAAATTGTCAGCTCTTTCTCAAAGGGGCACTTCAGAGCCATGGCTGGGTCAGGAAAGGCAAAAGGCAGAAACATTGGCCTCTGCATTATATTAATCAATGAGGTGAAGGTAAACTTTTCACTGTCAGTCTGTAGCCTTAATTAAAAGAACTCAGGAATATCTCCTGTTGCCTACATAGCCAAAAAGTTCTAGCCTCAGCTGAAAGCACTCTGAAGTATAAATTTTTATTTTTCCTGTAAAATTTGTCATGATTTTTCCCTAAAAATAGTATTTTTAAAAAAGAGTATTAGTATAGCTAAAGAAATCAAATGAGGCACCTAAGGTACCAGCAGAGTAAAGATTTACGTATACTCCCTTTGGTCTAAAATATAGCAAGAGCAGGAAGGAGGGCTTGGGAGGCTCTATAAACTGCCTCCCTTCATTCCTTTTCTTCTAAGTTAATGCTCTGTACAGTTTCATGACTAAATCCCAACTGCTCACTTTCGGTAAACTCTTCCTCACCTCCCTTCCCAAGGAGTTCAGCCATATTTAAGAACAGGGATCTGGTTTCTGGTGTTTTCTTAACTCTCACCTGCTTTTACATTCATATTTCCTATGCTCCAGACAGATTCAGACTAATACCATGCAGCAAGCCAAAGCAACCTCTAGAAACCAAATCCCTGAGGCTCTAAAATCCAGGGCTTCTAAGCATTTGGGACAACTCCTTTGGCATCTCAAGGGCACAGGATTAGAAGAGGGACTTCTCCCACCCCACTTATAGATTTTCCAAACCAGTTCTCCTATCCCAACACTGTTTCATAGCATTTAATGGTTCAAATTTCCTTTGGGCTTTTTCTACCATGGTATCAGTTAAGAATTAGTTTACCTGCTAATAATGGAAAGCCAGGCTAACAATAACAGAAACAAATAAGACATTATTTTTCTCACATAACAAAAAGTAAAGAGGTAGCCCAAAGCTCAACAATGGCTCAATGAAGTCAAAGACCCAGAATCCTACTTTTAAGCTCTTCCTCATCATGCTGCCTTGTCTCATGGTAGCAAGATAGCTGCTGTGGCTCCAGTCATCACATTTGTGTTCAAGAGGGAAGGAAAAAAAAGAAAGAAATGTAAAAAGAAATGCCACATCTCTATTATTTTATCAAGAAAACAAACTCTCTTCCCAAAACACCACCCCTCCCTACAACGGACTTCTTTTGTTTCAATTTGGCTTGCTGTCAGTCTCAAGGGAAGCTGGGAATGTGTGTTTTTGGCTTTCTGGTCTCAGTGGGAAAGGCGAAAGGGCAAAAGGGGTTGCAGATGGCTTTAGGTAAGGTCAATCAACAATATATATCTGCCAGAAATTTTTGAGCTTTTAAGACACCTCCATTCTCTATGTAGTTGCACTTTCCTTGATTTAGCTACCTCCTTGGGTTTATAACTTGTATAATTCTAAGCAACCCCTGCAGTTAACCACATATACTCAGATGAACTTCAGAGACTGATAGTGAATAGAATGAGTGGGAATAAAAGAAAAGAGTGATGCAAGTTGTATGATTGGATTTGGATTTACTTTGAGATTTAGAGATTTTGAATCTAGGCCCCCCTTCCTAACCATGATTTAATTAGGTATCTTGGTTTGCCAGGCTGCTATGACAAATATGACATATGGTGGATTCGCTTAAATAGCAGCAATTTATTGTCTCATGGTTTGAGGCTAGAAGCCCAAAATCAAGGAGATGGCGAGACAATACTTTCTCCCCAAAGTCTGTAGTGCTGGCTTGCTGCGATTGTTGGGTTCCTCGGCTTGCATCTCTGCCTCCCGTCACATGGTGATCCCTCGCTCCTGTGTTTGCTCTTCTGGTTTCCGCTGACTTCAGCTTCCTGTGTGGCCTTCTTTTACTGACTGCGTCCAAATTTCTTCTGCTTATAAAGGACTCCAGTAATATGGATTAAAGCATATCCTGATTCAGTTGAGACACATCTTAGAAAATGTTGAAAACTAACATTTTCAAAGTTCCTGTTTACAATGGGTTCACACCTACAGGAATACAGATTAAGATTAAGAACATGTTTTTGTTGGGGCACATAATTCAATCCAATGCAATAGGAATATCATTAGTCTCTCATAACAACCAATTAGATGGCTTTGCTTTTTCTTCTCTTCTTCATAGCTCTCTCTCTTTTTTTTCACAGAACTCTTCATAACTGATGATGAGCTCAAGAAAGTGCACGATTTTGAGGAGCAATGCATAGAGGAATATTTCAGAGAAAAGGATGATCGATTCAACTCATCCAATGATGAGAGAATACGGGTGACTTCAGAAAGGTATGTCCCATGGCCCATGCCTCCTGCAGCTAGCTTATGCCATGGCATGCTTTTATCAATTGAATTTGTTTGCACAGTCACAAAACAGAGACCCTGGTGTTTATTTTGATTATCCAAGGAGCCATCAAGCTTATGGGAGAATAGAACATTGCCTGGAGTGTCTATACAAAGTTAGACCAAAAATCCACACTTCCCCAGCAGGCAGTAGCAGCTGCCCTTCCGGGCAATGGAGATTGCTGAGTCCAGGACAGGGCAGCAGTTTCTGGCTTAGACCATAAATTTGATAGTTCTGATCCAGAGTCAAACCAAGAGCAACCCACCCGAACTCAAGACTTCCCAGAATGTTTGTGTTCTGTCTAGATCTTCCACTGAGGTCTTCTCCAGAGGAGTAGAAACCATCCTAGAGCCTGCCTTTTAGTGGGTACTCAATACATTTTGAATAAAAGGACAGCAAGAGACTTGTCAATTAGTCACGAAAATGGCTGGGGTTTGTTTCAGAATTGTTTTGCTTTTTCTTTTTTTTTTCTTTTTTTTTTTTTTTTTTTTAAGATTTTATTTTTTTATTTATTCATTCATCCCCCCCTTGTTGCCTGTGTTCGCTGGGTCAGCCAACCACGCTGTGCGGGCAGGCTTGCCCTCACCAGGAGGCCCCGGGAACCGAACCCGGGGCCTCCCATATGGTAAACAGGAGCCCCACTGATTGAGCCACAGCCGCTTCCCTGCTTTTTCTTTTTATAGAACAAGATGAAAGCAAAGAAATAGAAGCAGAATTTTCTACACCAGTGGTTATGTACTTTTAGATCTCATTGACCATATAGTTTTATGGGCCATTAGGGCTGTAAGAACAATCTCAAAATTTAAAATAGAGAGAGAATCCCTTAAATTGAATAATTCTAGCTTTATGCAAATGCACTTACATTTTCTTAATTTTCTTATTTTGCTTACTGATAAAAAAAACTTCCTTCCAGACTGGCACACTCAAACCCAGCACTTGGAAGCCACTGTTCTAAAGAACACCCAGAGTATTACAAAGCACTGGTGTAATTTTAAATTTTAAGCCTATGAGATATAAATATGGCAGAAGCAATTCATAAAGGGTGTAGAAAGGTATACTACATGGATGACTTTAATCAACATGGCTCAAGTTTCTAAGAGTCAAGGCAGTACCTCTCTAGTCTTTAGGATATGGAATTTTGTGTGCTCATCCAATCCAAACACTCTCTAGTGGCACTGAAGAAATTACATAAATGGCATTTTTCTGTACCTGACCCTTTGTTTCACCAAAGATTGTAGTCTAGATAAGTAGGCACACATATGCTATTGAGTCATTGTATCCATAGGTACTCAGCCAATATTAATAAAGTTCAAAGCCATCCACAGATTTTATACACATCTGTCACGGCAAAATAGAGCATTTTATAATGATATGATGTGAAGCAATTTTCTGGCAGATAGAAAAAGGAGCTGGAAATCCAAAGATCTCTTTCTGTCTGAGGCCTTGAGAAAGTTATTTATTAATGGACAAATACCCATGTGATTCCCAGAAAATTGTGTCTAGTAGACACATTACCTGTTGCTCAGATATATGGCCAAAACGTGTATCCAGGGGCCTTGGAAATGCTTTTCAAATTCAGAAAAGCCACAGACCTGGGGAATAGGATAGAGAGGTACAGACCAGTGCACATACTGTGGCCATATCACCAATTCCTGGTTAGACAGAAATAGAAAGGGACAATAGCATCCCCACCTGAGCCTCTCACCTCATGCCTGCAAACTCTCCAAGACCACCTTCTCCAAGGCCCTGTTCCTCTTGGGGTAGTTACAGAGCCCCACCCTCAAGGAGCAATTCCCAGAAATCCAGGGCCGCAGATAGGCCCACCTTTCCTGTGTCCTAGGCGTTAGACTGACCTGGAGTGGCAGTGGCCTGAAGGACCAGGGCGGCCTCATGGTGAAGTTCAGCTGCTAGAAAAGAAAACCTTAGCCTGGGCCTCATGCATCTGATGCTTTTGTCTGTGTTTGTTTGAAGTTGCTTTGTGCAGTTTTGTTTTCCTTTTTGAATGTACCAAAAATTAACATCTTTAAACACTAGCATCACACTCCACACAGCAGAAGCACTGTGAAATGAAGGAAGGAACAGAGATTGACCAAGTAAGAAAGGAGTCAAATCACCCATCTCAGTTGGCAGCGGCCAGGGAGGGTCACTTGGAGGCAGGTGCTCGCTGAGGGAGGAGGAGGGCTCTAGGCCCGCGGCCTGACAGGGACTTAGCCGCAGCCATCGGCCCCAAGCAATGCCACACACACACACCCTCATCCACCTACCCACTCCCTGCGCCGCCTCCTCCCACCCCGAGGAGAGCCGCCGAGGATGATAAATACCTAGGACAGTAGTCTTTTGCTAGTAGTCTTTTGTAACTGTCCCCAGCTCCAGGGCTGCAGGCACCTTGTTCTGGGGCCACTGTGGAGCTCCTGACTGTTGAAGATCCCTGGTGGGGGAGGGAGCAGCAGGGACCTTCTCTCTCAGCTCTAATATGTAAGGACCAGAAGCTCACTGTGACCGAGGACCTCCCTGTGAACGTCAGAAAACCTCACATCGTCCACTTCCCGTATGAGGTCACTGAGGTGAAGGTCTCTTTCTGGGATGCTATCCTGTCCAGCCAGAGCCTGTTTGTAGAAATCCCAGATGGATTATTAGCAAACAAGGTTGTCAGCCCTGTTAGAGTTTGCTGAAGAGAAGGTGAACGTGAACTATGTTTTCATCTGCTTCAGGAAGGGCGGGGAAGACAGAGCTCCATCCTGAAGACCTTCAGCTGCTTGGGCTTTGAGATTGTGCATCCAGGCTGTCCCTGTGTCCTCTCTCGGCCAGATGTTCATGGTTTGCTCCCTGGACCAAAACTTGTCCAATGAGGACTAATAGTCACGGAGGAGGCTTTGCCCAAGAGCCACAGTGGGGAAAGAGGGGAAGGTCAGGCAGCCCTGGTGTGGAGGAGGGGCTCCTCACTGCCTGGAGAAGGACGCTGAGGGCCCAGGGTGAGGGCTGTCTGTCGTGTTCTCAGAGTTGACTCCTTGAAATTGTTTTCCATAGAGAACATTATAAACTATTTACATGTATTCACCAGTAGTAAATGAAGAAGTTTATGAACTGGCGTTAGAAGCTTTTTAAACTCCTGTGTAAGGTGCTCTATCTAGCCTACAGGAGGACACTGCCTCGAGGGAAGGGCTGCCTGGGTCCAGGGGCAAGGCCTGAAGGGCTGGGGGACAGCACTGTTAGGCCCAGGCTCCCCTATTATTGGGCTTTCTTTTTTGGGTTTTAAGACTTGTGTATTACTTTTCTTTCCTTGCTTCCTAGCACCCCAGGGGCTCCCGGGTATAGGCTTTTTTCAGCCCCTGAACAGTGTCTTTGAGTTTTCTGAAACTCCACCTGGGCTTCTCTGTGTGCATTTGTGTCTGGCCTGGAGTAAACAGATCTGACCCCTCCTCCTTTCCAGCTTAGTGTTATTCTGGGATTTGGTTAAACTGGCTTGATCTGTTTGATGTTGTCAAAGCATTTTAAATAGGGGCATTGAAATTCAGTCCCACCACCAGGGCTTTTTTCAGGGCACCTGGGCCTTGAAAAATACTAGTCAAATTCCAATTCTCAAATCATTGGCAGAGGTTCTTGCTCCCGGCAGCAGGCCCAGGCCCGGGCCCCAGGGTCTCCTTCCTAGGGTCAGAGCAGAGAGTGGAGAGTAGCTAGTCGGGGCCTGGGGTTTGTGGAAGAATCTATTCTGAGGGACTGGAGGCCTGTGTCTGACTGTGCATGGTGATGACTGCCTTCCCTCACTCTCTAACAGGTTTTGATTCGTGCCTGAGACCCTGTTCCATGGACCTGGGGGAGGGACTGGGGGTAGAGAAGTGGCCTGCCCTTTTCTGTTTTCACTGAACAGCTTAAGTGTGAAGGAAGGGGGAGAGATTTAGAGTGGGTGAGAGGGTGGGGGTGTCGGGGAGGCAAGCATGTTGTGTTACTGTGTCAATAAACTGATTTCAAGTTAGAAAAAAAAATCACCGATCTCACACAGACTGTAGGATGTGTCCTGAGTGGAAAGGCAAGTGAAATTACCTGTCCTATTTATATACACCACATTTGGATAGAAACATAGGTGAATTTACATATAGAGTAAATACATATATAGTATATAGTTATCTACCTTTGGGCTAGACATAGGCAATATAGAGATTTGTATTTGCATCAATCTTTTTAGAAATAGGAAGATACTTCCGTAATTATCCATTTAAGTGGGTCATTATTCATATTTTTGCCCCTAAATGTAGAGAGCTAAATAAAATATTCAGGATATCATTAGCACCTCATAGGAACTTGATTCAGAAAATTCCTCTCTCATTTTTCACATAGCAATAACCCTAATGCCTCTAAGACAAAATAACTCTATAATATAGTGAGCTAGTTGAGTAGCCAGGGCCCCCCACTTTTTTTGGGTCAACATCTGGCTAATGATGATTACATTAAAATAACTAAATTTTCTATCTCTTAAATGACATTGTTGACTGACTTTTCCGAGGGTTTTTTGGACCCTTGGCTGGCTAAAGATAACCAGTCCGTTAAGTGTGTTCCATCAAAATCTGTGCTCCTTGATGTCCCGCAAGTTCAGTTCCGTTTCAGCACGCGAGGCCTGGGCTTCCGCTGTGTGCGGCGCGGCGCCAGGCACCTAGCGGCTGCCCCTGGAGTGGGCTCTGCCTCAAGGAACACAGTCTCATTGGAAGCCAATGTACACACCGGGCAGGGACGGCCAGAAACCTCTCACACTTCAGCGGGCCTCAGGACCAGCTGGAGGGCTCCCAAAAACACAGGTTGCTGGGCTCCACCCCCGCAGTTTCCGATCACCAGGTGGGGATGGTTCTTGAGAATTTGCATTGCTAACAATTCCCGGGTGCTGCTGGTGCTGCCTGTCCCAGGAAAACCCATTAAGAACCACTGAGCATGGACAAGCTGGGAGTCAAAAGCTGAGGGGAGAATAGTGTAGAACTATCCACTGTGGTGCTCATAAAATATTGGCACCTTAAATTTGGAAGGAGTTCTGGCGGTCACGAAATACAGATTACTTGTTCCCAAAGCAAAAATTTTGTCTCCTGCACATCTCACCAAGAGCAATTTAACGAATATGTACAAAGCACCTGGGATAAGCTGCTGGGTTAGGGTGTGAGGCTATGGGGACTCTACTTTTAAAGAAGATACATTTAAAGAAGCCACGCTCAGAGTTTATTTCAATACCTCCCGGAAAGGAGAAGCTGCCTAACATACCAGTCTTATGAATGAGCACAGAAGAAAAAAGGCTAAATTCTTCTCTCTCTGAGAAAATATTTGACATATGCAAAGATCACTATCATCGCCCTGCTTTGTTTTCTCTTTTCCAAACTGAATATCCCAAAAGCCTTTAACTAATTAACATTTTCCAGCAGATTGCCCACTACCCTATGCATGGTCTCAGTATACATTTTAAATTATCAATATCACCCTTAAAATGTGGCGCCTAACTACTGTGTGGTAGCTTGAGCCTCGATTTAATCATTTTATTTATTCATTTACTATTTTTGAGACCTATGATATGCTGAGCTAATACTGATATAGGACAGTAGGATAAATAGCAGCATGGGATAATGAGAAGATTTTAATACCAATTCTGCAATAACTAGCTGGGTGACCCTGAGCAAGTTACTTAACTCTTCTGAACCTAAGTCCCTGTCTATAAGATGGAATATTAAAACCTAACTGCAAGGTATTAGAAGTTAATGAGAACATATAGGAAGTACCATGCTTTCAATAAATGGTGATTATTAATATTATTTGATCTGCACATTTTATGCTCTGTGAGATTATATTACCATTCTTAGCAGACAAGTCACGTTTCTAGTTCATAGAAAGCCTGCAATTAATTAAAATCAGGCTTTTTATCAGATGAGCTGTTATCAAATATCCACAATCCTCTTCTTGTAAAATGTTTGTTTTAACCCAAAATCAAGATGTAATATTCGTTGCTGTGAAATTTTTCTTTTTTCCCCTTTGGTTCATTATTCCAACATCTCAAGAGCCTTTTGAATCCTGATTTTGTCATTCAATCTCTTAATTATTCACCTTATCCATTTTATGTCACTGTTTGCTTGGTAAGCATACTTCCTATGTCTTTATTCAAGACATAGTGTTTATTTATTCAACCAAAATGTTCACCAGCATAAGTCAGGTGAACCTGGACAGAGGCCCCTTGCACGGCTCCAAAATATAACTTTCGTGACCACATCAGCTCATTGTTCTGCCTTTTCTGGTTTGGCTGGTCAACCAGACAGGTATCCACATTTCTTCTTTCAGTACAGTAGGTCAACCTCTTTGCTAAACTCACAATGTGCTTTATCACAGATCCTGTGCATCTATGTCCATCTATTGGTCTAGATTATCAAAAAAAGAGTACAGATTAATACTGATCCATGCAGTCCCCTGTTAACACTACCTTCTTAAGAACTTCAAAAAAATAGCCATTCTGTAATGCTACCCAGAATTTATCCAAACTTACACTTCCATAATTTGTAGAATCCAGGACTTTTGAATATCAGGAAAATATTTTCCTCTCTCCAGTCTCCTGGCATTTCTTTTTCATTCCCACTGGTTCTTTGGGGTTATCTGAATTTTCTGTTGATCACAGATGGAAGTTCTGCTTCTTGACTCATTTAATCAGAAATCACCAACTGGTGGCTCATTGGCAGCATCTGCCCACAGAAGACTGTTTTGTGGGGCTTGCAGTGATTTCTAAAATCCATTCTGAGTGCCTTTGGATTGGGCATGCTCTCTAAAGCCACAGGGTCCCTGTCTCAACCATCTTACACCCTGCCTGTTTACTTACTTATATGATCTGGCTCACCTATAGGCATTTAATTCTCTCACGCTGACTTAAAGCATCCAGAGCATGTTGACCATCACCCCACCTATCGGGTTCCGCTTTTCGCCAGAAGTTGCAGTTTCAATTTTCTCTGTAATGGTAAAAAAATTAAGCTATTTGTTCCTAGTATCATCTTTTAATCTAGCATTATCTTTCCCAAGCCAAAGGGTTTCTTTGCTCTTTTTCACCTAACCTTGACCCAAAACGTGATAGAAACATGACTATTCATGGTTTATTCAACTTAGAATTTTCCTTAAGAGTGTGAGCCAGGAGTAATTTAGGATATCTGAAACTCACAAATAATTGAAAAACAGTGTAAGCCAAAAAAAGAGGAGCATCTCCACCTCCCACCATATCTTTTTCCAAAGTCTGATCTTTGGTGTCTCTGTTGATCGACTTGAGTTTAAACCTTTCTCCCTTTTTCTTCCTAGCGTTAATGAGAAGGATAATCGGTTCAAAGGGAAGCGTAGGTGGACCCTAAAGGACTTAAATAATTCACAAATTAGGTATCAGCAAGAGTTCATTTTAGCCATTCTACATCTTTGCCTATGCTTTGAAAACCCATGTCAGTGCTTCCTTCCCCCCAACAAAAGTCCCCATGATTAGGCTCATGGGAGACAGGATCAGTTTTCCCTTCTATCCTACCCCCACCTCACCACTAGGACTCCGGGAAATATCTGAAATTTAGAATAGCAGGACCAGCACATCCTCTTTTTCCTTTTTTAACCATATTTCAAGGTTATCAGAAACGATGATTTTATAGAAAATAACATAGTTCTTAAGTTAAGAAATTGCATGTTGAAGCAGAATCTTCTTTTGATATACTTTTCCTCATCATACTGGCTGAAGAGGCTGGGTCATCTTCTTAGCCTGGGTTTTTAACCAAATATTGAGTCCCTTCTTATAAATAAATGGTCTTACTGTTAAATAATTAAGCACTCACTGAATTCTGAAAGAAAGTGGATAAAACAGTCTCTTTTTTTTTATTGTGGTAGCATACGTACTACGTAACATTTCCCATTTTAGCCACTTTCAAGTATACAATTCAGTGATGTTGTATTCACAATGTAGTGCTACCATCACCACCATCTATCACCAAAACTTTCCCATCACCCCCAAACAGAAACTCTATCTATTAGCATTAACTCCCCATTGCCTACTCTCACCCTGCTCCTGGTACCCTGTAATGTTCTTTCTGTCTTTATAAATTTGCTTATTCATATCAGTGAGATCATATAGCATTTGTCCTTATGTGTCTGACTCATTTCACCCAACGTGAAGTCTTCAAGTGTCATCCATGTTGTCACATGTATCAAAACTTCCTTCTTTTATACAGCTGAATAATATTCCCTGGTATGGATATATCACATTTCAGGCCATTATTTTTCAACAAGTCAATTTTATTGATACATATTAATAAAGCATAAATCCATCCAAAGTATACAATCAGTGGTATTCAGTGTAATCACATATCTGTGCATTTATAACTTCAGTCATTCTTAGAGCACTTTCATTATTCCAATAGCAATAATAAACAAAAACAAACAAGACTTAGCACTCTCAATCTCTCTATGCCTCACCTGTCGTACATAGCTGCTATTCTTTTTCCTTCTCTCTAGTATATTTGTATTTATATTTTGTAAAAACAGTCTTATATTTGCAATATCACCCATATTCATGTTTTACATGAGATTTTACTATCTTATACAGTCCCGTGTTACAGTTTTTAGCTTTTCTTCTAGTGATATACATGACCTTAGACTCCCCCTTCAACCACTGTCATACCCATTTAATAGCTCTCCTAGTTACAAACACCATGATATACTTTCACAATTTCTATTCATTTCCAAAGATTTACAAACATCCTTTTTTACCAATTCTGCACAGATTAAACCTCAGCTTTCCATTCTCTACTCTCCTTCTATTTTCTGGTGGCCTATATTCTAATTATTAACGCCATAAATTTACAAAATATATTTAGTTCATAACAGCACAATCACACAGTATATGTCCTTTTGTGTCTGGCTTGCTTTCCTCAACATAATGTTCTCCAGGTTCATCCACGTTGTCATATGCTTCATGACTTCATTTCTTCTTACTGCTGTATAATATTCCATCGTATGTATACACCACAATTTGTTTATCCATTCATCAGTTGATGGACACCTGGGTTGTTTCCAAACTTTTGGCAATCATGAATAATGCTGCTATGAACATCAGTGTGCAGATGTCTATTTGTGCCTCTGCTCTCCGTTCTTCTTGTAATGGTATTGCCAAGTCACATGGCATAACTATATTCAACTTCGTTAGGAACTGCCAAACAATCTTGGCTGTACCATTCTACAATCCCACCAACAGTGAATAAGCATTCTTATTTCTCTACATCCTCTCCAACATTTACAGTTTTCTGGCTTTTTAATAGTGGCTGGTTTAATAGGTGTGAAATGTTATCTCATTGAAGTTTTGATTTGCATTTCCCTAATCACTAGTGATGTTCAACATTTTTTCATGTGTTTCTTTGCCATTAATATTTCTTCTTTGGACAATTGTCTTTTCAACTCTTTTGCGCATTTTTTAATCTGGTGGTTTGTCTTTTTATTGTTGAGTTGTATGATTTCTTTGTATATCATGGATATTAAACGCTTATTGGATATGTGATTGCCAAATATTTTCTCCCATTAAGTCGGCTGCCTTTTCCCCCTTTTGACAAAGTCCTTTGACGTGCAAAAGTGTTTAATCTTAAGGAGGTCCCATTTATCTATTTTTCTTTTGTTGCTAGTGCTTTGGGTATAAGGTTTAAGAAACTACTGCCTACCACAAGATCTTGAAGATATTTTCCTAAATTTTCTTCTAGGAGTTTTTTTGGTTGTCACTTTTATATTTAGATCTTTGATCCATTTTGAATTAATCTTTGTATAAAGTATGCCATAGGGGTCCCCTTTCTTTCTTTTGGATATGGATATCCAGTTCTCCCAGCATCATTTATTGAATAGTCAGCCCATTGTTTTGTATTCAAGTCTTACATTCAAACCAACTTCAGAGCCACAAGAGAGTTAATATTTGGTTAGGAATATCTCCTCAGCCCTATTCCAGTAACTTCCCTCCCCTAGTTCCTTTCACTGGGGCCACTGTTCTTCATTCTTGGTGCTCCCACCTGGCAGCTCACTGCTTTCCCTGAGGAGCCTCTTCCTCCTGTACCACCTCTCTCATCTCCCATCCACATGGGCTCCTAGGTCTAGGTGTCCAGTTCACTTGCCACCTGACTCTTCTGTTGCCTCTTGTCAGTGCCTCAGCTCTGCTTCCACCTGCTAGTTTTCTCTGCAGTGTTGGATCCTGGAGCTGAAGAGTGTGAGATACAGGGAGAGAGCCCTTCACAGTGCAGGTCATGGCAGGGAGATATTTCACAGTGCTCAGACCAATAATCACATGCAATTATGTTAAAAGTGGATTTTCATCTCCTTAGAAACCCATTCTTATATATACCAGACTCAAGGAAAGGAAAGGAGTGGTGTTTTAGTTAGCTAGGCTGCCAGAATGCAATGCGAAAGAAATGGGTTGGCTTTTACAGTGGGTATTTATTAACTTATAAGCTTACAGTTCTGAGACTGTGAAAATATCCAAATCAAGGCTTCACCAGCCAGCTGCCTATAATCCTGGATGCCTCTGTCACATGGCAAGGCACATGGCAACTGCTGGTTTCCCTTCTCTTCTGGGTTTCATTACTTCAGCTTCTGGTTTCCTCTGGATTTCTCTCTGTCTCTCTACATATTTAGCCTATTTAAAAAGAACTCCAGTAAGAGGATTAAGACCCACCCTGGGTCACGCCTTAACTAAAGTAACCTAATCAAAAGGTCCCATCTACAATAGGTTCACACCCATCAGAATGGATTAACTCTAAGGACATGATTTTTCTGGGGTCTGTAAAAGCCTCAAACTACCACAAGTGAAGAAACAAAACTATCCTGCCTTTTGATACTCTGCCAGCACTAAAGAGCTAGTGGGACCCAATACCTAGTGTATACTAAACTATAAGTCATGTTGTATAGAAACACACCATCTGCCCTGCTCCTGGCTTTAATGGATAAGTATTTTATTCACTTTAACTAAGCTGATTCATTGCAAAAATGAAATTGTAGTACCCGCAAAATCAAACTTCATAAGCTAGATGGTGAAAAGAATTGAAATGTAAGTTTATAAGATACTTACACAGACTTATTGTAATTTCTTTCTTGAGCTATGTTCATACTACAAAATCAAGTGAAACAAAGAAAAGTTGTATTTTCCTCCTGAATTATATGTGTTAGCTGGGTGAATAGCCTTAGGTTTGCCAGACACAGAATAACTCAATTTGCAAGTCTTTTAGGAATACACCTGGGAGCCACTGGGTTGTGTTTATGGGGCAGCAATGGCTGAAGAGGGAGCAGAATCAAATGTCTCCACGGCAGAGCTATTGAGAGCAGTTCAGGGCTTTAGGCTGGGTGAGGGGAAGCAGAGGCCTGTGGGTGGGAGGAGGGAGTAGAGGGTAAGGGAGGGGCTGGAGAGAGGCAGAAAAGTGCCCCTGGGCATGGAAAATCACACTGTCCCCTTGCCAACCAGAGCGGAGGTAAAAATAAATTTTAAAAATATGTTTTAAACAGCCTAAAGCTCCCTCAGAGCAGGAATCTGCATGTCTCTTCTATCTCCATCTAGAAATGAAGCCTCAGGCTTTGAAATGCATCTTCCTCCCTACTAGAAGTGTTGGGGTCATTGACAGCCCACCCCCACCCCACACCAACCTCTTCTCCCCTCCTGGAGCCAGAACATCTGGGCAGACCCAGCTGAAATTTCCATTGTTCTTTGTAAAACATATTCTGTAGCAATGGCCTTACCTACTGGTATGTGTCATTTTAAGAGTCAGCAGTTAAGTGATTTAATTTGTATATTGGGGTTTCTGGAAAGGTATCTTTATCTTCTCCTGAAAAGCTCTGAATGAGCTTCATTTAGAGTCTCCAAAAGGTTTGCCTTTGGGCATGTAAAAGTGCAATTTTGAGTTCAAACCATGACTTGGCTTTGGTTTTATCCTTTCCAAGTTAATTTTAGCAAGTGAAAAATATGGTACAATTTTATTTATAATATGTGGCCTCTTCTTTGTAGATAAATAATCAGGCTGACTACTAGACAATTGAAATAAATTTCATAACAGCCATTGACCCCATGAACATGTAATGACACCTAGCAAGTACTGGGCTGGTAACATGGAAGACGGAAACATGAATATAAGACAGACCATGGGGAGGGTCAGAAATCCAGAAATAACTATAAAGTCAGACATCTGTGATCAACGACAACTATCTAGAGTGATGGAAGAGTAGGATAATTTTCCATTTGATACTCCAGAGTTTACTCCAAATTATTTTATGTAACCTTGGTTAAACATCTTGAATTTGTTTTTCCTTTGTTAATGAAAGGATTGGATTAGATTAGGTCAACCCTGGGACCCCAGTAACAGAGCCTATTAAGACCTTAAGAGGTACTCAATTCTAAAAAGATTAGCATAAAAAAACAACAAAAAGGATTATCCTGGGAATACAGAATAAAAACAATCCCAGTCCATAAAATACAAATTTTATATGTACACCGCAATAAAAATAGCTGCATTCTAAAACTTTATTGCAAAATCCTGGATAAAGTTAACAAAGTGCAACACTCTTATTTTGTTGGTGGCTGCTAAACCTACACCCTAATAGTTACTCTAGGTCATTGAGCCCTGCTTGAAGGCACAGCGAGGCAGGCCATCAGGACAGTAAAAGGGTGAGACTTCAGCCCCACTTCAATACAATAAGAGCTGCTCCACTTTTGGGTTTCTTTATTGGGATTGCAAATTAAATTTCATTGTGGGAAGATTGGCAGCTAAAAACCACTGGATTAGATACTCTTTCAAGCCTCTTCCAGCTCTAGAAGACTTGGATTCTGTGATTCTCAGAGACAGTGCCAATGCCATGCTCTCCTCCCTACCCCCTCTCGCTACTGCAACCCCATCTTATTCCTCTCTGTAGGATGGTCGGAGCACAGCTTTCAGCCCCTCTGTTCTTACTCTCTAAACCTCCCCCCGCCCCACAGAGAAACCCAATCCTGAGTGACCCTGGCTCTCTCTTCCTCGCACAGGGTAGAGAACATGTCCATGCGGCTGGAGGAGGTCAACGAGAGAGAGCACTGCATGAAGGCTTCCCTGCAGACAGTGGACATCCGGCTTGCGCAGCTGGAGGATCTCATTGGGCGCATGGCCACAGCCCTGGAGCGCCTGACCGGCCTGGAGCGGGCTGAGTCGAACAAAATCCGCTCACGGACCTCCTCGGACTGCACGGATGCAGCCTACATCGTCCGCCAGAGCAGCTTCAACAGCCAGGAGGGGAATACCTTCAAACTCCAAGAAAGTATAGACCCTGCAGGTGAGGAGACCATGTCCCCAACTTCTCCAACCTTAATGCCCCGTATACGAAGCCATTCTTTCTATTCAGTCAATATGAAAGACAAAGGTGGTATAGAAAAGTTGGAAAGTATTTTTAAAGAGAGGTCCCTGAGCCTACACCGGGCTACTAGTTCCCACTCTGTTTCAAAAGAATCCAAAACTCCTGCAGCCCCTGCAAACACCTTGGCCATCGTGCCCGACACCAGGAGACCATCGTCATGCATAGATATCTATGTCTCCACCATGGATGAGCTCCACTGTGATATAGACCCCCTGGAGAATTCCATGAACATCCTTGGGCTGGGTGAGCCAAGCTTTTCAGCTCCGGTATCTTCCACCGCCCCTTCAAGTAGTGCCTATGCAACCCTTGCACCCACAGACAGACCTCCAAGCCGAAACATTGATTTCGAGGACATCGCCTCCATGGACACTAGATCTTTTTCTTCAGACTATACCCACCTCCCAGAATGCCAAAACCCCTGGGACTCAGACCCCCCAATGTACCACACTATTGAGCGCTCCAAGAGTAGCCGCCACCTAGCCACCACGCCCTTTCTTCTGGAAGAAACCCCCATCGTGAAATCTCATAGCTTTATGTTTTCCCCGTCGAGGAGCTATTACGCCAACTTCGGGGTGCCTGTGAAAACAGCGGAATACACAAGTATTACAGACTGTATTGACACCAGGTGTGTCAATGCCCCTCAAGCAATTGCTGACAGAACCACCTTCCTCAGAGGTCTCAGTGACAAAGTGGAGGACTTATCTTGCTGCCACCCAGAGCGAGAAGCAGAACTGAGTCATCCCAGCTCTGACAGCGAGGAGAACGAGGCCAAAGGCCAGAAAGCCACCATCGTGTTATCCTCCCAGGAGAGTGATAACACAGACAGAATCCTGTCCAACAACATCACTGTTCCCAAGATAGAGCGTGCCAACAGCTACTCAGCAGAGGAGCCAAGCATGCCACGTGCACACACCAGGAAGAGCTTCTCCATCAGTGACAAACTCGACAGGCAGCGGAACACAGCAAACCTGCGAAACCCCTTCCAGAGGAGTAAATCCTCCAAGCCCGAGGGTCGAGCGGACAGCCTATCCATGAGGAGACTGTCTAGAACATCTGCTTTCCACAGCTTTGAAAGCAAGCACAACTAAACCTTCTTAATTTGCGTTGCAGGAGGCTGGAGAATCCAGCCCTAAAATCCTCTCCAATCTCTACCTTTCCCTCTTCCTCGAATCATACCTGCTTTTTTCTTAGCTGAGCAATGCTTTGGGAGGTGTTAACTCAAAAGTGACTTCTGGGCCACATATAACAATGCATTTGGTCTGACCCAGTGCCAAACAGAGGGGTTTTAAGTCATGTTCACGCTTCATGGGGAGGGAGGGGAGAAGAGGGGGAGAAGAAGGGTGAGAGGTGAATGAGCACCACTAGTCACTTCAGAAAGCCATGAGCTCGGGGGCATCAAGGGGCTTGAAGCGCTTTCCATGCCAGGAGGCATCCTTTGATTTCTGGCCATTCAAGAGTTTTAGGATGCAGGGCTAAATTGCAAAATAAAATAAAATAAAATAGCCAGCATACAAATGAGATATTCTAAACTTCAATTCTGTTTTCTTTTCACATTGGCTCCATCACTGTGGTGACGGATGAAGAGCATCCTTTTTATTCAGTATAAGCCGGCAGCAAGCAGTTCTACCTAACGTCCCACATCCTTCTCATGCCAACACTTCTGTAATTGATCATTATAAAGAAAAATCAAGGTAACAGTCATAGTTCACCTGTCTCTTCTATATTCACTTCTGGTACCACAACTGTTTATCTTTTTTGAAGAAAATAGGGGGGGAAATGCCTTTTTATATTGCATTCGAAATGAAAGAAGAATTGATGTTAAGAAATGTCAAGTGATTTATTATCTATAGTGGGCATTCAAGTATAGTCAAGCAAGCTCAGGATGAATGTAATTAAACAATTTTATATTTTTAAATTTATTTTGTATCTCACTTGTCATCAATGAATTCACTCACTAAGTATATAATATTGAACTGAAAAAAAAAAAAATAGTGGGCAGAACTAACCCAAAATTATCATATGGGATATTGCTGGCTTCTCACCATTCATGTCATGTGTTTTGATGCTGTGTGAAGTTCATCATTTGCATGACTCCACCATGTCTTCTGAACACCTCCAATGTGTAACTGCCAGTTTTTCACACCTCTCCTCACATGATCATTTTGTATATGAATATATGGTATATGTGGATATTTTCATACCTAGAGTTTTGCCATCTAAGCTGAGCTCAGCATAAATTTAATTAGAGTTTTTCAAGGGCTGGTATCTTTTTTATGGAAACGTTCCATACTACTTTCTAAGGAAGTTTCAAAATCATAAGTAACTTTAGAATTGACTAGGAATTTGGTATAAACCCAAAGCCATCAGTTGTAGGCATACCATGAATATTTTTCTTATATTCAGAGCTATTAAAAAAAGATCCAGTACACCAAAATAGAAAATAAATAAACCATACAAAGAATTCTATTACATATGCTGCTTATATACATATATATGCATTTATACAGAGAGACATGTTTATATATAGTATATAAACGGACATATAGAGTTTTGTTAAGAGGCTTGAACTTTTCTATCACCTTGAGGAATAACTAGGATTTTTTTAAATATCCAAGGAGTTCCGTTGAAAGAGTTCATTATATTACTAAACCAAATGTTCAAAGGTGGTGATTTTTTTAAACCCATATGACCTTACCTTTATCTTATATCAAACTAGAGTTGTCCAAACTACTCCTTTCCTGCCCTCTGCCCCTTTTTGTCCAAAAGCACACACTGCCATGGCATCTTGTTTAGTTTTGGTGTCTCCTGTACAAAGCTATTTCACCAAGTGCAATCTGAATAGACATGCAATTCCAAACCAGTTAGTATTATAGACTCTAGAATATATGCATAGGTTTCTAGATCAGAATCTGAATTTGAAGTGGGAGAAAGAAATCTTAACCCAAAATCTTCAGATTTCTATTTGGGTTACTGAGACCAAAAGGATGAAGCCTTTAAGAAAAAGTACTTAATGTTTCTGGCCCAAGATACTAGCTGGTTCTTGTGTTTAATTATAGTTGTAAATTCTAAGTTTTATCTCATTTTGTGAACTCAAGTAAATACATGCACAAAACATCTAGTCCTTAAATATTAAAAAATAAAACCTTTGAACCAGCTTTTCAGATTTAGAAAGAATGACAAAGTCACACATGGAAAGAATTAAAGAATTCCTTTTTACTCCTTGGTATTTAGGTGAATCAAACTCTCAAACAAGCAGGCTACCGGCCATCACTTCTTTGCTTGTAATTGCTCTAGAAACACTTAGATTTTTGATGGGCCCCACAGTGACTGCAAACATGAATATAGTCTGAGAATAAATCAGTTGTTCTAAAATACCCTTAAGTCATGAATCCCTATGAAGATCTGATGAAAGCTCTGGTCCCTCTTCCCAGAAAAATTGTACATATATACAAAGTTTTCAATATAATTTTAAGGAGTTCAGGAACCCCTGGTTCCCTACTGATTTATCAGGAGGAAAAGGAACCATATTTTTTCATAATCAATACCATCATAGTAGGCACCTTATATTTTGAGACCACTCTGTGATTCTCAGGAAGGCCAAGTCTCAGCACTAAAGTTTGAACCAACTTTTCATTATTTTCATTCCTTAGATTATATTTTGCCAGACTGATACACTTGTGTCCTAACATTTTGATGATTTTAAGTAGCAAGCAGACTTACAAACCCTAAAGGCTCTCTGAGAGACTGTAGAGAATCCAAGAAGGAGGTAAAACCATTATTCTCTGACCACAGAGCAGGACATCCTGGCACCCCCAGGGCCTCGCCCTGGACCAGAGTCAAGATTGGAAGTTGGGAAAAATTAGGAGCATGAGTGTTTCCATTCATCATGATTTCTGGAGAGAAAAGAAAAGGACCTGGGAAACAAAATACTTAACAGTCCTGACCTCGTGACTTGACTACCTGGTTCCTTACTTTGCATGAAAATTAAGTTCTAACGTCTTTGCAAAATGTGTGACACATATAAACCAAAGTTAAATGATTTTGAACACATGCTGTATCACTTTCATGAGCCATTTCCTTCCTGTGCACACGCATGTGTATTGTTTTTTTAATCCATTCTTTCCACTTCTGAGTTCTGTGCATACCAGTGTGGCATTGATTCTGTGGCCTTGTACAGTCAGCTTGTGCTCAGCTCATTTATTCCACCATGTCCCTGATCGAGGGCACGTTAATTACCTGTCTCTGTGAATTAAGCAGCTCATGAGCAGCAAGTTATTGAGGGACGTAAATAAAGTCACAGAGAACCCAAGAAAGTAATGGCTTAGGTTTAATCGTCTGTTTCTAAGGTGCCAATTTTTATATACTACTCTATGTAATGATTTATTCGAAGTTGCTTCTTCCTTTTGAAATAGAAATTAAGAAATTTTATGAACATGATCACGGAGGTTTTCCGATTAACAAACACTTTATATTTATAGTTAGGTTAAACCCTCCTTGATGGATTAGAACAAGGCACTGGAAAACGTGAGTGTGATTATCATGGCTAGTTTGTGTATTTCTCTAAGCCAAGAAGTGAATTAGGGGTTAAAACACAGCACTTTACAGAAAGGAGGTTGTTTTTTTAAGTCCAAGGCCTGGGATATTATTTAGCACTTTGAAAGATCCCTCTTTAAATAAATATGTATATATATGAATAATCAAATGGGGAAAATGTACTCATAAAAAACACAAAATGTGTTGCTTCTGAATGTTTCAAATGTATTCTAAAATGTGGTTTCTATAGATAACATTATGGTAGATAACTGGATAGTACATTTATTCTGCTCTCCAAGGCCGTACAGTCTGATCTTTCTGAATCAGATTGGGCTGTTTAACTTCTTCAGTGATAATAAATATTATCCAGTCATCCATTATGCCATATCTACAGGCTATATCATTCAATATGTCAGGTAATGATGTATTATAAAATACATGTAAACATATTTGTAACCCATGTATAACCCAGCATAGTTGTAGCATGTGGTTGTATTAATGAACGTTACAGGATAGCTTTATAATCATTTATAAATCTGTAACATTCAATAAAGAAGCACATGTTGCAAGGATAAACTAAGTTCCCAATTTCATGTTATTTAACATCTTCATGAAATAGACATTTTTGTTCCTGATCTGCTTTACGTTTTTTACATCTCTGTAGACCACTGTAAAATATTTGTATAAGCGGATGTACATCTCATAACCAGCGCTCTGAGCTATGGTAGGCAAGTTGTGATTTTGTGAAAGATGAACTGGCATGTTATGCAAAAGACTATATGACAAATGAACCTAAATGATATTTTGAATTCCAGTTGAATTAGCTGTTTGTTTACATCTGCTGACCCAATGCGGAAGCAGTGTACAGTATTTTATAAATATGTTCATTTAGTAATACTATGTCATTTCTAGATAAAGTGATGCTAGTGTGTAGGTGGTTATATACTTGTCCTAGATATTGCATTATAACTCACTATTCTTTAAAAATAACAATGTGGCTTAAATGAAGTAATCCTGCTCCAAATCCAGTCTTAATTTTATGGCATTAAAAACGCATGCACTGCTTTATGCCTTTCTTTTGATTTTTCGAAGGCACTTATACTGTTGCCTGCTGTGATGCTTAAACGGGTTAGGAACTCATTCAAATTGTTGGGCTTCTTACACTGTTTGGGGATTATGTTCAGTTTTTTAAAGATTAAAAACAAAAAAGTAACCAAGGGTTATTTTATGTTTTTTTGTTTGTTTGTTTTTTTAATCTCTGAACAAATAATATGAAATGAAGTATTAACCGTAAGGTATATAGGATGGGACCTGGAGATGGCTAGCCAACACCACTTGGGTACACCAAGGTCTGGGTGTTGGTGCATCTGTGATATTTGAAAGACATGTTTCTGATTCTTCAGGGCCCCTGGATGCAAATTGCTAAACCTGAGATGAATGTGAGAAGTCCCTCCATGACAAGGCCGAAGTCCACAGATCACTGTAGATGAGTGGTCCAGTAATAAGACATGTCATTTGCCTCTTCCTTGTGGCTTTCTGTTGTGGATGGGCTTAGGCTATGGGAGTGGGCAGCTGAGTATCTTATCAAGCCCTGGGTGACTAAAGGGTCTACCCTTTAAATATATCCCCATTGCATTATTAGAAGTCATTCAACATGGCGGGGAGAAAGAGAAAAGCCAATTTGTACAGCTTTGTAAATGACTATTCCTAAAAAGAGTAAAGAAGCCTTGCTCTCAGCCTGCAGTGACCTAAGCTTTCTCTTGCTTTTGCAAGTCAAACTTTCTCTCAGATTGGAGTCAGCCAGAGGAGGGGGTTTGATTCTGATTCTACGGAAATCACATGTTTTTTTCTTTTTAAAAAAAATTCATTTGAGAAGGTAATTGTGTGTCTTTTCTCTGATGATTTCCTTATGCTTATCACTGCTAATGAAGTCAAGATGTGACAATTTCTATATTTCATCTAAGAAAGGACTTTGGTGACTAGGTCATCCAGATGGCAGTAACAGTGAGGTGAATTTTCTCTTCCCTCATTTACCTAGTCTTTCGAGCCCCCTTAAATCATTAGGCCATTGCTCATTTGCACAATGTGCTGGAAAGTGAAAAGGGCATGTGTATGGCTAGAATTGCATGGGCTTCCTTAAGAGCTTCAAAACTCACCATGGCCAGGCCTTCCTCTGGAGGAGGCAGGCTGCTGAGAGCTGTGGGCACAGAGAGAAGTTCAGCCTTCTTTTTGGACATGTGGCCTTCTTCATCCCCTTTACTTACCTTCCTTCCCTTTTCTCAGCACTAGCTGCTTTTTTGGCATACCAACAGGCCCTTGATCCCATTGCCTCAGTAGCCTGTGGCCCCTAGTACAGTAAGCTGAAACAGCAGCAACTTGGAAAAAACAAACATTCAGACTTCATCGCAGCCCTAATCTTCCCACTAACATAGCCTCCCCGCAACCCTACCCCACGCTCCTAACATGGCTGGTGTTTGCTTCAGCAGCCTCATCCAACTCTTTGCTTATCTAAACCCAAATGAGTCCTCACGTCTTTACCCCAGTTTCTGGCACATCATCAGAACAAACCACCTGAATCTAGATTGAGGGCTTGCAAACTTAAATACATGGAGACGCCAGATCCTGAACACAAATGTGTGAATCGGATTGGTGATAGGCAGCAGGAAGCGGTAGGTCTCATAGGACATGAGAGAAAGTCCTCCAAAGACAATCAAATTCAAATTGTCCAACACTATGCTAGCCAAACAAATGTGCTTGCCAGCAGAATTCCTTCTCAAAGGCAATAATTTGGGTTTCCTGATTTAGAGCCAATCAGGGTCAGGTTCTTGATTTTGACTTAGTGTGCATATACACAAAATACACTGAGAACCAAGAGGAGGAATAGGCAACTCACCCTCTTCAGGTTTGTTTTTGTGCTTCCGAATGATATATGCATGTATATTTGTTAGTTGCATTGTTCTGGAACCAACAGCAGAGTCTTTGTAAGGGAGATTCAGAAGAAGAAGAGTACTGTAGCATTGTACCAAGGTTTACCTGCTTCCTGTCCCTATAGCATCTGACCCACGTTTATATTGCTGCTCCTGCTGTGTAAGACAGCACATGTACTCACAGCCATTTCATAATATAGGACTTAGACTCTCATTTGTAAATGTTCTAACCATAGTTTATAATGGGGAAAATTATTCAAAGTTCATTTTTAAATGGATTCCTATCAATACAAAGATTTTGAAATTGGGTTTGTTAAATATATATACATCTTTTCCTTCTTTGTGTATGGATAGACAGCAGTTTGCGTATCTATCAACATTATAAATATATATAAGTCCTTAGAGGAATTGTTCTTTTTTAAAGGTATATTACTGGATTCACAATGCACTTTGAGCTTGTTTGTTTAGATATATAATTCAAAGCAGAAGTTGGCAAACACCATGGGAAACACTTTCTGAAATTTCTGTAACAGTTTTGCAATAAAAAAAAAAAAACTTCAGTAGTTCAAAACATGACTTAGACTTTCTTACACATTTATTTGCTGCCATCTGATCTTCACCATCCTCATGCCAAGCACTGTTGTACATAGAGATAATTACCTGGGACTCCATAAATTGCTTTTATCAGTAAAGCAGAGGTTGCAAATTGATGGCATATGGGTCATATGGCCTAGCCAGCAGTGAAGGGATGTTGCTGGCCAGCATGGTATGTTTTTAAAAATTTGAAACAACATTTAAAAATTGATAGATTTCACATGTAATTCTAGATTCCTGGCTTCTCTTGAGAAGTCTGATAATCTGATAAAATGAGACCTATATTCCCACATAATAATAATCAGCTATATCATGCACTTTAGAAGGATCATGCACTCACCAATCTACCACAATCCCCACCACTCCCTATTGTCTCTTATATCTGGTCCCCTTCACTCATTAACATTACCTGGAAGACTCTTACATATATTAAAGTATCAGACCCCTGTATTAAAGGATGTAAAAAAGTAGTGGCAGCTCTAGGATTTCTAAGTAGGAAAGGTTGAGAGGTGGTAATTTGGTTGGATGAGAGAGACGTGAAGAACCTGTCTTGAATTTAAAGATGTATAGCAGACGTGGTTTTATTGCACAATTTTAAGGATATTATTATGATTTGTCATGAAAGTGGCTTTGGGAAGCTAAGGAATGGCAAGAAGGGGTTAAACCCCATCGCCACTTAGTAAGCCCAGTTGCAGCCAAAATGAATAAGCAATGACCCCTGCCCTTTAAAATATTTTAATTTCAAACAGTAGTGGGAAGAGAAATTGAAAGACATATGTTCATTCAATCCTTCATTCAAAAAAAATTTGTTGAGCACCTACTAGATGCCCAGTGATGTGCCAAAGTGAATAAAGTAGGCAAAGTCCCTGCCCCCATGGAATTTATAATTTATCTGTAATGAAAACGTAATCATATATGGTCTTATAATTACCATTTAATTGCCTAAGGAATAGAGCATGAAAATAAAAGTTTAGAGCTTCAGAGGTGCGGCAGTGCTCTGTAGCGCAGGGCAAGGAAGACTCTGTGGAGCAGTCTACACTGGAATATGCCTTGAAGAACTGGCATGATTTAACTAAGCAAACAAGGTGGAACTCCAGGTAAGTGGAACACTAACTTGCTTAGCATACAAATGTCACAGTGCCTCACCCTGGTTAGAACTGCCAGGTGGCCCCAGCTCCTTGTGTGCATCCCCAGCATGGACCCCTATTTTGAGAATGGAGCTTTTCTCCAACATTTTTTTTTTTTAGGAGGTACCAGGGATTGAACCTGGGACCTCATACACGTGAAGCAGGTGCTCAACCACTGAGCTACACCTGCTCCCCATCCAACCAATACCTTTTATTTTCAGCATCCCATTGGCTCTGTCTATTCAATTTTTAAAAAATGGTTTTCTGAAAGCAACTTGTCTATGTTAGTAATATGCACATTTATGTAAAATACACAACATTCAACTGTGTGCCCTCAGATTTCCTGGAAAATCTGGTCAACCATCATTTGCTGCCAACATTTCTGATTTAGACCAATGTGGGGCTTCCCTTGAAGTAAATATTGATCGAGAGAGAGGGAAACTAAATTCTCTAGAACTAATTTGTCATTCCTCATTTGGTTACAGTACACTATTGATTAAAAACAATAATGTAGCATATAAAAGGCCTGGATTACCACACGCTTATTATCAGTGGGAAGTTCTCAGTAATTATTTCTTTTTTACCCTTCCTGATCTCTGGTTGTTAACTTGACCTCTGCCCAAGTAGATTACTTTCTTATAGTTTTAAGCCATTTCCTGGAAGGCTTGGGCTGTATCACACTTATTTTCTTACAAAGTATTGCCAGGACATATGCTATGACAGAACACAGTCACCACAGAATGGCCGTCACTCTAAATCATGATCTGTTGCTCCAATATTCTGGCTCAAGCACTAAGCATCAGGTTTTAAGAGTGGGTGAATTTTTTAGTATGAGTGTGGTGATCATGTATCTTTTTAATATAACTTTATTGCTTCTTAAAATAAAGGAATCAAAATTCAAAAATCAATTAGCAATGACATATGTGTTGCTCAATAGGGGAAAAATAAATCAATTATGCTATACTGTGAAATCATTAGAAATAATGAAAATTTCTGTATACTGAAAAGAAAAGATATTATTGTTATATTAATAAGTATTTTTAAAGGAAACATAAAGCAGCATATATTGTCTAATCACATATTTTATTAAAATGGATATATTTATATACAAATAGTAAAAAGACTAGAAAAATATGCCAAAAGGAAGAAAATCAAATAAAAGTTTTGGAACAGAATTTTTCTTTTCAAAAATTCAAATGCTGTTTAAGAATAACCTAAAGTAACCTAAGTAAAGTCGGTATCAGTAGACATCAGCCCGAAGGGTTTATTTGACTTCTTCTTTTCAGAAAACCATTGTAGGCATCATCACAATAATCACAAGTCTTCTCCTCCAAGGAATCATAAAGTTAGAATAAAGGAAAATACAGGTGTAACAAAGATTTAACTACTAATGTCATGAAATTGTAATTTTAGGCATAAATAGAATCATTGCCTTTTGAGCAGCTACTTTGTTCCTCTGGAAGAACTAATTTTTTTTTTATTAAAAAGGCAAGACAGTCATGACTAAAAAGATAATTGCATATTGTAGTTATTTAATTAGAGCTGTTGAAAAAATGGGGATGAGCGGCCCAAGTTAAGCTTATCAACACTACAAGTGCTCAGGTAGAAGCAAAATGGCCAACAGGAAGGCAAAGTCTGGAAATTATTCCCACCTTTAGGAAGAAGATTGTACTAAATAATCTACTCTGAGATTGAACAGACTAGAAATGAACAGACTAGAAATGATCTTAGAACGAAGAGAAATGAGTGAACATTTGTAGCCTGGCAGAACCTGGAAGCATAGGCAGGACTGGAGAAGATGGGAGGGGAGAGTCAGGCACCTCCAAAGCTACAGTTCCAGCCTGAACAAATCTGGAGCCACAAGAACAATGATGTCATGCTCGGGGAGCAGGAGGAAACCAACCTGACCAGGACAGAGAACTCACAATGCAGATTTGTGGGAAAGTATAATACTCCCTGGTGTTCATTTCATCTTCTCAACACACCTAGGAGATTGGCGTTATTATTCTCCTTGTCTAGATGGGGGAAAGTGGCTTAGTCATATTAGCATGCCTGCCAGGTAAAAGAGTTTGTTTTTCATTCTGAGATAAAATGAATATGACTGAAGAATTCTGGGCAAAAATGTGGTATGTAAAAATGTAGCATGGCAGAGGAGGGGGAGATGCAGTGAGGTGGATTACAGTATTCTAGGCAAAAGGTGATAAAACCCTATGGATGAAAAGACGTTTGGAAGAAATTCCACAACTTAATTCATTTCAATAAACATGTCTTGAATACCCACTATTTGAAAAAAAAAAAATTGGCTAGGTGCAAGGACAGTCTTTCTAAAATGCCATTCTCTTTCTCACTTCCTTGTGGGGGAGGGAGGGAGGAAGAAGGAATGCAGACAAAAAGACAAGAGCAGATATGGGAAACAGAGGACTGTACTTTTCCTAGGGCCTGGCTGTGGTCCCATCTTTGGGGTCCAAAGACATGCCAGTATCCTTAAAATAAACTGCCTCTGTAGTAGGCTGAATATTGCACCACCACCACCACCACCTATCGCCCAAAGATGTCCATTTCCTAATCCCTGGAACCTTTGAGTGTTATCTTACATGGTGAAAGAGATTTTGAGTAAATGAAGAGTTTTCAGATGGGGAGATTATCCTGGATTATCCAGGCAGGCCCAACATAATCACAAAAGAGACAGAGGAGGAGGCAGAGAGAAGACCATGTGACAATGAGAACAGATATTGAAGTGTTACCTTTTGAAAATGAAGGATTGGAGCCATGAACCAAGAAATACAGATGGGGAAGTGGCTATGGCTCAATTGGTTGGGCTCCCATTTACCATATGGGAGTCCTCAGGTTCGATTCCTGGGGCCTCCGTGAAGGCAAGCCGGCCCGTGTGGCGTGGTGAGATGGCGCAGCAAGATGACGCAACAAAGGAAGACAAGCAGACACAGAAAAACGGAAAGCAAATGGACACAGCAAGCACAAGCACCAAGGGGGGGATAAATGAATAAATAATAAATCTTAAAAAAAAAAAAAAAAAAAAATAGAAAAAGAAATACAGATGGCCTCCAGAATTTGGAAAAGTCAAGAAGGAAACAGATTCTCCCCTAGAGATTCCAGAAGGAATCAGTTCTGCTGACATCTTTTTTCTTTTTTTTTTTTTTTAACTCTTTTTTTTTTCTGGATTACATAAATGTTACATTGAAAATATAGGGGATTCCCATATATCCCAACCCCTCCCCCTCCCTAACTTTTCCCCATTAACAACATCTTTCATTAGTGTGGTAAATTTGTTACAACTGATGAGCACATATTGAAGTATTGCTACTAACCATGGTCTAAACTTTACATTATAATTTACACTTCGCACTGCACAATTTTATAGGTTTTGACAAAATGTATAATGGCCTGTATCCATCATTGTAGTGTCATGCAGAACAATTCCAATGTCCCCAAAATGCCTGTTACACCTCTTCTTCCCTCTCCCTTCCCTCAGAACCTCTAATGACCACTGCCTTTATATCATTGTTACAAGTTATTCCATTACTAGAATAACAATTTCTACTTTAGTCCATAGTTGCATTCCCTCCTTATGTTTGTTCATTCCTCAATCTTGAGGATTTCAGATGGTGGTGCCCACTCTGCTTCCAAGTGAGAGGGGGCTTAGATCCCATGGGGCAGATGGTAGAACTGTGCAATTGTAGATACTCTGTTTTTTGCTATCGGCATTGTCCATCATCATCCTTTTGTGACTTGTCCTGGGTGAGTCTGATGAATGGAGAGTAGATGTTGGCTGCAATTCTGCTGAGATTCAGGGCTCAACCAGCATATGAACAACCAGAAGATTTATGTCTCTGGGGCACATATTTAATGGGTATAATGCTAAATATAGGTTCAGATAAAAGGGACATAAGATGGGGAAGCGGCTGTGGCTCAATCAGTACGGCTCCCGTTTACCATATGGGAGGCCCCGGGTTCAGTTCCCGGGGCCTCCTGGTGAAGGCAAGCCCGCCCGCACAGCGTGGTTAGCTGACCCAGCGAGCACAAGCAGCAAGGGGGGGATAAATGAATAAATAAATAAAATCTTAAAAAAAAAAAAAAAAGGGACATAAGAACCATGTGTGGGAAAATTATAAATGAGTCCAATTCCAATACATTGGGGGTATAGGTTATCATATATTCCAAAGTAAGCCCCATTGTCAGGGTGCTGAATTCCTGGGGTTGTCTGTCCTGCCTATAGTGTCCAAATGTCTCTAGAGTCCTCAAGAACCCCCCTTCTTGAGACACTGTCTACTGCTACAGTCAGTGAGATCTTCCTAAGACGTGCATAAGCATAACCTCTGGAATGATCTGACTCACTTTGAAATCTCTTAGCCATAAAAACTCATTTGTATTTAATATTTCCCCCTGTGGGTCAAGGTCTTTTTCCAGGGAGGCTTATCCCTGGGAGTCATGTCCCATGCTGGGGGGGGCAGGTAGTGAACCTACATGCTGAGTTTGGCTTAGAGAGAGGCCACATTTGAGTGATAAGGAGGCTTTCAGGAGGTAAATCTTAAGCAATATATAATTCTAGGCTAAGTTTCAATTTCACAAGAACAAGGTTCATGAATAGAAGCATCAATATCAAGGGCCTGGAGTATTGATCTGTCCTCTTTTGCTAGGTACTACCCATGTACTCTAGGGATTCTTGACACTCTATTAGAGAATGTAGCAGGACTCCCCAGGATGGGAATTCAGTTGGGTCTCCATGCACTGAGACCATACCCCATGACCACCTGAACATATTCATAATCCATAGAGGCATGACCCAGGTGCACCCCTCCTCATGCATCCCCTCACCACCTATGCCACAGGTGTGACTCTTCTCTAATCCAAAACCTCCCCAAAAGCAAAGTCAAAAATATAAATAAAATAATAATTAAAAAATAAAAATATCTAAAAATATTTTTAAAAAATTTTTGCATTGTGTCTTTCACCCCAGTAAGATCTGTCACTTTTTATTTACAGTGACAATTTCTTCTGTATGTTCTCCCATTGTCTTCTTTTTTTTTTTTTTTTTCACTTTATTTTCAAAGAAGTTTGGGGTTACAAAAAAGTCACATAGAAAATATAAGGGATTCCCATATACCCCACTCCCCCCCCCACATTGTCCCCTATTAATACCATCTTTTATGAGTATGGTACACTTGTTTCAAATTGATGAACACATATTGAAGCATTGCCATTAACCATGGTCAATGGTTTACATTATGTTCACATTTTGTACTGCACACAACATTGTTAAAGGAAATCAAAGACCTAAATAAATGGAAGAATATTCCATATTCATGGATTGGAAGAGTAAACATTATTAAGATGTCTGTCCTACCCAAATTGATTTACAGATTTAATGCAATGCCAAAAAAAATTAAAACAGCATTTTTTACCGAACTTGAAAAACTAATTATGAAATTTATTTAGAAGGGCAAGAGGCCCAGAATAGCCAAAAACATATTGAAAAAAACAACAAAATTGGAGGAATCATGTTATCTGACTTTAAAGAATACTACAGAGCTACAGTGGTTAAAACTGCATGGTATTGGCACAAGGATAGACATACTGACAAATGGAACTATATTGGGAGTTCTGATATAGATCCTTACATATACGGTCAAACGATATTTGACCACCAAGCCCACTCAAGTGGGACAGAATGGCCTATTCAACAAATGGTGCAGGGAGAACTGGATATCCATATCCAAAAGAATGAGAGAGGATCACCATCTCAGGCCCTCTACAAAAATTAACTCAAGATGGATCAAAGATCTAAATATAAGAGCCAAGACCATAAAGCTTCTAGAGGATAATGTAGGGAGGCATCTATGAAATTTAATAATAGGAAATGGCTTCATAAACTTTACACCCAAAGCACAAGCAGTGAAAGAAAAAATATATAAATGAGACCTCAAAATTAAAAATGTTTGCGCTTCAAAGGAGTTTGTCAAGAAAGTGAAAAGGCAGCCTACTCAATGGGAGAAAATATGTGGTAACCATTTATCTGATAAGGGCCTAATATCCAGCATATATAAAGAAATCCTACATCTCAAAAATAAAAAGACAACCAATTTAAAAAATGAGCAAGGGATTAAAATAGACATTCTTCCAAAGAGGAAGAATACAAATGGCTCAAAAGCACATGAAAAGATGCTCAACATCACTAGCTATTAGGGAAATGCAAATCAAAACTATAATGAGATCATCTTATACCTATTAGACTGGTGCCTATTAAAAAAAATCAGAGAACTACAAGTGTTAGAAAGGATGTGGAGGAAAGGGAACCTTCATCCACTGGTGGTGGGATTGTAGAATGGTGCAGCCATTGTGGAGGACAGTCTGGCAGTTCCTCAAGAAGCTAACTATAGAATTGCCATGTGATCCAGCAATCCCACTGCTGGGTATATACCCAGAAGAATTGAAAGCAAGGACACAAACAGATATATGCATACCAATGTTCATAGCGGCATTATTCACTATTGCCAAAAGTTGGAAACAACCCAAATGTCCATCAACAGATGAATAGAGAAGCAAATTGCGGCATGTACATACAATGGAATATTACTCAACTGTAAGAAGGAATGAGGTACTGACAGACAACATGGATGAATTATGAAGACCTTATGTTGAGTGAAGTAAGCCAGTTACTGAAGGACAAATATAACATTACCTCACAGATATGACCTCTGCTGACATCTTGAGTTTAGCTCCTTGAGTTTCATTTTGGACTGCTGACTTCCGCAATTGTAAGAAAGTTAATTTATGTTGTTTTAAGCCATTAGGTTTATGGAACTTTGTTACAGTGGTGTAGCAGTTTGATATTATTTATGAATTCCAAAAAAGATATAGATTATGTTTGTAAACTGGTCAGTTCCTCTGGGCATGATAAGCCTTTGATTGTTTTAGGTTCAGCTGAGATGTCTGATTAAATTATGTTAAGATTAGGGCTTTGCTTCAACCACGTCATTAGAGTGTGACTCAGAGTTGAGTCCCAGCCCCCTTGGGCTGATAAAACAGACTCTCACATGGAAGTAGATACACAGAGAAGAAGAACACAGAGGAAGAGAGACAGCTCATTAGACACAGCAGAGGCCCCAGGAAGAGAGATGAGCCTGATAGTCTACAGCTGACCTTGTGAAGAAAACAGAGCAGCTGTGCCCAGAAAGAAACGAGCCCCAGGGAGAGAGACAAGCCCTATGCCAGCCTACAGCTAAGATTGGAAGAAGCTGGGACCATGGAGCCTTAAGAGGAAAGAGGAAATCTGAACCCTTACAGACATTGCCTATCATCTTGTGTCAACACATGGCAACAGACTTTGGGTAAGAAAGTACCTTTTATGGTACCATGAGTTGGACTCTTTAGGGCCTTATAACTGTAAGCTTCTACCCCAAATAAATACCCTTTATAAAAGCCAACAGAGTCTGGTATTTTTCATCAGCACCCCTTTGGCTGAGTAATACAAGTGGCAATAAGAATATATACCCCCACACACACTTCTCTTTTACTTTGTTGAATCAAGTTAGTGTCTGTAATTTGCAACCACAAGAGTCTAAGTGCCATATTTTCTTGATATTAAGATGCCACAAATTTTAAGACACACTTGCCAAATACCTAATTTGGGGTGGAAAAGAAACCCTGCCCAATTAAATGTAAAATGTATATTTTTATCAAAAGACACATCATGACTTCAGGATATGAAAAAAAAAAATATGTGCTTAGAGTAAGTAAGGCAATATATTCTCTAAGTCCCAACTCAACCACCTCCTCCTCTGTGATGCATTCTCCAACCTCACCTAAATGAACTCTGTTTTTTTGACCATCCATCAGCCTTGCATTTATTCTCTATCAGAGCAATCACCACCCTACACAATACTGATGAGTTTACCTGTTTGTCTCTCCAGCTAGACTAGGAGTGCGTGACACAGCTCCCAGTGCCTCACTTGGTACCTGCATATAGAATAAATGAAGAAGTAAATGGATAGACAATTCCTGCTCTCAGCATGTTCCCGAAAGAGCTGAAATAGATATATCACTATACAAATCAGACTTTTCAAAGACCCATAAATAAATTACATAAATAAAGTACTCTGGAATATAGAGCATGCTTTTTAAAATGTGCATTTAAATTTGTAATAACTGGAAAGCAGGGTTAAAAGAAAGTTTGGAAGGCTTCTCAGAGGAGGTAATATTTGAACTCAAATATCTCTGCCTTGAAAGATGAGTAGAATTTCAAGAGGCAGTAAAGAGGGAGAGGGACAAAAGTATACTATGACCAAGGAAAACCACAATGGCATGAAGTTACATCAGAGCCCTGAAAAACAAAAAGTTAGTGATTCACTGTGACTGGAGCATATGTCAACCTATCATAAGTCAAAAGAGGTGAGCCCAGAAAACTTTATCTAGATAGGAGCTGAACCGAAGGAAAGGGGAAATGATGGAGGGAGCCAAAATGGGAAATAGACAGGATTTGTCAATGGGGTAAAAGGGTCATGGAATGGGTTAAATATAGCCAGAGGAATCAATTAGATCCGATACAATAGGGTCAGAGTAGAAACAGCCTACTGAAAAAGGAAAATCAAAGACTGAGACTCTGAGCCTCAAAAGTGGATCCTAGGGAGCAGATGTAGCTCAAGTGGTTGAGTGACTCCTTTCCACGTACGTGGTCCCGGGTTCAATCCCTGGTACTTCCTAAAAACAAACAAACAAACAAAAAAACCAACTCTCACTGGAGTGCGGATGTAGCTCA
Source organism: Tolypeutes matacus (assembly GCA_026826555.1). Taxonomy (NCBI): domain Eukaryota; kingdom Metazoa; phylum Chordata; class Mammalia; order Cingulata; family Chlamyphoridae; genus Tolypeutes; species Tolypeutes matacus. The sequence goes on along the minus strand of JAKSZT010053764.1, from coordinate 24,204,038 downwards.
GTGGTTTAGCACCTGCTCCCCGTGTACAAGGTCTTGGGTTCAATCCCTGGTACTTCCTAAAAAAAAAAAGTGGATCCCAGAAATACTCTGGTGTGTATGTGTAGAGGGATATATATTTCAATTAGGATCCAATAAGCTTTTATTGAATGGGTGAGTGAATATATAAATGAATTACAGAACAGATGATGGATTCAATGAATGAACAAGTGAATGCTGGTACCTTGCCCCAAGCAGTGGCAAATGGAGCCTTTTATCCCAAATTGTATCTGGGCTGAAAAGTGTTTGGGACCATGGCCATAAATTCTTCACCCATCAAGGTATTTTTCCCCATTGGTATGTCTGAATATGAAAATTGTATGTAAAATCCCACAGATATTCCTAAGAGATCATTTGAACTTGGCATGAAAGCCAGTGGGGTCATGGGAAGATGCTACTCATAGGAGTTCCACGATAGCATCTGAGTCACCAGATGCTCAAGAATTGCTGGCAGGAGAAGGTGGCTGAAGAGAGACTGACAGCAGAAAGCGCATCTCCCCAAAGCCGGAGCCTCTCACATCTAATGCATAGGCAGCCTCAGGTGCTTGAAGCCTTTCAAAATTAATTAAACAGCATTGTTCTTGGTTACAATTATTCTTCAATCCTATTCCCTCCTCTATCATTCTCAATGTTCATTTTAAAGAAATTTTTCTGTGTTATTTATTTAGTAAATACAGCAATGCCTCATCACATAGAGTAGTTTTTCTATTTCAGAAAGAGCACTGGGCTGTCTCCTTTATGTTCAGTTCTGCCAAGGGGTCCACTTTTTTAAATGGGGGTAGAAGGGCTAGGTGAAGAGGAAAATGGACAAAGGAATGGAATTTGACATAGATATTTCCCAATGATTTTTCTTCTTAGAGCTCAAATGTAATCCAAGCAAAAGAACCTAATGGGTCTCCCCCATCTCACCGGCTGCTAGAGACGGGTAAGCACTGGTCACAAATTATATCTTCCTTCTTAGGGACTTGGAGCAGACTTGTCTCTGCTCTTTGGGGTTTCTCTGCTGACAGCAAAGCTCCCTAGTGGCTCTGTTTCATTCAACCATTTTTACTGGGCCATTAGCTCACTCTGCAGTGGAGGAAAACCAGGTCAGTTCTATAAAGTATACAAACATTCAAAAAATTCAATAACTGATTTATTTTCTGATTTTTCTCAGTTTCTCTCTTTTAAGTGGGGCTTAAAGGTTGGACTAGATCAGTCCTCTTAAAATTTTTTGAGTTATAACCTCTTATAGGAATCAGCTGAAAGCTTAGGAACCCTTTCCTGGGGAGAGAGGGAGAAGCTTAGATTTGGCAGACTATTTTAAGGGATTCATGGACTCCCTGAAACCCACCCATAGTCATCTAGCAGAAGAATTTAGGAACTCCAAGTTAAGAAGTAAATGTCCTTTCAGCTCTAAAGCCCTAAGATTCCAGGCGGGCTGTGAGAGCCGGAAGCATACACTGTCAGCTTGTAACATCTGTCTGTAGAAGAAAGGAGGCTGACGGCTGAATGAGCCATGATTTTGTAAGCAGCAGGCACTCACCTGTCCACCTCCACAGCTGCTGAACAAATGCACTGAACTCGAGGCATTAAGATTCTGTATTAATTCAAACTATTCCTGCTGAGAACAGTCTGTGCAGCTTCAAAGTCTCCCACAAACCAAAGGTTCTACAGTCCTCCAACCGCAAGCTCTGCCTGCAAATGAAGATTAACTAACAGTTATGTCAGCTATTGCAGTTGAACTTGCCATCAGGTCTCCACCTGGTGAGGGACTGCCAATGAGCTAGCCACCCAGATTCAAGCAGGCGCCTTTCCCATCGTGACCGCACGTGGCTGACACATAACTAGATTTCCTCTCTGTCATACTGGCTATCCTAAGAGAACAGGCTTCATCTGCTGTTTTGTTTTTGTTTTTTTAAATTGGTACAAGCTGCTGTTCCACAAATATTCAGTACAACTATTGTCACATCTCTTATATTGTCAGTGAATCCTTTGAATCCTTATTCTTCTTAGTCTAGTATCCCCTTTTGAGTCTCCCTCTCCTTTTCCTTAAACTTTTTATTATGAAAATTTTCAAAGATACAGAAAAATTGAAAAAATGGGACAATGACTATCTGCACATGCTCTGCCTATATTCAATGATTATTGACATTTTGCTCCATTTGCTGTCTCATTCTCTGTATATCACTTTTTTTTTTAACAATTTATTGAAGTATATCATTCATACATGAATATACATAAACTGTAAGTGTTCAGTAAACATCGTGATCTTACAAAACAAACATGCATATCATCATACAGGGCTCCCACACATCACTCCCCCACAAACACCCTGCATTGTTGTGAAACATTTGTTAACAAATCATGAAAGAGCATTGTCAAAGTATTACTACTAACTGTAGTCCGTATCTTCCTTTCCTTATACATTTTTTAAGGATTTATTTATTTATTTACTTTTTTCCATTTTTTATCCCCCACCCCCCCACCCCCATTTTTGCTGTTTCTGTGTCCATTCACTGGGCAACTCTCCATGTCCGTTTTCTGCCCTCTCTTCTCATCCTTATTCTCCTGTCTTCACTGGGATTCGATCTTCAGAATCTCCGATGTGGGAGAGATGCATCCTACCGCCTGTGCCACCTTAGCTCCTGGTTTTTCAGTGCATCTCGTCTTGGTCTCCCTTGTGTCACTCTCCTGTTACATCATCATCCTGCTGTGTGGCGCACGGGGCCTGGTGGCCCACATGCCTTCTATATTTTTCTTTTTCTTTTTACCAGGAGGTCCCGGGGATTGAACCCAGGTCCCTCCATATGGGAGATGGATGCCCAACCACCCGAGCCATATCTGTCCCCATGCTATATCTCTCAAGGTCGACCAAAGATACCCAAAGTTACAGTCTTTTCCCATACAGGATGGTCATGTAATAAATCAGGCTTAGTTTATCACCAGCATTCTAAATACCAGACCTAGGGAGAAAAACTAGGTCTAGGGACACATGCATGGTTTCTAATGTAGCAAATGTTTAGCCTACCCTGATTATCACAAAATCAGGACAGCAAGAATATTTGCAGTCTATATATCACTTTTTTGCTGAAACTATATGAAAATGAGCTGCAAAATAATTAGATCTAAGTATTTCAACATTTATCTCCAAAGAATAATGACATTCTCCTCCATGATCATAATACCATTATCATGCCTAAGAAAACAATAATCCTTAAGTTCACCTAATATCTAATTCATATTCAAAGTTTCCTAATTGTTTCCAATTTTACTTCTGGACTAATTTTTATTTTCCAAACTATTACATTTGGTTGCTACGTCTGTTTAGTCTTTGAGTCTAGAGTAATCTCCCAGCATGCACTTATTTTTCATGACATTGACTTTTTAAAGAGTTCAGGCCTTGTAGAACATCCACGATCTGAATTTCCCAATTATTTTCTCTTTTCCTGTTCATATTCTGATTCCTGTAAACTGGAAGCCTGATTTAAAGGCCTGATTAGGTTCAGGTTAAACTTACTTGACAAGAATACTTCAAAAGTATCTTATATACTTTTGCATCATGCCAGGAGGCACATGATACCAAGTCTTTCTACTACTAGTTGTGCTAAATTCAGTTATTCTCCAATGTAAAATACATGTTGCCTTTATAATTCATAAGTAATGTGTGGGGTGATATACACCATGCGAATATCCTGTTCCCCAAAAAACCTTTCACTAATGGTTTTATTATCCTTTGACTAAATCAATGATTACATCCAAAAGAGGATCAGTCCTATTTCACATCCAAGTGAGGTGAAGGTTAGGTCTACTCAGTCTGCCACTGCCATTGCTTTGTGATGCCACATGGTGTCACTGTTGAAGGCTGGTCTTGCACAGTCTAAACGGTCCACTCTGCCACCTTAGTCCAGATCCCTGAATGTGCTGCTGTGTTTGGCAAAGGAGGCCAATCCCATTCCATCAGTGTTAAGTGGATTCAAGGGTGCCCCACTCTTAGTTCAGTTCTCTCATTCACATATACAAACTCATCTCAGCACATCCACCCAACTCAGGAGTGCTGATTCACAGCTGGTTCCAGCATCTTCCACCTCATGGATGCCATGGTGGAACTCACCCCATTCCTTTCCCAAAAACCTGCACCAGGAGGCGAGCAGTTTTTCCTTTATTAACCGCATACAGTGGGTCTGCTGACACTCCTTTCCCCCATGCACCCTTTAGATGAAGCCATACCCAGTGACTCAAAGACAATGTGCCCTTCTACAAGTGTCTCCCCAAGTGTTACTAATGTCTACACCCTCTTCAAGGGGTTCTATTTTCAATGATTCCAAAATTATGCTGCCACCCCTAAACAGAGAAAAACAAATGCACAGATTTAATCTGTGGCAGAGCCTCCCATATGCTCTCCATCCATAAGACTCCTGCAATCGATCTTACCTTTACACAATGAACATATGTTCATATGCTTTTGTAGCTTTAAGGTACTTTCTTCAGAATGTTACTTATGTGTCTCATAACCATATATATTAAGCCAGTCAATTAATTTGTTAACCTCTCCAAAGTTCTAGTAATTTTCATCCAGACTAGAGGACAGAATTAAGAAGCATATTGTATATAAAGCAGTACTTTGGGGCAACTTTAAAGAGTAAATAGCTCTGGTTAAACTATGCATACTGAATTTGGCAGTGTGGACAGCATACAGCATCATCAAGAAATACCATTAGGCATCTGCAAATGCAAGACACTTTCCACACATTATGTCTAATCCTCAAAACAGCTCCACAAGATGGGTTTTATTATCTCCAATTTATGGATGAGGAAATTGAGGCTCAGCATGGTTAAAAAGTAATTCTAAGCTCCCATACCTAGTAAGTAGTGGAGCCTAAATGCAGATCCAGATCTGATGGCTCAGATTCTAAAATCTATGCTTTCTCCACTCCTCCTCATTGCCTCTCAGAGTAGTATGTACAAACCATGGGTTTGGAGTTCCATAGTTCTCTGGGCTCTAAGCTGCCAAGGATTAGTTCTTCAATTAGAGCTCATTAGATGGAAGAAGCCAATGAACACCAACAACGTCTTCTCAGATCTCTGCCTACCATATTTATTTGTACAAAGGACCATAATGTTTAATTTTAGTCAGTATTTACTTTATCTTCTCCAAATACTTTGTGCCAAGAAAATAGTTTTTTAAAAATAGGAATAAAGCATTCTCATGGTAATTTTAAAATCAATAAGTAAAACAGATGGGAGAAGGGAGTTTGGGAATCATAAATGTCCATTTCCTGAGCTTACTGTTAAGCTATGTCAAAATGCTTAAATGTTTCATATTTTACATCACAAAGGGATGACCACAACATCCCATTACTTACTGTTTTGACAACATGTAATCCATCTCATCCAGCTCACACATTGGAAAGTAAATGGTTCCACTAAGCAAGCCAGAGATATAGATGGGGAATAAATTATTTGCAGGCTGTAGTTCATCCATCATGTCTCCTAGGAAATGGGACCCAAGGGAAGAGACATGGGTGACGAGACATTCCACATGGTCTCCGAGAAGGAACAGGACACCCAAATGGCCTTTCTAGACCTGCTCAGCCTCTGTAGAATTATCAAATTGCTTCCCCTCTTCGTCTTGTTCATCATCTAAGCACCCAGGCCTCAGGCCTCCCCCTCATCAAGAGATGTCCAAAAAGGACAAACCTTTCATGTTATGCCTTTGAGTTTCCTTATACTTGCCCACTTTGAGAAAAGAGAAAACTAAGTCTTCTTTGGTTGCTGACTATGACACAGCCAGTTTGATCTGTTTTCTCATTGAACTGCTACAAAAGCTTGGGGAGGTGGGCATTACTGTCTCCTTTTTGCAGAGAGGTGATATCGCTCCCTCAAAAACACATAAATATCAGGTGGCAGAAATAAGAAATCATCCCAGGTCTGGTTGGCTGGATAGTCTAGCTAAGCCTTTTCTAAGTAGGTCTCTTTCCTTTGAGGTTATGTGTCGACAGGCTAGGCACTAAACACTATTTTACATATTTCGAGATTTTGAGCTGGAAAAGAACTGTACCAAATTATCTAGTTCCAATGGCTGTTTTCCACTCTTATCCACCAGGATGACTTACGCTCTCTAGGTTAAGGGCAATTCTGTGCTAGCAGAACCGCTCCACTCAAAAAAGAACATCAAAATTCAAGTACAGTCCTTGCTTCAGCGGCACATATACTAAAATTGGAATGATACAGAGAAGATTGTCATGGCCCCTGCACAAGGATGACACGCAAATTCGTGAAGCATTTCATATTAAAATTAATTTTTTAAAAAATCAAGTGCATAGAATGATATGATGATACAGACCATGATAAATCTGCCTTAAGTTTTTAAGTAAATATTTACAAACTTTGCTGGTTCATCTATTATTTTAATTACTATTATTTGTATTATCTGCTATTTTATCTCAATACTGGTTTGAATATCTTGATTTAGTCCAACTCTTTCATTTCACATCCAAAGAAAGTAAAGCCTAGCAAGGGTAAGTGATTTGGCCTGGTCACATCACTTTCAAGTGGTTTTGCTGAAGCAAGTGCTCTGAATCATATCTTCGTTCCTTCCACTACACTGTCATATCTAGTTACCAGTCCTGAGCAAGGAGAAAGTCTATTGCTAATGCCTCCTGGGCTCTCCTCTCTGTGCCCTCAACCCCTCCTGAAGAACTTCATGTCACCCTCTCATTTCCTAAATCACATCCTCTATAGGCAGAGACCTTCTTTTCTCCCCTCCCTATATCCACACCCAGTGCCTCTCATAATTAGCTGTCTCAGAAAAAAAGGAATTAATCATTCAGACCACACACAAATGAGGATAGCTAGGAACCATATTAGCTGGGATACAGAGAAGTGGTCCTCAAATATTTTGGTCTCAGGATGCTTTACACTCTTAAAAAATTATTGAGGGAAGTGGATGTGGTTCAAGCAGTTGGGCACCCACCTACCATATGGGAGATCCCAAGTTCAGTTCCCGGTGCCTCCTAAAGAAGCAAGACAGCGAGCTGGCGCAAAGGGCTGGCATGGTAAGCCGATGCATTAAGATGATGCAAAAAGATGACACAACAAGCAGGGAGCAGAGGTGGCTCAAGCGACTGGGCACCTCCCTCCCACATGGGAAGTCCTGGGTTCAGTTCCCAGTTCCTCCTAAAAAAAAAGAAGACGAGCAGACACAGAGAGAGACAGCAAGTTCAAACAAAGAGGGTGGGGGAGAATAAATAAATAAAATAAATCTTTTTTAAAAAATTATTGGGAAGCCCAAAGAGCTCCACAACAAACAAACACAAAATTAATAAGAACAATGGCATTGTTTTTATATGTTTGCAAATCTCTTTCTTGTCTGGCTTAATAGAAGATAGCTGCATTCTCATATCTGCTTCTGCATTCACTCCATTGTGATATCACATAGACTCTGGACAGCTCTCTGGTGCATTCATGAAAGAATGAAAGTAAAAGAGGCAAATAATGTCTTTGAATTACTATGAAAATAGTGCTGACATCACAAATCCATGAAAGGATCTCCAGCACCCGCAGTTGTCCTAGGACCATAATTTGAAAACCACCCTATAGGAGTAAAGAACTTGGAGTTAGAAGAGCTCCAATCCTCATGACCACTTACTGGCTATGTGGGCCTTGGGCATGAATTCCTGCATAAGAAAGAGTGGCACAGACAGTAAGTGTTTGTTTTTTCCCAGCTTCATGTACTTTTTAATAAAGCAATTTTATTGAAACATATTCATATACCATACAATCTGTCTAAAGTGAGCATTCATTGGCTTTTGGTTTGATCACAAAGTTGTGCATTCATCATGGCAGTGTTTTGTTCCCCCACCCCCAACCCCAACCCCCCTTTGTTTTGCACTCGCTGTCTGCTCTCTGTATGTTCTTCTCTGCTTGTCTTCTCTTTAGGCGGCACCAGGAACTGATTCTGGGACCTTCCGGAGTGGGAGAGAGGCTACTCAATCTCTTACGCCACCTCAGCTCCCTGGTCTGCTGTGTCTCTTATTGTCTCTCCTGTGTCTCTTTTTGTTGCGTCATCTTCCTGTGCCAGCTCTCTGTGCAGGCCAGCACTCCTGCGTGGGCCAGCACTGTGCATGGGCCAGCTCACTGTGCTGGCCAGCTCACCTTTCACCAGAAGGCCCCAGGAATCAAACCCTGGACCTCCTCTATGGTAGATGGGAGCCCAATTGCTTGAGCCACATCTGTTTCCCCATGGCAGTGTTTTTAAGACAGTTTTTGAAAACTTCTCCCAAAGATATTTACATTTAAAGAGATAATGCCTAGAGATAGTGCCTGAATAACAAAAGAATGACTCTCTAATGATGGAATTTCAGGCAGGGTAGGAAATAAAGATGAAAAGTAAATTTCAAAACCTTTTGGTGTGGTGGGTATCGCTTGGGCCATCCTTCCCAGCATCCCTTAATTCATATCATGCCTGGGCCCACTTACTTTATAGGAAAATTCCAGTTCTGGCTGCATGGGTTCTACTTAGTTCACTCATTCAACCCCCTGGACTCATTCAAACCCAACTTCTACCCCTGGCATTGAATAGGAAGTCTCCTGGGAGGTTGCCTGGCAGAAACAAGGCCTTTTGATTGAATGACTGTATTTAACCTCACTGCTGGGCCTCTCTTTCTCCTCATCTTTACAGATCCCCCCCACCCCACCCCATCCCCCATGCAGTAGGTATAGATGGTGTTTGGGACTCATCCCAATCTGTTTTCTCACTAGATAATAAGCAGGAATTCTTAGAGTTCTTTTGGAATTGTTATTGTGGACATTATAAATAATAGAGTGTGGTCTGCATTCAGAATTATACAAATTAATTCTGCCTGCTCGGTATACTCTGCTATTCCCACTCAACCATCTCTCATGGCCGTATAGGGCCAAAAATGAGCACTAAAGCCATAATCTTTCACTGAGGCAGCAGTAATTTGAGGGCCTACTGATGGTAATTTTAACTGAATCACACTGCCCAACCCCCAAATAAAACTGACCACAAGTTCCAGGGTGTGGCCCTAGAGGGATACTCTCCGACAAAAGACGGTGGGGACCCGGCAGCCGTGATTTACAAGTCCTCTGTGTTTTCATTTAAATACAGTTGGAAAAACTGCTAAATTTTCTGATTGGAGGAAACCGCTTTGGGGGCAAGAAACACACATGCCATTATCTGCTACCCTAAACTGGCGTTACCGATTTCATAGCCTGAAATCAGGCAGGTAATACACATAAATAAGTGGTGCTATTAGCTGTGGGCTGTGCATAGCAGGCATGCACACAGCCACCTAAAGGGGGAAGCGCTGCAGATGACTGTTACCATGCTGCACAGTGGGTTCAGTGGTCTCAAATCTTCGTATTTTTCCAGAGAACCCAGAATTATGGATTTTCAAACATGAAATCTACTAATACTTAAAGATTTACATGTAACTTATGTTTTTAAACAATCCCATACAAGTCAAACAGGAATGTCCATGGGTTGCATTTGTGTCCTGTAGCCCAACTCTCATTTCACATAGACTGTGGCTCCCGTCCAGTATCTCCCAGGGCTCTGTTTTTCTTTGTTACTATCATTTATTATGATGAAAATATGCGCTTTGTACTGTTACAGAACACGTAGAACTGTAACTGATATTTCACAATTAGAGGAGCTGATTGCGTGTATTTTGACATGACTTTTGACTTGTTTCCCCCAGATTATTCTCTTCTGGATGGTTGCAAAGATCACCAAATAATTGTAGCCTTGGGGTTCTCTCTTACTTCAACTACCACAGCTGCTTCCACTCAGCAGCGCCCCCAAGGTACATTACTGCCCACCATGGTCAATACATTTTTCTTAGTGTTCCTTGGCAAAGATGAGTCAGAGTGGAAATTTTTAAAAAAATCTAAATCCTAGGGGAAAAATAAAGGCAAGGGAGAGTAGAGAGTAGAGAAACAGAGAGAAAAGTACTATAAAAAAACTTCAATTTACAAAGTATAACTCTCCGTTCCCACCACAGTGAGCCCGTAGAAGGAAGACTGGTGGATATCCATCCAGTTTATGACTTAAGACTTTTACTCCTTATATGTAGCCATAAACAATGTGGATATTGTTTTATAGGTCTTAACTTTACATAAATGATATAACTATATTCATATATAGAAACTTGGTTTGTTAGTTAATATTAAGTTTTCAAAATCTATTTTTATTAGCAAAGTTGTAGTTTTACAGAAAAAAAAAAAATCATGCATAAAATACCGAGTTCCCATATATCCTCCTCACCTTCACAGTTTTCCCTATTATTAACATTTTGCATTATTGTGGTAGCTTTGTTACAATTGATGAAACAATATTATTGTAATTATCCTATTAACCCTAGTCCATAGTTTAAATTAGGGTTCACTGTGTTGTACAGTCCGATGGTTCTTTAAAAAAATTTTTAAATCTAGTAGCATGTACACAACCTAAAATTTCCTCCTGTTAACCATATTCAAATGTTTAATTCAATGGTGTTAATTACATTCAGTGCCATGCTCCCATCACCATCATCCATTACCAAAATTTTTCCATCACACTCTGTACAATTAAGCAGACACTCTGTACCAATTAAGCATTAACTCGCCCCATTCCCTACCACTACCCAGACCATGGTAACCTGTATTCTAGTTAATGACACAATGAATGTGCTTATTCTAATTATTTCATATCAGTGAGATCATGCAATATTTGTCCTTTTGTGTCTGGCTTATTTCACTCAACATGAGGTGTTCATGGTTCATCCATGTTGTTGCATGCATCAGAACGTCATTCCTTTTCACAGCTGAATAATATTCCATTATATGCATATAACACATTTTGTTTATCCTTTCTTCTGTTGAAGGACACTTGGGTTGCTTCCACCCTTTGGCAATTGTGAATAATGCTGCTATGAGCATCAGTATGCAAATATCTGTTGGAACCCCTGCTTTCTGTTCTTTTGGATATATACCTAGAAGTGGGGTTAACAAGTCATATGGTGATTCTATACTTAACTTTCTGAGGAACTACCAAACTATCTTCCACAGTGGTACACTATTTAACATTGCCACCCACAATGAATGAGTTTTCCTATTTCTCCACATCAGCTCCAATGCTTATAATTTTCCAAATTTTTAATAGGCATTCCAGTCGGTGTGAATGATATCTCGTGATTTTGATTTGTCTTTTCTTAATGGCTAATGGTGTTGAGTATCTTTTCATGTGTTTATTGGCCATTGGTATATATTCTTTGGAGAAACATCTATCAAGTCTTTTGCCCCTTTTTTTTAGACCAGTAAAAAGAATTTATTGGGAAATGGAGGAAAGACCAGAGCTTGCTGAGAAATGGGAGAGAAAGATGGAAATACACACCAAGATTTCATGCGGGCTCCTCTAGGCAGAGAGAACACTCTCAGCCTTGTGTGATTACTTTTTTAACTGTTAATTATTCCTCCCCCCTTGATAATGCTAAGGGGATGGGTCCTAGCTGTTATTGGTTACCCCACCAATGGTTGGGGCCAATGGTGAGCCTGCTTGGAATATCCGGGGCCAAGGGGAAGTCCAGGAAAGAGAAACTGGGACCTCAAGGTTAAACTCAAGGTCTCAGTGAGGTCTTGCAGCCATGTTGTCTGTCAGCCATCTTCTCCTCGTTCCCCTGGATAACCTGCCTCAACTCCCCCCTCAGAGAGTTCACGCCCTTATTCTTAAAGGGATGCTGAGGGTATTTGCCCATTTTTTAATTGGGTTGTTTGCCTTTTTGTTGTTGAGTTGTAGGAGTTCTTTATATATTCTTATTGTTAAACCCTTATCAGATATGTGGTTTCCAAATATTTCTCCCATTGTGTGGGTTGTCTTTTTACTTTCATAGTGAAGTCCTTTGATGTACAAAGTTTTTAATTTTGATGAAATCTCATTCATCTATTTGTTGTTGCTAGTGCTTTTGGTGTAAAGACTAAGAAACCATTGCCTAACACAAGGACCTGAAGATGTGTCCCTATGTTTTCTTCTAAGAGTTTTAAAATTTTGTTTCTTATATTTAGGTATTTGATCCATTTTGAGTTAATTTTCATATTTGATGTGAGATAGGGGTCCACCTTCATTATTTTGCCTATGGATATCCAGTTTTCCTAGTACCATTGGTTGAATAGACAATTCTTTCCCCATCAAGTAGATTTGGCACCTTTGTCAAAAATCAAATGGCCATAGATGTGATGGTTTATTTCTCAACTCTCAGTTTGATTCCATTGGTCTATATATCTGTCCTTGTGTAAGTACCATGCTGTTTTTTGTTTGTTTGTTTAGGAGGTATCAGGGAATGAACCCAGGGCCTCATACATGGGAAGCAGGTGCTCAACCACTGAGCTACACCCGTTCCCTAATACCATGATGTTTTGATAATTGTTGTTTTATCTTACAAATCAGGATATGTAAGTCCTCTAACTTTGCGCATCTTTTTCAAGGTAATTTTGGCTATTTGGTCTCTTTTCCCTTCCATACAAATTTAATTATTGCTCTTCCATTTCTGCAAGAAAGGCTTTTGGAATTTTGTTTGGGATTGCATTGAAACTGTAAATCACTTTAGGTAGAATTGACATCTTCATGATATTTCTTCCAGTGCATGAACATGGAATTTCCTTTCATTTATTTAGGTCTTCTTTGATTTTCATATATTGATCTAATTCATTCATTTTAATTGCTGTATCGTACTCCATCATTTAAATATACCACAAGTTAATATAGCTTTTCTCCTTTTGATGTAGATTTAGGTTTCTTTATCCCCACCATTATGAATGGTATTGTATATCTTCAACACTGAACAAGAATTTCTCCAGAAAAAGAGTTGCTGGGTTGTAGAAAATATACACATCATAATTTCTATATTTTGTCAAATTGCCCTGCAAAATGGTTGTAACAATATACATTCCTACCAACAGTGTCGGGTCTTCTAAAGGGGTCTTATTTTTCCTGTATGGTCCTAAAGATTGTTAAGATCTGAATAGTGCATGAACACAGTTAAAAATATTCCCATTTTGGAATGAAGAATATTATATATATTGCTAAGGAATGATCTTTAAGATTAAGTACAAAAAAGCAAGGTGGGGAGAAAAGTGTATATGATGATACTATCGTTTATCTATGAAGGAGCAGGATATAAATAGATACACACATGTTTGCTTATATTTTATAAATGGAATGATAAACCACATTTTTTAAAAATATTACCTAGAGATAAAGGGATGAAAAAGGTAGAGGGAATAGGGGCAGAGGTAGACTTCTTTGGATATACCTTATTTTGCAGATTTAACTTCAGAACTATTTAATATTTTGCAAAATTATAACAAAGTTAATTTAATATGAAAACAACCTTAAAATCAAGAGCAAAATAAAACAAATAATCCTATGTGTCCAGTTGGTGGCATAACCACACAGAGATGAAGTGTTCCAAATCACTTAAAATAAAGAACTGTCAAAAACATTAAACTTTTAAAAATAATTATATTACTAAATACCAATATTATTCCTGATGCTGGAACTGTTATTCTGAGACTGTTGTGTGTATAATGGAACAAAGCAATTTAGTAGTTATTTTGGTATTATTGGGAACCAAATTTTCAACATGGGTAAAAGCAGATTCAGATATAAGCTTGAAAAGCTTAAGTAAAAATCCAGTAGAATCGAATTTGAATTAGAAATACCAGTTTAAATGCATGATATTTATTTTATAAATAAATAATTTCCAGACTTTCTCAAAAAAAAAAAATTTAGAAACAATCACCAACCCAATATCAAATGAGCTCCTCTGACATACTAAGTGAGAAGGATAAATATCATTCTCCACTACAAGGAACCAGATCTCCTTGAAGAGATGGCAGATTCTAGGTCTGAAGGCAAAAATGTACAAGATGAACCCAGAACATCTTTTCATACCTGAAAGCAAGGAATCTACCCAAGATTACTAAGATCACATCAAAGGACTTTGGAGCCAACTTGAAGAGGCTCCCCTTGGTCAAATATGAGAAAATTTGGGCATCAGTAAAGATAAAAAAGGGCAATAGATAGAAAATATAACAAATATGCTTAAATAAAATAATCATAATGATATTTTTTATCTTTATTGGTTACCTTTGGAAAATGCTAGCAAACCAACTCATTATCTTGAAAACTGATAAATACAAGAAAGAAAGGATCAAGCATTTATTTTGACTTCACAAGTGAACGTCAAGGCAACAAAATAGTTGATATGGGAAAGTTTGTCTTCATAGGTATTCCAGCAAATAAATGAAGAATGATAAAATTAGAGTACTACTGATTTGTAATACTAATGAATTAATAGATTTAGGTAATGGGGATCAATGGCTGCTCTCAACCCCAAAAGAGAGAAAACCTGAAGGAAAACAAAACAACTTTTAAATTTTTGCCAAAAAAAAAAAAAAAAAAAAGCAACCAAAAGCCGAATCTGATCAAACCTCTAGGTCTAACTACCAATTTGCCCATACCACGATGGATAGAGAAACATGTTAAATGAATAGCAGGGGAACATGTGAAACAGAGTCAAAGGTATGGCAGGTTACCAGGCTGCTCTTGGGTCAATACAACTGCCATCGAAGTTTCAAAGCCCTTAATGAGTCCTAAACGCCACTGAACAATGAATTCATTTTCATTGGATCCAAGCCATGTAATTTCTCAGACAGTTCCACCTTAACCTGTCTTCCACAATCATATCCTTAAAATAAAACCCCATTAACCAAAGTTCCTGATCATGTCTATTCTTTCATAAAAATACATTCTAAACATTCCTGTAAAAGTACTGGTTCTGCTGCTTCCGGCACATTTCTCACGGGTCTCCCCTGCCCCGCTCAATCCCTGCACTGTCGTGCTTGCACCTGTGGGGACCCCCGAGGATGCCCTGGAGACTCTAGGCGGTAGAACATGGGAGTAAAGAGTTTATTAAGAAAAGGAGAAAAGTACATGGTCCAAGGCATGGACCGCAGGCATGCTGCAGATTGAGACATGCCCATGGGACCCCAGGAACCTCAACACTCTGAGGTGGGAGGCACCCCACTCCCCAGTCCTCAGAGACAACAGGACTCTGGTGGCTGCTGGACTAGAAGAGTAGACGTCCAAACTCGAGGGTCGAGAATTCCATCAGGGAGCAATCTAGCCCACACCTTTCACCGTTATCCAATTTCTAACAGAGGCATTTAAGAATGATTGCTGGGAAGTGGATGTTACTCAAGCAATTGAGCTCCCACCTACCACATGGGTTTGGTTCCCGGTGCCTCCTAAAGAAGAAGAACAAGACAGCGAGCTGACATGACAGGCTGGTGCGGCGAGCTGATGCAACAAGAGACACAAGGAGGAAAACATAACGAGAGACACAACAAAGCAGGGAGCGGAGATGGCTCAAGCGATTGGGTGCCTCTTTCCCACGTGGGAGGTCCTGGGTTCGGTTCCTGGGGCCTCCTAAAAAACAAAAAGATGAGCACACAACAAAAAGACAACAATGAGGGGGTAGGGGGTGTGAGGAATAAATAAATAAAATAAATCTTAAAAAAAAAAAAAAAAAAGTGCAAACTTTATTCCCTAACCCTGGTACACAAGTCCTTTCTACCACATTTACACTGACACACCTCTGAATTTGGATAATACTGTGAGCCTGGGGGGCGGATATGGCTCAAATGGTTGGGTGTCCGTCTCCCATATGGAGGGGCCTGGGTTCGATCCCCGGGACCTCCCGGTTAAAAAAAAAAAAAAAAAAAAAAAAAATACTGTGAGCCTGTGTTGGATGGGAGACAAAGGATAGGAGTAGGTCTAAAGGAGTTTTGACTCATCCAAGAAGAAAGATGCTGTGAAATGTCCATTTCTATCATTTCTACATGATGGGCAACATTCAGCCCACTAGAGAATATAAATTATAATACACAGAGGTTTATTCTTTCCTTCTCTAGAAACTGACATTCAGAGGGCTGTGACTTTTCTACAGGGCGGAGACTGTTGACATGTTGTGAACACAGCATTAAAGGGATGAAACAGTTTCTTGAAGGAAAGTCTAAAAAAAGCAGAACAGTTCCCCTGCTTCTCTTAGTGTCTCAATCCTTTCCATATTTAGTGAGCAAGAGTCAAAAATATCAAAACTCCTGGGAAATTCTCAGTAAAAGAATTTATTTTTGCTCAGCCTAATTTGCTCAGCATAATTTGTGGTTTTATCCTGAAATAATCAGGATCCCTTATACTTGAAAGAGATGGAAAAAGATTGGAAACAGGGACCATCTGTAACTGTCAATCAACGGTCCAAAGATTCCTTCATCATTTGGCCATTTTCTAGCACATTCACATGAAATTAAGCAAATGAGACTTTTAAAAAAATAATAATACAAGTATGGCCTTAAATAAAAAGCAGCCCTTAGATGAAGAATACTGGGCTGTGATTTTCATGATCTTATCCATTAGTGATAATAGGAGATCTTATATCATGACCAGAAATTAAAGGGAGCAAATATATTATAAATAATACCATGCAGTGGGGAAGACATTGATTTTAATTGCTCTTAATTTATACTACAGCCAGAAAAAGGCAAGACATTGGAGAAAGTAATGATTAAAAAAAAAAAAAACAAAGCCTTAATATCATAGTGTTCAGAAGGACAGGAAACTGGATTCTGCATAGGCCATTCCTTAAAGCTTAAAAGAGAAATTTTTCTCTTTTCCCAAACACGTATCTATATCCACTACACTGGAAAGCTGGCCATGTTAAAATCTTGGCCCTAAAGCAAGATTTGCAGTTACTGACTGTGAATGCAGGACTCCAATTATCAACCGAGAAGTGAATTCAGGACAGCATAGCTGAAGCAACCAGGAGATTATTTTAAAAGGTATAATATTTGTTTTAAGTGGGGTTTTTTTTTACTGCTATTTTTAGTGTTCATTAGTAATGGCTGATTAGAAAGTTAGCACCATCCAAACTAGAATAAACCTTGGAAATAAAGATTACCCCCAAATGACATATCTGCTACTTTTTAAATTGCCAAGCAGCTGGTAAGACAAGATCCATCTTGTTCGATGATCTCCGGTTTCTCACCTAGTATATAATGATACAATTTGAGAATATTTGAGTTTAATGAAATCCTGAAAACTGTCTAGTCCTGAGATGTTTTGTGCCAACTTTGATTCATTGGTGGTATGTGCCTGGGGCACTGTGTTGAGAATGAGTCTGGGTATGTTTGGGCTCGATGGAAAAAGAGAGCTTGGATAATTTAGAGCTTCTACTGCCACCTCTTTGGGGCTGGAATTGGGGCGGGGGGGGAGATCATCAGTGCATGTACCACAGATTTGTCACCTCGCTCAGGTCCAACATCCAGTTGGGAGGCCAAAGACCCAGATCTCCTTCCAAACTCTTACACTACCTAATCTGGGTCATTCAAAAGTAAGAATAAGTCACCTACAATTATGGAGGCTGGGTTTACTCATCAGCAGTAAAATGAGAATGTTTATTAATAATATACCTGTTCCAGTTCTCAGAGGAGGCAGCTGACAAGACCAGATACGATGATATTTGTGCTAGGGCTTTGTAAGCCAAAACCACTATACACATATCAGTTTAATTTAATTATTTAAAAGTAATAGTAAGTCAACCCATATAGCTGGCTACCAATGTTTTACCTGAACAGAACCATTCCAAGCCTCAGTCCATTACATGACATTCCAACATGATCAGGAAACAAAACCAGATGGAAACATTTTTAAACACTGTGGTTTTTTAAAAGGGAGTGAATATTTTGGAAAGTTTCCAATCATTAATGATATGTATTTATATACCCCTATTATCCACCAAAGAGTTTGAGGCAACCTACAAAATATATAGAAGCACATACAATAAATAATAATAGAACCAAGGGGAAAGCGTACAAAAACATCCAACAAGATGGGAATTTTGGATCTGAGCTTCCTGGCAACCAAGGAAAAAACATCAAACAATGTTCTCATTTTCAGGAAAAAGAAAAAAGTTTTATGTAAGAATTATAAAAAGGGAGTAGATGTGACTCAAGCAGTTGAGCACCTGCCTCCCACATGGGAGGTCCCGGGTTCGATTCCTGGTGGCTCCTAAAGAAAACAAGTAAAAAATGAGCAAACGGATAAGGGAGCCAACACAGGGGAGCTGATGTGGCTCAGTGGTTGAGCACTAGCCTCCTGCATATGAGGTCCCAGGTTCAATCCCCGGTCCCAGTACCTCAAGAAAAAGGAAAAGGAAAAAAAAAAAAAAAAAAAATTTTGTAACAAAAAAAAAAGAATAATAATAAAAAGAAACTTTCTTCATCATGCTGAAGTAGGCACAATTTTCCCTTTAAGTTCCCCATGTGCCCGTGTAAATGTAGATCCAGCTGACAATGTCTCTGAAGAGCCATGCCAGTGAGGCAGCACGGAACCCTGTGAGGAATATGGAACAGAGTCTAAGAACCAGTTCAGGTCCCAGCTTCCCTACCTGCTGGCTGTGTGGCCATAGGCAAGTTTTTAATTCTCTGAGCCCCAGTTCTTTCACCTATAAGAAAAAATAATTATACCTACCTTGGAGAATCGTGATAAGGAAAATACAAAATCTGTTTAGCAGACATTTAACCATCTGTAAAGCACTGATGACATGTCCGTTATTATTAACCCTAATGTTTTACAAGCCATGACTGTATCTAACATAGCATTGCCCAGAGTGTACTCAATGGCTGCTCATCTCACATGTTCCCTCTTAGAGATTTAAAGTGAACCTTGGCATATTGCAGACCTGAGAAGTCCTATAAATAAAATGCTCTGTTTAGCATGTTTTAACTCAGCATTTCCAGAATTACTTGACTACAGATCCCACTTTCTTTTTGCATGCCCCCTAGTCTGTGACCCACCGTTTAAGAACATTAACCCAGCAGTTCTCCATCAAAGGTGATTTTGTCCCCCAGGGGACACATGGCCACATCTAATCGTGTTTGATTAGCACAACCGGAGTTGGGGATGGGAGGAGTGGGGGTGGGTACAGACCAGGGACACAAAAAACATCCTACCTTGCACTGGACAGCCTCTATACAAAAAATTATCTGGACCAAAATTCCAACCTGTCCAGGTAAAGAAACCTTAAACTAAGCCCTTCTTGAATGTGCTTATATTTTCAACCTACATAAATTTACAGAGATATATTTTCTTCTCTGATCCAGAATTTCTGTTTTTCCCTCCAAGCCCAGAGTTAACCTAGTTTATATGTCTGTATTGCACCAGGAATTCTCAATCTATGGGTCCTCACCTTTGCCAACTTTGATTAAATCTCCTATCAGCTGTCTACATTCTAGGCCATGGTCATAATTTCCCAGCTGAACTGTATGTCAGCACAGACCCATCATCTCCCTGTTTCTCTCATGACTACCCCACTCTGAACCTTCTCCAGAGCCAGTAGGTGCTCCTTGAAGTACAGTGACAAGGTCCACACCCAGTATTCCAGATACAGGGGGCCCTTGCAGTGACCAGTATACCTCCCAGGCCACAGGAAAGAGAAAGTGTCACCTCAAAATCATAATTTGTATAATTTCTTCCTATGTGTAGCATGTACAAATAGCAGCTAAAATGTGCTAAAAAAATAATAATAAACCTTCTTTTTCTGGAACCAAACTTAAGGTCCATTTTCAGCTCCCATTCTGCTACATGTGTCATCGTTCACCATGCTGGTGTTACCAAAAGGTCCTCCTCACTTCTGTGGGCCCTCTGTCGTGTTGCTCAGCAACTCTTCGTATCCACCATCTCTCTGTGCCTCATCCATGCCACTCTCAGAAACAGGAGGTCCTGTCCACAGCTCCCACAGTACCCTGGACTTCAGGAAACTCAATAGCACTTTCTTGGACTCAATCCAGGAGAGGGAGGCACGGTTTGCCTCTGCCCGCAGTTTTCTCAACCTATGTGGGGCTTCATCACTCATTTTCCCTCTCCCAGATTTGGCCCAGGGGACTTGCCAGGTATAGGCAACCTTCTTAGAGACCCACTTTTCTCCATTTCTTCTCCTTCTCACTCCCCCTTCCATTCTAGCATAGTTTTATTGTGTCCCTCCCACCCCCCACCTGCTCTTTTTTTTTTTTTCCCCACTCATCATACATTCTCTATGTCTTCAGTCCGCTTAGAGGCCATGCTTTTGAAACTCCAAAACTTAAGCTTTTGTACCTCAAAAGCTTTTATTACTCAAATTATCATTGCTGCCAGGCATTTTAAAAGTCTATTTAGACTCTGAGCTTTCTCTCTGCAATTTTGCTGAGCCATTCATTCATCAAGAAACTAAAAGCAGAATGTCTTTAGCCTGAAATTAGGGTAAGGCTAGGGGTATAAGGAAATGAGGGAGGTGGGGAAACTTTGGTTAAATCTCAAAATATGATTATCCCATAGCAGTAGCTCCCCTGCCATTTTTTTGTCCACTTTAGTTGCCTGGCCACATACATCTTCTTGTAGCCAATCTCGACAAGATTTAAAGTTTCACTCCCTGGAAGAGTTGGGTATAGGTATAACAAATAGATTTCTCACTTGTCAAATGCAATTGTTTGGTAATGGCTTCTTGTAGGGTTAAAAAGGCTTTTTGGGGTCTCAGCTGGGCTTAGTGGGTATGGGAGGAGAGATGTGTTAGCATGCATGCCAAGAACTTGCGATCACTGGCTTAATGTTATCTGCAAAGTTGGAGATTTTTCTGGAATCTCTCTTTTCCAGCTCATATAAGCAATATTATTAGAGGGTTTTAATGAAAAGCTACAAAAAAGAGGGAACCCCGAGTATAAAGGATGTTTGGCTAAGAGATAGACTCATCCCAGAACCAGCATTTCAAATGGCACTCTCTGGAACTGGGACTAGGATACGGGCAGGTCATAGGGTCTGCAGCAGTTGTCCTTCTCTCCCCCTCAGCTCCCAGGCCTGCCATCAGGGAAGGTAGGCAAGCTTATGGGGTTTGCACAGAAAGTTTGATTTCACAAATTAGTTATGATTTAGTCCATGGAGAATGGGAGCCACAGAAGGTTTTTGAGTGGAGGAATGACAAGAGAGGGGCTTTAACAAAATTAATCCAGCAGCCACAGAAAGAATGGACTGGAGGAGAGAGTTTAGAGGCAAGGAGGCTTCCTGGAAGGTCGCTGCAGTAG
Source organism: Tolypeutes matacus (assembly GCA_026826555.1). Lineage (NCBI taxonomy): Eukaryota > Metazoa > Chordata > Mammalia > Cingulata > Chlamyphoridae > Tolypeutes > Tolypeutes matacus. Next base: position 24,182,852 of record JAKSZT010053764.1, on the reverse strand, counting down.
TCCAAGTGAGAAGACTTCTGAATGGGGAAGGAGGAGAGTACAGAAATAATGTTGAGACAATAGAACAGGAAAGCTGGCCGCCCACCCCTGAATGCTAGCCAAGTCTCAGGTCTTTTGGGACTTTCTTGACAGCCCCTGGGCCTGTAGCCTCTGCCTTCACTTTTAGAGGAGCAAGGGATTTGCAAAGGTCAAGGTGCCTCAGAACAGAATACTGCCAGCCTAGCCTGATTAAGGAGACCTAAGTGGGAAACCAAATACTCCCAGCCCTGCCAGGTGAGGCACCAAGCACCAGGCACGGTGGCTGCCAGGTGCCAATGTTTGGAGGGGAGCTTCTGGTGCAGGGTGGCTCCAGGCCATCCTGAGAAAGGTCAAGTTGTGCCAGAGGATGTGGCAGTAGCTCTATCCCTCTGGGTATTCAATCCAGGGCTTGGACTAATTCTTCCAAGGCACAAATCAGCCAACCCCACCCCATCCCACAGAAACAAACTAAACCAGAAAGACAAAAACAAATATAGCCCCAGCACAGAGGCATGAGATTGCCGAGAAAGAATGCATTCTGGGCTGGGGCTTCTTTTTGTCCTATCAAGGCAAACAACTTGAGGATAACTGGAGACTATATATTTTGGCATGGGAGTGGGGAGAGGGGGTAGAGAAAGAGAGAGCCACAGGCAAGGATTCCACCCTTCAGAACCACGAGTGAGAGCCTATTTCCCTTCACCCAAGATTTGGGGTCCCCAAGTCCATTCGCCTCCCCTCTCCACTTCTTGCCCCACCTTACTTGCCTTTTTCTCTTGGTTTGTCTCATTCTCCCTTCCCACATTGCCCCTCTTGCTCCTCCTTTCTCTCATTTTTAACTCCTCGCTTTCCCCAAACCTATTAACAATAGAATGTATTTCTGGGTCAAAATAAAAGGACCTCTAGAAAATCTCTCCCAGACTCCCAATCCCAGCCTGAGCTGGGCAGATGTCCCGGGGAGATGGCTGAGCTGTCCAGAGTGGCCTCCCCCACCCATTCCTGACACCCGAGGATTCTGTGGCTGTGGCGTGTCCCGCCTGTGAGCGGCTCTGTTAGTGTTCCTCTCGGAGAATGCTGGGGGGGTGCGCAGGGGGCAGCCTTCAAGCTGGCCAGCACGCAGTCAGCTGGCCCTGCCTGGGGCCCTAAACAAGGGAGGAGCTCACTCAGCACGAGGGGCAGGGCACCCCAACGGGGTACAGACCAGGCTGCAGAGTTCAGAGGGGAAAGGAGGCTAGGAATCCAGGGCAGTGGGGAGGAGATAATGGGAACCAAGTCTCATCGCCAGGAAGAGAAGTACATTTTAGGTGGGGATGGATGAATATAGGGCCCCAACTCAAATTGAGCAAGGCCTTTTTGGGGGCAGCGAGTGAGCAAACCCAGCCTAAAAGGAGCAGAGAATTGGGGCTGGGGGTGTGGGATGGAAAGCTAAATTGGAGTTCAGATGCAAAGACAAGAGTTTTGAATGTATCCCATTCATAATGGAGACATATGGTCACTTTGCGAGTAGGGGAAGAACATTAGCAAAATGATGTGTAACCGGATATCAAATGGCACCTTTTCTGTTGCAAACGAATTGGCACCAGGAGCCATGACTAAAAAAAACTCCTATTGTAAAGACTACAGACAGGCAACACAACTGGAAAAAGACCTTGAATAAAAGGGGAAAATGGTAAAGACAAATGAGTTCAAGTGGCTAAGAGACTTCAAAGAGAGTCGGGAGGTCATCCCAGAGGTAACTCTTACACACACCTCAGTAGGAGCTCATAGAACATCTAAGTGCCTATCACCCCACTCAGTGGGGTTCCTGAGAGCTCCGGAGACACCCTGGTCCTATATAAGGGGGGATAGCCCCAGAGACTGATGCCTTATCAGTGGGTTCTATTTTGGAATCTGTGCTCCTGAGAGTGAGAATTAGACTCAAATAAGTCCTCCCTGCACATGGTTCACCAGTCCCTTCTATTCAAACCTATATGTGATGCTGGAGTTTTTAGGTATACTTCCAGAGACTGGAGCCTCCCGCCTACCTATGTGCCAGGTGTGCATGAAATCTAGATGGTGCTGCAACTCCTACCCTACAGCTCAATGGACTCATCGAAGTCACCTGGTGAGGAGACAACGATGGGAAATGGCCATCCCAGGGAATGGAGAGGGCCTGCATCTGCAGGCAGGATCATCCCAGCCACCATATCCATGGGATATAAGTCCTCTCTCACTTGGAGTTGGAGTGGACATCACCATCCCAGTCCCCTCAGGATTGGGGGAAGAACTATGGACTAGGGTGGAATTGATGGTATTCTCTTGTTCACATATGGTGATTCTAGCAATGCAAGAAATTATAACAATGAGGTGGAGCCAGTGGCCACTTGACACTTTTGGGGTAGGGAGGGGACGAGCAGTTGAAATACAGTGGCTTCTTTGGGAGTTGGAGGTTGTCCTGAGTACTGTTGTGGCAACGGATGTAGGCCATTTTAAATCAGCACACACCACTCAGAACTGAGTGGGAGAGAGTGTGGTCTACAGTGTGAACTGTGGTCTATGGTTGGTGGCAAGGCCCCAGGATGTGTTAGTTTATTGAGGGTGGTGGGCCACACTGTGGGAGATGTTTGTGTGGGATGTGATGGGAGGTATGGGAGGTGGGCAACATGGGAATCCCAGTGGGTTCCATGTAATATTTTGGGTAATCTAAGCACCTCTTAAAATATATGTATATATATATATATACATAAACAACATTTTTGTAAGCAAATACACATATATGCATATATATTTATATATCATTTTGCAAATGTTTGTATGTATTGTGAGAATTTTGATTTTTACCCATAATAAAAAATAATAATAAAAAAAAAAAAAAAAAAAGACTACAGACAAAAAAAATGGGACAGGACACACTGCTTCCTCAGAACTTCTTAACTGTAGCTCCACTACAATCGCCCACCACCTCAAGCTATAGAAGCACCTCTGCTGGGCAGGGGACAGGGAGGAGCAAGACATTGGCCTAGGGGGAGGGCAGTGGCTGCTTCTCCTCTGTGCAGCAGGAATCTTCTTCCTCATTCTCCATTACTGGGGAGTGGGGGAGGGAGCCAAGAGAGCCTCTCATGAAGACTGAGGAACTTGAAAGAAAAAGAGGGAGGCAATTCTCCCGAGCCAGGGAAATGAAAGTTGGAGCGACAGTAGGTGGAGAGAGAAGGCAGCTGTGAAGAACCTGTGTTGTCTCCAGTTGGTGCAGCAACATTGTTTGAGTTTCCCATAGGACTTGAGGACACCTCAAAAAAGTAGCTGGTCTTAAAAACAGAAAAGGCCATATATGGTGTGATTCCACTTATATGAAATACCCAGAGTAGCAAATTCACAGAGACAGAAAGCAGATTAGTGATTTTGAGGGGCTGTGATGAGGGGAGAATGGGGAGTGACTGCTAATAGGTACGGGGTTTCTTTTTGGGGAGATTAAATTGTTCTGGAACTAGATGGTAGCGATGGCTGCACAACGTTGTACATGTACTAGATACCATTTGTGTTCGTCAGGGTTCTCTAAGGAAACAGAACCAACAGGAGATATCTGTAAATAGCATGAGATATTATAAAACTGTCTCACACGACTGTGGGGATGCACAAGTCCAAATTCCGTAGGGCAGGCTGCAAGCCAGCGACTCAGATGAAGGTCCTTGTTGAATTCCCCAGGAGAGGCTGGCTATCTGAAGTAGAGATGAGGATTCTCTCTTTGAATGCTGAAATCATTTCTCCTTTTAAAGGCCTTCAACTGATTGTATGTCACATCACTCATTGCTGACGGCAGTCTCCTCCGTTGATTGTAGATGTAACCAGCCATATAAGCAATCAATTCACTGATGATGAAAGTCCATGAAATGTCTTTGTAATACAATTAGCCCAGTGCTTGCTTGACCAAACAACTGGGCATCATTACCTGGCCGAATTGACATATTAGCCTAACCATCACACCACTGTATACTTTAAAATGTTTAAAATGGCAAATTTTATGTTAGGTGTATTTTACTATAATTTTTTTTTTAAGTAGGGAGAAAGGTTCCTTCCTTTCCATCTGATGGTCACACTCGGTTGTATCTTAAAGGCAAATCAAAATGGGTGCTTACAAGTACATCCAGGAGCTATGGCAGGAAACGCAGTCCAATGTGATGCAGTTTCTCCTGGGGGTCCACTGCTGCCAATACCACCAGCTCTCTGCTTTCCACCGGGACCCCACACCCCCACACTCCACCCTGCCAGATAAAGTGTGCAGACTGAGATATGGGGCCAAGCAAGGTTATGTCATCCACCATATTCATGTGCTCTGTAGTGGCTGAAAACTCCCAGTTCCTAGAGCTGCAACCTATGGCAGCCTGCGCATCATGGTGTTAACCAGCTGAAATTTGCTCGAAGCCTTCAGTCTGTTGCCCAGGAGCAAGGTGGATACTACTGTGGACCCGAGAGTCCCGAATTCTTACTGGGTTGGTGAAGAGTCCACGGTCAAATTCTTTGTGGTCATTCTCATTGATCCATTCCACAAAGCTACCAGGAACAATCCTGACATCCAGTGGGTCACCAAACCAGTCCACAAGCACAGGGAGATGCGTGGACTGACATCTGTAGGCCACAAGCGCCATGGCCTTGGTGTTTCTCGCCACAGCTTGGAGAAGGAACAATAGTCTCCAGCTCCACCGTTACTGCTAATATAAGTAATGCTTATAAAATTCATACCTAATAACCAATTCAGGACACACAGTCCTGCCTAGTTAAAACTGTTCATTGTCTGTTAAAATAGTTGTATGTAGGGAAGTGGATGTGGCTAAAGTGGTTGAGCACCCGCTTCCCATATACAAGGTCCCGGGTTCAATCCTTGGTACCTCCTAAAAACAAAAACAAACAATTCAAAAACCCAAACTCTCATCGGGGAGCAGATGTAGCTCAGTGATTGAGCTCCTGCTTCCCATGTAAGAGGTCCAGGGTTCAATCCCTGGCACCTCCTAAAAAGAATAATTTTAAAAAATAAAATAGTAATTGTCAATATATTGTTTCATGACTCCATTGTCAAATTATGAAAGTTAAAGTACATAATGTTTGAAGACTATAAAGTGATGGTGTATCTTATTTCTAATAAAATAAACAACTTGTCTTTGCTTTATCTTATTAAGGAGTTATAGGTCAGTGTTTATTTTTTTTTTAATGAATGAATTGAATCCTTTTTTTTTTAAAGATTTTATTTATTTATTCATTTATCCCCCGCCCCCCTTGCTGCTTGTGCTCACTGGGTCAGCTAGCCACGCCGTGCGGGCGGGCTTGCCCTCACCAGGAGGCCCCGGGAACCGAACCCGGGCCTCCCATATGGTAAACGGGAGCCCTACTGATTGAGCCACAGCCGCTTCCCTAGGTCAGTGTTTAAAAGTGCCGTGCACTACAGTATATTGTGTAAAATAAATTCTTTAAAAGAAAAAAAAAAAAAAAAATAGCTGGGCTTAAGCCATCTTGTCAGTAGTCTACCCAGAGGGCTTCCAACAGCAAGATGCCACAGAGTATACATCCAGTAAGGGCAGGGGGTGGGGGAGAATAAGGCAGTGGTGTCTTCAAAATGGTGTTGGATCTCTTTTGCCAGAAAACTAGACATGCTGAGCCCTCTGAAGAACTCACACATGTGCCCTGTGGTACTCATCAGTACTGTTCCCAAATATTTCCAGAGCTCCCTCTTCTGGGCACAGAGTAATATTGTACTTCCTGGCCCCTTTCTGGTAGGGTGGGGCCGAGTGACTAGTTCTGAAGTACAAGTATAAGTCACTCCCAGCTGGACCGATTCAGTCCTGATGCAAAATGCTCTAGAAGCTCTGTGTGATCAGTGACTGACACTGTTGGAGATGGCAGCTGTCTCATCAGCCTGAGGCCCTGAATGACTATGGTGATCAGACTCCTGCTGACCTGCAGTGGACAGGTAGCATGAAAGAGAACTAAGCAATTATTGATCTAAGTTTTTCAAATTTGGGGATGGTTTGTTACCACAGCATAACCTAGCCCATCCTGACTATTACACCCCTCCAAGAAGAATTAGCATTTGGACTCCTGCCCCACACACACAGCACTGAGGGGTCCTCAGTATTAGCCAGCATCACAGTAGTGGACGACAGAGAGAACCATTTCAGCATTTAGCTGTGGAAAGAGCAATCTGTCCCTTTCCCTTCTTCTCCGGCTTCCCCCAGCACACAAGAGATGCCTAGTAGAGAAGCAGGAAGTGAACGAGTACACTATGCCTCCTCTCCAGGTCCATATCCTTGAATTGAGGGTAAGAGGTGAGAATTAAATCAGATGTGAGATAAAAGTTTTAACTTGACTGGACTAAGTTTAATAAATTGGAATGACAAGAGCTCCCTAAGTGGTGGGAAAGAAAGAGTATACAGAACTTGACTGAAGACAGTGATTGGAGCCCCAGAGCCACTCAGGGGCCCAGCCGGGCTCCCTCAAACGGAGGTAATTAAGAAGCCTTTAACAGAATGGTACTATTTACAAAGTGGCGGGCAGCTTAAGGAGAACAGACAGGGCTAGCAGTGGTAGGGAGATGCTACCATCCCTAGGCCTAATAGGGCGAGAATAGCTGTAGCTGTAGGGGAGAGCCCCCTGACAGGAGCTGTGGCCTTTGGGAGGGAAACGCAGCTATTGGCAACCGTCCACCCAACTGGGAAACAACAGGAAACAAATACCCCAACGGCATCTTCCTCCTGGTTTCCAATCTTTTGCCAGTGCCTCCTGGCTGGCTGAACCCAACAGGAAGCCAGAGGGCAAGGGAGCCCTTTGATGCATTCATAAAGGTCAGTTTCCCAGGACTTACAGCAGGGTGTCCCTTTTCTGGAAACGTAGGCTAGAGAGACTATCCAGCACCTACCTCTACTGAGTTGAGACTGCCCCCATAAATTGGTTCCAGATGTTTAAAAAGATTACATTTTTATGGGTGATGTGTCAGCTGGGACAGGAGAAAACGGAAATAGAGCAGGGATTCTTAACCTTTTTTGTTCCACAGACCCCTTTGCCGGTCAGGTGAAAACCACGGGCTCCTTACAAGGTCCACACTATACTGTGTATTATTTAAAAATATATCACCCCCGCACCAACACGTCCCCACAAGAATAATGCTTTTTTGAATTTTCAATTCAAGCTCACGGACCCCCTGAAATCTTTCTGCCGACCCCTTGAGGGTCCATGGACCCCTGGTTAGGAACCCCTGAAATAGAAGGACCACTTAAGAAACAACTGTAATAGGTCTTGACAGAGAGTGAGCGAAAAGGTAGAAGGAAAGGAAGGTGGAGCAGCATATGGAGGGCTAAGGGAAGGAGAGAGTCAAGAAGAAAACTTAACCTGAGCACACAGTGGCTGAGAAGAAGGGCTGGGAAGTTTTCTTCAGTACCGGTTTTCAGAGTCCCTGATGACTATCCATGGAGCTATTTTCTAAGTGGTGAGGATGGACTCTGCATGGGTTCGCGTCCCGGCAGGAAACAAGTGGACATGCAAAAAGGTTAACTGTGAAGAATTTAATTAAGGGACTGTGCGTAAGCACGATAAAAAGAACTGGTGCCCAGAAGTCACCATCCCGGAAGCTGTTTTCTTTTCTTTTTCTTTTTTTTTTTTAATTAATTTATTTTTTTCTTGCGGGTAAAAATCAAAATTTTCACAATACATACCAATATTTGTAAAATGATATATAAATATATATGCATATATGTGCATTTGCTTACAAAAATGTTATTTATATATATATAAATATATTTTAAGAGGTGCTTAGATTACCTAAAATATTACACGGAACCCACTGGGATTCCCATGTTGCCCACCTCCCACACCTCCCACCACATCCCACACAAACATCTCCCACAAGTGTGGCCCACCACCCTCAATGGACTTACACATCCTGGGGCCTTGCCACCAACCATAGACCACAGTTCACATAGTAGACCACACTCTCTCCCACACAGTTCTGAGTGGTGTGTGCTGATTTAAAATGGCCTACATCCATTGCCACAAAGGTACTCAGGACAACCTCCAAATCCCAAAGAAGCCCCTGTATTTCAACTGCACATCCCCTCCCTGCCCCAAAAGTGTCAAGTGGCCACTGGCTCCACCTCATTGTTATAATTTCGGGAAGCTGTTTTCATCCCTGTGCCTGAGGGGGCAGGAGAGGGCGTGGTGATGTTGGCCTCAGGAGGAGGCCCCGCCCACACCACGCCCTCACCGGGAACTGCGCTGTGGAGGAAGGTGGCCTGGCTCAGCCCCACGTGAGGCTGGGATGGAGGCTCATAGGCAATAATGTCACCCGTCCTCACTGTCCTTTCACGGGTCCCCCACTGGGTGAACCACCCAGAAACCCCAGGGCATTGGAGCCCAGGAGGGGCAGGAACAGCAGAGTGGATCTGTGGCAGGAGGGGAGCAAACAGAAAAGCCACGAACTTGGAGGAAGTGAAAGATAATTAGCACTCAGGAAATGAAGACGAAGGACAGGCCATCTTCTGTACAAAGAAGGGGGATAAGGTAAGAGCAGCAAAGCCAAGGAAAGGTATTTTCTGGGCAAAAGAGACCTGGGTATGATTTAAGCAGAAGCCCAATTCACCCAAACCACCTCTCTGATTTCGTGGTGACCCGGTAACCCTGGCTAAAATAGTATTGTAAAGTTTGTCAGAGTTATGTAATTCAGGTGCCCCAAAAGATACTAATGATGACGTGAAAGGGGCAGCTTGCTCATAACCCAGCATTGTAAGTGCCTGTTGGCTCTAACTATCCATCTTTCACAGAGGAGAAAATAATCTTTTATGAATAGGAAGTCTTTAAGTTATAGTAACACAAAGACTACAGTATCACATCCCTGACACCCTGGAGCTGAGCTGGATCTTGTTCAAATAATTTCTTTCTGGGGTTGCTGTTGCCAGAAGGGTTTAGAATAGCAAACAGTGGTGGTCAATTCAGGTGAAACTGCCTGTGCTTTTCATCCCCTCTTCCTGGGCATTTCAGAGATAGCAGTATCTGACTCTCCAACAGCAGCCAACCGTGGTCAACCAATACTCTGCATTCATTTTAAAGGGTTAGTTGCCCTCTGCAAAATCACTCATCAGGACAGTTAAAAAGGAAAGATTCTCTTCTTGCAGTTGGAATGCTATGCAGGTGAGCATCTGAAAAGGCCAGCCGAAGCTGGATCATTAGTGGGTATTAACTAAAAGAGCAGACTGCTGCATTAAGCACAAAGGAAAAAATGCTCAGAAAAAGGGAAAAAGGTAAATAGTCTTAGACGGTTAGCTGGACTTTGCCAGGAAAATGAGGAATAAGGCATCCAGAGTTCAACCTGGTCAAAGTTCTATCACCAGTGTCAAGGCCATTGAGTACAACTGTGCAGGTTGTGCATTGCACAAAATCCTCCCTGCAGCTAAGGTGATAAGCGGCAGCTGAAATCCAGCATGCACTCCGCTCACCAAGCCATGTATCTAGCCTGCAGGTGTATTTGCCTGGAAGGAGTGACTTTTTCTTTTCACAAAGATACCATGCATTTGCCAAGCCATGTTCCCAGGGGGCTGCACTGACCGGATGGGAAGGGAGGTGGTCTATTTCTGAATCTCCCAAAGATGCTAGATCTGCTTGCAGCAACCCTGACCATGTCTTGCTTGAAAGGTCCTTGCACCATAGCCAAAGCATGAGTGGGAGAAATTCAGAAAAGATAATAGTAATAATGATAACATCAGCAACAATTCCTCACTTCTGTTTAGCTTTTAACATTTCAAAAGTATTTCTGTATACAGGATCTCATTCAAGCCTTAAAGCAGCACCTGGGTCAAACCGGGTAAAGATCATTATTCTTTCCCATGAAACAGTTGAGGAGCTGGGAGTCAGAAAGCCAGGACTGAAACCCAGTTTTCTGATTCCAGATTTTCTTGTCTTTGCACAGTATACACCAAAAAAAGTTGACAAATTTAGAAAAGCTTCTAGGCATTGCGTTGTACAGCCAGCACCAATTTGCTTGTCTCCTGGGTAACAGCACAGCGGTTTTTCTCTGGGGATCTGCTTCCACTCTCACTCTACATACTTCAGTCCTGTGAACAACATGCAACTCATGTCTGTCCATTCAGAACACTGATTGGTTCCAGAAAGGGTAAGTGATCCAATCAGAGCCAATGAGAGGCAAGGTGTTTGCAGCACCTGAAATGGAAGCAAGGCCCACCTCTTTCCATTGGGTTTGCCCATGGGAAAAAAAGTAGGTTTGGAGTTGTTGATGGCCATCTTGCCACCACAAGGAACCTAAGAATAAAGCCAATGTGGATAATAGGAAAGCTAAGAAGTCACTAGAGGCCTGGTGCCATGATCTGAGCCTCTGGATAGAGCCACATAACCCAGAACTTTTTATTTACTTGAGCCAATATATTCCTTTTATTATTTAGGCCTTTTGAGTTGTATCGTCTGTCACTTGCGACTAAAATATCTTGACTGGTTCAGCAGCTTCTTCCTCTTCTGTCTCACTAGTCTTATGCGGATGCAGGTAATTCTATTCACAGCACTGGGGACGAGCAAAAGGCTCACTCTCCCAAGACTGAGCCGCAGAAATTCCTTCAGTGTTATTTTATGACTAATTACCAGCTCTACCCAGCAGCGGAAAAGTGAGAAAAGTTCCTTTTCCCTAAATGTCCAGTGGAATAGCGCTAGCCTACTGGGAATTGAGAGGCAATTGTGTGGTGAAATGCACTTTACTTAGTAGAAGCTGAGGTGTGTCTATTTGTGCCTGGACATCTGCATTTAGGCCCCTGACAGTGAAAAGATGACTCCCAATGGTAATAGAGGTTGCATGCGGAAGAGAGAGTCTTCTTCCCCAAACACGGGATGTAAGCCCTTCTCTTCAGTCCGATTGGGCCATCTTAGGTCATGTGCCCACTGCTGGATCAATAGCACTTGCCCAGGGATTGCCATGCTTGATTGGCTTATATTGGAGGTAGAAGTGGCATCGGTTTCCCCTGAGTCATGTTGGGGAAGGATAGATCTCAAAATTGGGATTCTGTTGAGAAGAAAGAAGGAGGGACTAGATGTTGGGTAAGACCAAGAATGTTGTTATAGCCACTAATTAACAATGTGACCCTTGGCATATCCCTCTAACTCTTTAGGCTTTGATTTACCTGTCTGCAAATTGAAGAAGACAGAGTCAAGGATATCAACACTCCCTACTCCAACAAGCTATGACTCTATTCAACTCCTTACACAAAACAGAAAAATCAAGTAGATAGCATAGTGAGAAAGGGGAAATTGATGATGGTGGTAATTGCTCATGTTCATTAGATGAGATTTGCTTGCCTTTGGGAGAGAGGTCTTGACAGGACACAAGTGTGTCCTACTTTAAGAAAACCCAAAAGTCAGATCCACAAAAACACAAACTTAGGTAGGACTATAAACCTACATTTGCTTTACAAGGGGATTTACCAGTTTTCTTTTCTGTTCTCTGTTCATTTTTAGATATTAAGATGTTATGATGTCGTAAGTTTGTGGAGAAATTGCTCTTGCAATCTTTTGATTTTTTCTTTGTTTTTTGTTTGAGGACTTCTGCTGTTTCTCTTCCATGTTAGAGAGGGCATTATAAACTGTATTGTGCAATGAGTAAGGGGAGGAACTCAGGACACTTTCAAAGAAAATGTGGGAAACCAAACTTAACATGGTGTGACACAGTTCAGCATAAGTCAGTTTAAGATCCTGTGTGTTTCAATAGCTCCTGTATCACTCCTAGACTCTTTGAAGGACAATTTGTGTCCAAACAGTGGTTTTCTCCTTCCCCTCTGCTATTTATTCTTCCACGGCATGCTCTAAAGCAAGGTTCTTAACAAGGGGTCCATGAGCTTGAATTGAAATTCAGGAAAACATTATTCTCATGGGGACGTGTTGGTGTGGGTGTGATATATTTATTAAATAATACACAGTATAGTGTGGTCTTAGTAAGAGGTCTGTGGTTTTCACCTGATTAGCAAAGGGGTGCGTGGAACAAAAAAGGTTAAGAACCCCTGCTCTAAAGTCTTAAGAGTAAGGGAGTACTGTTGCCAGCAGATCAGCTGGTTTCATAGCCAAAATGATAATTTCACCTCAAATCTGGCATCTTCAAAGGAACGTGAGGACAAAGCAGTCTTACTAAAATCTAACTGCTTCTCCAGCGATATTTTCAGACTCCTCTCAGTTGCCTTCCTACCTCTTAACCTGAAACACTCTTTGCTTTATACCTCCTTCAATACCAGTCCTTGTATGTTAGCAGTGCTGTGGAGCACCAGGAACTCGGCCGGCACCCGTGATCCCCCGTGACTCTCCCTTCCTCTGTCCTGACACCCGGCACACACCCCATGGATCCTCACCCTGACCTGGCACCTTCGTTCATAGTTTTTGCCAAACTCGAAAGCACATGATAGAGCAGGTGAGGTTCCTTCAAGCTCAGAACTCTTTCACAGGCCATCTTCCCCACCTGGCATTTCAACTCCATGGAGCTTAGGAAACTCTAAAAGAATAAGCTATCTTTTCTAATGTCTTCTAATGCCTTCGAGGATAGAGAACTCTTCTAACTCTAGCAAAGCAGTCTCCAGCGGAGAGTCAGTACATAGAACAATGGAAATAAAAGTAAGTGTGGAGGGGAGCAGATGTGGCTCAAGCAGTTGAGCTCCCACCTCCCACGTGGGAGATACCAGATTCACTTCTTGGTGCCTCCTAAAGAAATAAGCAAACAGATGAGGGAGCCAAATCGGGGGGGGGGGGGGCGGGGAAAAAAGTGCATGGATATAGAGCGCTTTACTTTAGTAATAAAAAAATATAATCCTGGTTTTAAACAGGTTACTATTTCTGCACAGTTTTTCAGAGTACACAAAATGACAGTCGCCCATGGGTCTAGTCCCAAATGAGCTTTTTGCCACTCAGGGTTTTTACATTTGAGAGCCTTTGCATGTAAATCCTAATGTGTGGCTTTTCCTAAAAAAAAAACAGTCCTGGCAAATTGGGTCCAGATTCATTTGGCAATAATATTTATAATAATAAGCCACTATTCTTATTTCTGAAAGTGCCTCTGAAAGGGAACTGCTTTTATAGGGCTCCTTAGCAAAAGGTCACAGAAATTATTTTATTATGATTTTACTACAGACAGATTCAACTAAAAGGGGCCAGACAGGGTTCCTGCAATGTTCCAAAAAGTCACCAGGTAGAAGCACTTAACTGAGAGGGACACTGTTGCAGTTGGGCAGTTTGATGTAATTATGAATTCCAAAAATATAATTGGATCATGCTTGTAAACTGATCTGTTAATCTGGGCATGATTAAGTTATGATTAGGGCATTGATTAGGCCACGTCAGTAGGGCGTTGAGCCCCACCCCTTAGTGGGTGGGGAATCGAATGTAAAAGGCAAGGCAAAGAACAGAGTTGAAGCAGCTTTTTTGAGAAGCAGTTTTGATGTTGGAGTTTTGATGTTGGAGCGAAGGCCCCAGGAGAAGAGAAGTGAGCTGTTCGCCTGATCGTCTGCAGCTGACTTTGTGGAGGAAACAGGAGCTAGCCTGGAGAGAAACCCAAGAAGCCTGATGAAATGCCCCATTTGAAGACTTTACTAAACTTGGAAATTGTAAATCAGAATTGAAGATGCAGTTATCTAGGAAAGACTTGTGGAAAGTCTTACTGTCTGATGGCTTGGACCCCTGCTTCCTGCATACTAAACCAAAAAAGTTTTTGAGAATGCTGTATGAAGAAAACCACTGTCGGCTTGGACAAAAGAGGACATGGAAAGGAGAGATTGAAGGAGAATCAGCTTTAAGAAGAAAATCATGGAAGCTGAGATCTGGAACTAAGACATCTCCTTGGGCCAAGAGAGGAGCCCCACCCATGTGTACAGAGAGGGTGAGTTTGCCCCAGGAGTTGAAGAGGGTGGATGTTCCCACCCTATGTTCAGGAAGAGTTTTGCTGCCCCAGGGTACAGGGAGGGTGGAGCACATTCCTCAAAGATTAGGGGGGTTAAGGTCAGCACCCCATAGGTCTGAGAGGGGTGTTCTGTCCCCTATGGATTAGAGAAGGCCAGGTGGTCAACCCATTGCTCTGAGAGGGTTGAACCTGTATGCCAAAGTTTAGGGAAGGCCAGGTGGTCAGCTCGTTGCTCTGAGAGGGTTGAACCTGTATGCCAAAGGTTAGGGGGAATGTTGTCTTCACCTCACTGTACTAGGTGGGCTAAGATTCTAACCCAAAAATTGGGTAAGGTGTGGCAATCACCCCAACACTCTTGGAAGGTGAAGTCTGGAGCTTGGTCAACATCCAGATGCTTGATAAGGGTGGAACCAAGAAACCGGCCGTTGGGCAAGCCTGTGAAGAGGGTGGGTTCCCATGTGGCCCCAGGGAGAAGAAACCATTGTCTTAAGAATGACTCTCAGACTTCGAAATCAAGTGGAGGATGCCCTGCAGTTTTACTGAACTGTAAAGGATCCATGATTCATGTTTAACATACCAATTTCTCCTTATGATAATTAAAATGTTTATCCTTTGTCTTTCCCTTTGTGTATTGGAAACAGTTAAATGGTTTTGTAAGTTTCAGAGGTCTATAGCAGATGGGACTTTGCCTCAAGATGAACTGCATTTCTTTAAACTGATTATGAAATGATTTTGTACTTGAATTGTTACTGATTTAAAGTTTTTTGAATATTGTAATGTATTTTTGGAATTCAGAGGGTGGAGTGTTGCAGTTGGGCAGTTTGATATAATTATGAATTCCAAAAATATAATTGGATCATGCTTGTAAACTGATCTGTTAATCTGGGCATGATTAAGTTATGATTAGGGCATTGATTAGGCCACGTCAGTAGGGCGTTGAGACCCACCACTTAGTGGGTGGGGAATCGAGTATAAAAGGCAAGGCAAAGGACAGAGTTGAAGCAGAATTTTTTGAGAAGCAGTTTTGATGTTGGAGAGAAGGCCCCAGGAGAAGAGAAGTGAGCTGTTCACCTAATCGTCTACAGCTGACCTTGTGGAGGAACCAGGAGCTAAGCCTGGAGAGAAATGCAGCCCTGGGAAGAGAGGAACCCAAGAAGCCTGAACCCTGGCAAATGTTGGCAGCTTTCTTGCTCCAACACGTGGCAATGGACTTTGGTGAGAGAAGAAACTTAGACTTTATGGCCTGGTAACTGTAGACTTCTACCCCAAATAAATACCCTTTATAAAGACCAACCCATTTTTGGTATTTCACATTAGCACCCCTTTGGCTGACTAATACAGACACCTTCAGCTGGAGAAGCTCCAGCTTCAGGCAGAGCCGTGGGTGTGCCCATGTGTGGCCTAACCAGAGTCTAAATGCAGGCACAGGAAGTTGCCTTGTGCAGCTTGGGACATTTAAGGTGAGGAAGTGATTTATTTCAAGGCATAATCTGTTCTATTAAAAGCATTTTAAAATGTGCCCCGGCCTCTGACTTTTTGGACTGATAATATTCCAAAAATCAAAAGCTAAATGTTGGCAGAAGGGAAGTATTTCTACCACTAGCTCAGGAATATTTGATTTATTACTTGATGAGTTCTGTATTTGGAACCAAGAATTTGTTCTCTATCTGTTCAAAATCATATCTCTGAATAACTTCAAGTCTATATAACATTTTTAATCACCATAAGTATTTATTAAGCAGCTACTGGCTTGGGGCTCTGCAAAATGATGTGAAAGGGTTAGTCCCTAATTTCTAGTTGGTGATTATTTACTTTAGTCTATTGATTGATTGATAAAGACTTATCAGAGAGAGCACAGCTCAATAGCCCCACCTACCCATAGGTATTAGTACAGTGACGACTACTGTTAAGTTTTTCTTTTTCTATTGTCAGCTTGTCGCCATCACTTGTAGTTTGTAAGTCCACTATAGGTTTATAAATACATTACCATGAACTTTGCTCAAAATGAGGATCCTACCTCCTTTCAAGTAGAAATGCCGGACAGACTATTTGTACCAAGAGGTGACATGAGCACCACAGAAGCACCAGGTAGGACCTGAAAACAGTCTTATACTTGTATATGCCAGTTTCCAGCCAGATGGAAAATCCGTTCATTCATTTCTTTAAGTATTTTATTTTCACTGTTAAAGAAGTTGTTGGGGAGCAGATGTAGCTCGGTGGTTGAGCGCCTACTTCCCATGTACAAGGTCCTGGGTTCAATCTCTGGTACCTACTGAAAAAAAAAAAAAGAAGTTGTGGGTTAACCTAACAACCAAGCATAAAATACAGGATTCCCCACATACCACCATATTATTAACACCTTGCATGGGTGTGGAACATTTGTTACAACTGATGAAAACACATTTTTTATAATAGTACTATTAACTATAGTCCAGGGTTTAATTTAGGGTTCATTGTATACTGCGGTTCCATGGATTATTTTTTTTTTATTTTTATTCTGTTACCATATATACAACCTAACAATTCCCTTTTAACCTTAGATATATATATTTCAGTGCTGTTAATTATGTTCACAATATTGTGCTACCATCATCACTATCAATTAACAAAACATTTCCATCATTTCAAATAGGAGCCATACATTTTGGCCTTAACTTCCATCCCCTGGTAATCTATATTCTAAATTCTAACTCTATGAATTTGCTGATTCTAATTATTTCATATCAATGAGATCACATTTTGTTTATACATTCATGTGTTGATGAACACTTGGGTTGCTTCTACTTTTTAACAATTGTAAATAATGTCGCTATGAAAATTGGTGTGCAATATGTTTGGGCCCTTGCTTTCAAGTCTTTTGGGTATATACTAAGAAATGGGATTGCTAAGTCATATGGGAATTTTATACTTAACTTTCTGATGAACCACCAAACTGTCTTCCAGAGCAGCTGCACCATTTTACATTGACACCAGCAACAAATGAGTGTTCATATTTTTCCACAGCCTCTCCAACACTGGTTATTTTCTGTTTTTTTAATTGTAGGCATTATAGTGGGTGTGAAATAGTATTTCATTGTGTTTTTTGTTTTTTGTTTTTTGTTTTAAGGAAGTACCAGGAATTGAACCCAGTACCTCATACATGGAAAGTAGGCACCCAATCACTGAGCTACACCCACTCCTCTCCTTATGGTTTTGATTTGCATTTCCCTAATGGCTAATAATGCTGAGCATCTTTTCATGTGCTTATTGGCAATTTGTATATCGTTCTTTGGAGAGATATCAATTCAAGTCTTTTGCCCAATTTTTTATTGGGTTGTTTGTCTTTTTGTTGAAGAATTTCTTTATATATTTCCCCTGAGGGAAACAGCCTTGGTAAAATCTGTGGCTGAGCAGCCAGCAGAGAGGGGAAAGGACAGATTCATCCCAGGGAGGTGGGAGGGTGTGGTAGAAGACTGTGTGGTTCTCTTGCATGAATGTGGCTACCAAAACTCACTGGTTCAGAAAAGCTAGTGGATGTTATAGGATTCATCTCTGTGGATGGTTTGCCAAGGAGCACCAGGTGCTGGCCAGCTGGGAAAGTGAAGGAAGACAGGCTAGTCTCTCCCAGTTCTTATCCAGGCATGGTAGACCAGGTTGGGCCCCTGTCCCTGTTTTGACTGCATAAATAGGACAATATTAAAGTTTTAGAAAAAATTAAACTAAAAATCAAAGAAGTCCTATGAAATAAAACCATTAGGAAAGAGAGAGAAATTGATCAACAGAGCAAAATCGTCAACATAAACAGATGCCTAGGTATCAAAAAGAGATAACCCATACTAAGAAATAGGAAGATATGGCCCAGACAAAAGAACAAACCAAGAATCTAGATAAGACTCAGAATTTAACACAACTAATAAATAATATTCACACAAATGTCCTTAATCAACTGAAGGAGATGAAGAAAAATATGACTAAAGGGGTAAAGGATATTAAGATGACACTGTGTGAAAAGGACATAAAGAACAATTTGAAAGCCTGCAAAACAAACAAACAAACAAACAAACAAACAAACAAAAAAGCTTTATGGGAATGAAAGATACAATGGATAAGATTAAAAATACATTAGAGGTACCACAACTTTTACTATACACTTATGGTTTATGTATGTTCTTGTATGAACGATATGCTGTGTGATGGTTAGGCTAATGTGTCAACTCAGCCAGGTAATTGTTTCCAGGTGTTTGTTCCAGCAAGCACTGGGCTAATTGTAATACAAGAGAATTTATGGACTTCAATCACCAGTGAGTTTACTGCATGGATGGCTGATTACATCTGTATCAATCAGGGAGATTGCATCAGCAATGGGTGACGCTTTTATCCAATCAGTTGAATGCCTTAAAAGGAGAAGTGATTTCAACATTCAGAGAGAATTTCCCAGCTCGTCGTTGGACAGCCAACTTCTCCCAGAAACTCAACAAGGACCTTTCATCAGACTTCCATCAGAGCCCCTGGTTTGCAGCCTGCCTGCAGAACCTGGACTTGTGCATCCCCACGGTCGCATGAGAGACTCTTATAAAATCTCATATTATTGACAGATATCTCCTATTGATTCTGTTTCCCGAGAGAACCCTGACTAATACATACTGCAATAAAAAAAAATTTTTAAATAAAAAAAAAACATTAGAGGCATATAACAGCAGATTTGAAATGTTAGAAGAACAAATAAGTGAATTCAGAGACAGAACATTTGAACTTGCAAAGATAGGAGAACAGACATAGAAAAGAAAGCAAAAAATTGAAGAGTCTCAGGGAACTGAATGATAACATGAAACACACAACATACAAGTTGTAAGTGTCCCAGAAGGAGAAAAGAACAGAAAAGGAATAGAAAGAATATTTGAGGAAATACTATGAAAAATTTTCCAAATCTTATGAAAGACATGAATATCAATATTCAAGAAGGACAAGGTACCCCAAAAGAAATAAATCTGAATAGACCTACTCTGAGAGCTCCACTATTCATAATGACAAAGGCCAAAGATAAAGAGAGGATTTTGAGAGCAGCAAGAGAAAAGCAACATGTTACTTACAAGGGAGCCTCAATAAGGCTAAGTGCCAATGTCTTATCAGAAATCATGGAGGTGAGAAAACAGTGGTACAATATGTTTAAGGTACTGAAAGAGGAAAAACTGCCAGCCAATAGTTTTGCTTTGTCTGGCAAAACTATACTTCAGAAATGAAGGCAAGTTAAAGTCTTTACAGACAAAAACTGAGGGAGTATGTTACCAAATGACCAAATGTACAAGAGATATTAAAGGGTGTGTTGCAGCCTAAAAGGAAAAGACACGGGCGAGAGTCCTGGAGAAGAGGCTAGAAATGATGAACATAACTAAGAGAAATTGAAAGGGTTAAAAGACAGACAATAGTAGGATATAACAAAAGAAAGCCAAGGGATAAAAGGGACGAAGTAAGGAATGCCTTTATTTAACTGAATATTAATGGATTGAACTCCCCAATTACAAGACATAGATTGATAGAAGGGATTTAAAAAAAAAAAAAATGAGCCTTCTATTTGTTGTCTACAAGAGACTCGCCTCAGATGCAAGTACACAGGCTGGAAGTAAAAGTTTGGAAAAAGATACTCCATGTTAATAGCAATCAAAAAAGAGAGGGTGTAGCAATACTAATATTAGATAAAGTAGATTTTAAATGCAAAACTGTTGCAAGAGATGAAGAAGGTTACTATATATTAATAAAAAAGGGACAATTCACCAAGAATAAATAACAACAATAAATATTTTTGTACCTAAATAGGTGCCGCAAAGTACATGAGGCACACACTGGCAAAATTGAAGGGAGGGGAGCAGATGTGGCTTAAGCAGTTCAGTGACGACTTCCCATGTAGGAGGTCCTGGGTTCATTTCCTGGTGCCTCCTTTAAAAAAAAAGAAGAAAACAAGCAAACAAATGATAAAACCAACTCAGGGGAGCCAATGTGGCTCAATGGTTGAGTTCCAGCTTCCCACATACAAGGTCTCGCGTTCAATCTCCAGCCCTGGTACCTCAAAAAAAAAAAAAAAAAAAAAAAAAAACTGGAGGGAGAAATAGACATCTCTACAATAATAGTTGGAGATTTCAATACACCACTCTCAGTATTGGATAGAACATCTGGATAGAGGATCAATAAGGAAACAGAGAGCTAGAATATTAGACCTAACTGACACGCATAGAACGTTGCACCCCAAAACAGCAGGATATACATTCTTCTCAAGTGCTCATAGATCTTTCTCCAGGATAGACCATATGTTGGGATATAAGTCAGATCTCAAGTTAAAAAATTGAAATTATACAAAACACTTTCTCTGATCATAATGGAGTGAAGTTGGAAATTGATAACAGGCAGAAAAAGTGAAAGTTTACAAATACATGGAGATTAAACAATATACTCTTAAATAATCAGTGG
Source organism: Tolypeutes matacus (assembly GCA_026826555.1). Taxonomy (NCBI): domain Eukaryota; kingdom Metazoa; phylum Chordata; class Mammalia; order Cingulata; family Chlamyphoridae; genus Tolypeutes; species Tolypeutes matacus. The sequence goes on along the minus strand of JAKSZT010053764.1, from coordinate 24,162,505 downwards.
GTCAAAGAAGAAATTGCAAGAGAAATCAGTAAATACTTCAAAACAAATGAAAACGAGAACAAAACATACCACAACTTATGGCGGGAGCAGATGTGGTTCAAGCAGCTGAGTGCCTGCTTTCCACATGGGAGGTCCCAGGTTCAGTCCCCGGTACCTCCTAAAAACAAACAACAAGCAAAAAAAACCGACTCATGGGAGCCAAAGTGCCTCAGTGGTTGAGCACTGGCTTCCTACATATGAAGTCCTGGGTTCAATATCTATCCCTGGCCCCTGTACTCAAAAAAAAAAAAAAAAAACTTATGGAATATAGCAAAGGCAGTGCTGAGAGGGAAATTTATAGCCTTCAACGCTTATATTTAAAAAGAAGAAAGAGCTAAAATCAAAGACTTAATTGCCCACCTGGAGGAATTAAAACACAAACAGCAAAGAAATAAACAAAAAGAAGAGAAAAAATAAATAAAAGAAAACACAAACAGCAAACCAATCCCAAAGTAAGCAGAAGAAAAGAAATAATAAAGATTAGAGCAGAAATAAATGAAATGGAGAATTTAAAAAAAACAATAGACACTTACCTGGCAGGGGAGATACCATGATCACAAAGGTGGTTTTCCCAGTCCATTGCACTCCAGATGTGCTGACCCCTGCGATTTCCCCAAATGTGGGAAACTTGACTGCATAATTTGTGGTAGTGGGGGACTGCATTCATGCTCTTCCCCGGAAAAAAAAAAAAATAGAACTTAAAGTTGGTTCTTTGAGAAGATCAACAAAATCGATAAACCATTAGCTAGATTAACAAAGAAAAAAGAGAAGATACAAATAAATAAAATCAGAAATGAGAAGGGTGACATTACCACTGACCCAGCAGAAATAAAAGAGATCATAAGAGGATATTAGGAACAACTCTATGCCAACAAACTAGACAACGCTGATGAAATGGACAAATTTTTGGAAACACATGAACAAACCACACTTACTCTAGAAGAAATAGAAGACCTCAACAAACCAATCTCAAGTAAAGAAGTTGAAACAGTCATCAAAAACCTCCCCAAAATGAAAAGTCCAGGACCAGATGTTTAATAAGACCAAATGTAAATATGTGGTAATATTGGACTTGATGGTAACACATTATAATGAATGTAACAAACACTGTTGATTTATGGGTGTGATTGTGGCTAAAATGAATAGTCTAGAGAGATTAATCTTAGTTGGAGGACAGCTGGAGGATAATATAGGGAATGTATAATAATGATTTTGACAATAGGTAAGGATTGTGGTTAATAATATAAATACAGGAATGTTCTACTACTACAAGATGTTGAGAACGTACTACAAGGGGAAAATATAACTAATCTAATTTATAGACTCTAGCTAACAACATTGTAATGTTTTTGTAGCAAGAGCAAAGTTGGTACTATATTAATGCTAAAGGTCAAAAAAAAGAATATGGGTTTTGGGATTGTGAGATATGAATATGATTAAGCATTTTTGCCCTTCTTTTTTTTTTTTTTCATTAATAAGGAGACTTTGTCTATGTCATTCGATTAATCTGTTCATCTGTGTATCTTTCTGAACACTAGAGAAACTGAGTTAGTAGTTGGAATTAGGTGAGATAAATGTGACTGGACAGAGCTTTTTGGGAGTAATGCTTCCATAACTTGTTGAGCTGCCTTTTTCTGTTGTGTTTTGTTTTTTAATTTGAACTAAAATTATTGTAAAATGAAAATAAAAATAACATCCTACATTACTGTGGTATATTTGTTACATTTGCTGAACAAGTATTGAAGTATTGCTACTAACCAAGGTCTATAGTTTATATTATTGTTTACACTTTGCTCTGTACAGCTTTATAGGTTTGGGCAAATGTATAATGACATGTATCCGACGTTGCAGTATCATACAGAAGAATTCCAATGCCCTAAAAATGCTCTGTGTTCCACCTAATCTTCCCCCATCTCCCCTCAAAACCTCTAGTAACCACTATCTTTATATGACTGTTACAAGTTCTTCCGTTACCGCACGCTAATAACTACAATAACAATAAATCTACTTTGGCCCATGGTTGCACTCCCCATGGTGGAAAAATGCAGGGTTCATTTGTGATTGGAGCCATGCTGAACCAGTTGACTCTCTTCACCCTGATCTTCAACCCAACCTGAGCTGGAATGGGGATGGAGGTTTCAGGGGTCCAGCCTCTGGATCAGTGGTTATTTGATGATTTGATTTTGTTTTCCCTGTAAACTTCTAACCTGGCTTTTTTTTTTTTTTTTTTTTTTTTTTTAATTGTATCCCGCCCCGCCCCCCACCCCCCCATTGTTGTTTGTGTTCACTGTCTGCTCTTTATCCATTCGCAGTGTGTTCTTTCTGTGCCTGCTTGTCTTTTCTTCTCGTCTTTCTCTTTAGGAGGGACTGGGAACTGATCTCCAGACTTCCACCTTAGGGGAGAGGCACTTACTTGCTTGAGCCACCTCATCTCCCTGGTCTGCTGCATCTCTCACTGTCTCTCCTCTGCGTCTCCCTTTGTTGTGTCATCTTGTTGTGCCAGCTCAGCTCTCCGTGGGGCATGGGCCGCGGGCCAGCTTGCCTTCACCTGGAGGCCCCGGGAATCGAACCTGGGGCCTCCCATATGGTAGACAGGAGCCCAATCGCTTGAGCCACATCTATTTCCCTAACCTGGCTTTTTCCATTTCAATTTCTGTGGTTTATGCCAATAAAATTTGCCATTATTATTATTTTTTTAATTCTTCTTACTGAACTTCCTGTTCCCAGTCTCTCACCTTTCCCATGGATCCTTCACATGGCCATCAGCTACCTTACAGAAATACAGAATCATGTCATTCACTCTTTTTTGTTGTTGTTAAGGAGGCCATGGGGGTTGAACCCAGGACTTTGTACATGGGGAACAGGCACTCAGCCAGTGAGCTATACCTTCTCCCCAATGAGAGTTGGTTTTTTCATTTGTTTGTTTTTTGTTTTTAGGAGGTACTAGGGATCAAACCTGGAACTTCATACATGGGAAGCAGGCCCTTAACCACTTGAGCTACATCCACTCCCCATGTCATTCACTCCTATCATTCTGATTCTTAAAAGCATGCAATAACTCCCCAACAACAACCAAATAAAATATATATATATAAAACTCAGTAAGAAACATTAGCAATATTTACCATGGGTGCAAGAGGAAGAAGTAGATATTCCTAATCTAGGCTCATTTTGATTTTTGCTTCTTCCTACATACTCTAGCATCAACTGCTCAGCCACAAGAATCTGCTCACTATAATCCAAATATACCACACAATTCCATGAACCATGAGACCATCTATTTTCAAAATTCCTTTCTTTTACAATCTAGAATGCTCTTGCCTCAACTTCCACCTGTTAAATCCTCATCTTGTTCCTATAGAACTCTGCCTCCACAGATTAATACTTATTTGTACCTCCACTGAGCATGTATCAGCCTCCTTTGTGTTATAAATATTATGTATGCCTATATGTATATTTGTGTGTATATATGCATTTATGTGTATGTGTGTGTGTGTATGTGTGTTTGTATCCCCACAACCATATGCTCTGCTGGTCTAGAATTTTAGTTCCAAAAAGGAGTGCTTCCACCAGGACACACAGCAATGATTTCATTGAACTAGAAGATAAGTGCGCCACCCGGCCACTTTGGGTTCCTCATGCCTCTGAATTAATAGACAAAGAAGAGAGTTACTATACTGGCTGGGGTGATAGGTCCTGATTACCAAGGGGATATTGGATTGCTACTACACATTGAAGGTAAAGAAGAAGTAGGCATATCTACTTCCAGGAGGTATGCCTGAAATACAGGGGATTCCTTAAGGCATCTCTTAGTACTACCATCCCTGTGACTAAAGTCAGTGGAAAACTACAACAACCCAATCCAGACAGGACTACTAATGGCCCAGACCCTTCAGGAATGAAGGTTTAAGTTACCTCACCAGAGAAAGAACTATGACCAGTTGAGGTGCTTACTGAGGATGAAAGGAATATGGAATGGGTAGTGGAAGAAAGTAGTTATAAATATCAGCTATGACACATGACCAGTTGCAGAAATGAGGACTGTAATTATTGTGAGTATTTCTTCCTTATTTTGTCATGAATATGTTTGTGTATGTGTGTAATATCTTTTCTTCCCTCCCATATCCCTTTATCATACAACATAGGTTATTTTAACTTTACATCATAGTATTTAAGTTATAGAATATCAACAGTAAGAATGTATATCATCCAAAGACTTGCATCCTCTTCTGGGGAAAGGGTTAGTGCATTTTCAGTTGTACACAGGATGGTTGTATCATGTTAAACAAAAGTATGACTATGTTATTATCTTTATTTGATGAGTATGTGGAGAGTAAGTAAAGAGATGTATATGAGTGCCAAGTTGACAAGGGGGGATTGTCATGGTTAAGTTCACGTGTCAGTTTGGCTAGGTTAGGGTGTCCAGTTGTTTTGGTCAAGCAAGCATGGACCGGATTATTACTCTGAGGGTATTTCATAGATGGATTTGCATCTATAATCAGTTGATTACATCTATGGCTTATTGCATCTACAAACAACAAAAGAAATTGTCCTCAGCAATTTGAGGAGTTTCCTCATGCAGTCAGCTGGAGGTCTTAAAAGCCAGAACTGAGAATTTCAGAATCAGAAAGAAGAATTTCTCCTTATCTTTAGTTAGCTAGACTTCCCTAAAAACACAGACTTGCCAGACTTCAGAATCATCATTATTGGGGCTTCCAGCTTGCAGCCAGCCCTATGGAATTTGAACTTGCCAGCCTCCACAGTCATGTGAGTCAATTCCTCATAAATACATTTTCTTTTGTTTCTATCGCTCTGGAGAACCCCAACTGTTTTAGTCAAAGTGTTCTAGGGAAAGAGAAACAACAGAAGATATATAATATATAATGTAAATACTATAGAATTTTTATAAGAATTGTCTCACATGATCAGGAATCAGCAAGTCCAAGTTCCATAGGGCTGGCCACAAGTTGGGAACTACGATGAAAGTTTCCATGAATTCCACAGGAGAAGCTGGCTGCCTGAAGTAGAGATAGAAATTCTCTCTCCTGACTGCTGGAATCATCAGTTTTCCCTTTAAAGGCCTTCATTTAATTGGATGAGATGTCTCTCATTGTTGAAGACAATCTCCTCAGTTGATTGTAGATTCAGTCAACTTATTAATGATTTAAGTCTACAAAATATCTTCGCGGTAACAATTAGCCCAGTGCTTGTTGACCAAACAACTGGACACCATAACTTGGCCAAGCTGACACATGAACTTAACCATATACACATTTATATGTAATTTCTGCCTAATGGACAATTAACTCTGGGAAGACAGTAAACATATTTTACTCCTCTCCCAACCCCCAGAGCTAAGCCCAATAATTTAATCATAGCAAGTCTTCAGTGGAAGTTTTTAAAATGAATGAACTAATAAAACAATAAGTATTCTGATGACATGCTGACTCTCCAAAAAAACCAAAATGTCACAGGGAATCTCTGGGAACTGAAACTATATCAGAAGTAAAGATGCTCTTGTATCTCTCAGTTGCCAGCAGTGAGCGAGGTCCACAAGGCAGAAGCCCCCAAAGTAACCATCAGGGAGGTGATGGAGCTGCATATGCAAGAAAAGCATTTTTCATTGGTAAATGGTATTGCACTTGATACTAATAAATAACATTCACACTATCTCATTGATCCCTACAATGCTGCAAATGCATTAGGCAAGTCTATGTCCCCTTCACCAACCGAGTTTCAAAAACATGACTTTCCTGTGCACACCCAGCTGTAGAAGGAGACTCAAATCCACAGTTCTCACTGCAAATCCAGTGCTTTTCTTGCTTCACCAGTGAAGTTTTTGGTAAATTTTAGTGTAAAAAGGGAATGCACTTCTACTTAAAAAAAATTTAAAAGTTGACAAACCACTGCACTGCACCAGGCTAGCTATCCTGTACAGGTCTCACCCTCAGATCCTCCACAGCTCTCCTACACCATTTGTCAAAGTGTCTCCAAACTGGAGATTAGGCCCTAAGACCAGGTGAAGGCATTTTATAAAGAGAAATTCCAATATCACCAGTCCATTGTCAGCTTCTCTGTCAATTATATCAAAGCCAGTGATCCAAAGCTCTCACTGCAAGTTTTTCCAGGTCACACCAGCAAGCTGGGGAACATTATTTGTAATATCATGACAGCTTTCAACAACTGAGAGGTCACTGGCACTGGGTGCCTTTCCTTTCCCTTATAGGAAAATAGCTTTTGTTGTTGTTCTTTGAATGCTTAAGAGGGAAAAAAGAAATTGAAGAGAAACAGCGACAGACTTGTTAATTTCCAAAGTTGATACTGAGTACTGACTTAGAAAAAGGCATTTTGTTCTTCCAAGAAACTGTAAGGCTTGGGAATTTTAATTTTGAGCAATGAAAAGCAAAGATCCGGGCCAAAATCAGAGGGAACACGATGATTTCAGTGTTTCGGGGGTTATCGTCTCTGTCTTTTCCCTCTGTCTGTGTGGTTCCTCGAACAAAGTGGATTGGAGAAGTTCAAGCTCAGTTCACAGAAGAGAACATTCTGTACTCGGCGCAACAGGCTGGGCTGCTCTCTGTAAAACAAGATCGTCAGCGTGATCTCAGCCTCCCAGCAGCCGGCATGGTGCCGCCAACCCACAGCCCAGTGTGTGAATACACGGGCTGTCGGGTACCCTTACAAGACAGCACATCCCAAGGTGGAAACACACACACACACACACACACTCGCACGCACATGAGTTTAGTCATGACTACTTCTCCCCAGAGGGTCAAGGAAGTTGGATCTTTCTCTTTGGAGGGTAATTAGAGCTGAAACATTTCCAAGGAAACAGCCCCCCCCGCGTGTGCACTTCTGCTCTGGCATTGATCGGAATTTTTCAATCTATTTGGATGTTACAGTAATCAAATGACAGCATTAACACTAAATACACTGCTGGGTGGACTGAGAGGGAGGCAGGAAAGGAGAGAATGTCGAGTTTGTTGTTGCCCACACCCCCAAGCATTTTCTATTTTCTTCTGGATCCAAGGCTTTTTCTTCGCTTTTGTCTAGAACGTAGTGTGCAATTCAAGAAATATTTATTGAGTGCTTCTTTTGTGCCAGGGCTTGTCCATACACGAACACTTGTAGCAAGGTTTCTGTGATGAAGGGAAAGCCTGGCCCTTAAAAGCAAAGTGTGGTTAGATGGGAGGAGATGGGAGGAGGGCATTCTCCTGGGAGGTTGCAAGACTGAGGAACTAAAGGCCCTGGACGTGGGTGGGTGTTTCTACGTATGACAAAGCAGACATCTGGAACGGGGCTGCTTCCCCAGTGTTCTTTCCACATCGCATTCAAGCCCGTTTGCTAGAGGATGAAATGGCAAAAGGAATGCGTAACTGCCCACAGCAGGGCGGAGAATTGCTGCCTCGCCCTCCTTTAAAGGTTACCCTTTCCCGAGGCTGTTTTCACGATGTGGAGATCAGCAGTGGGGGGTGGGCAGCAGCGAGAGCTGGAAACGGAGAGGAAAAGCAGTGGCTTCTGTGGGAGGCAGTTGTGACTTGGAGCAGAATACACGGCCTCTGAACCCCCGAGTCTCCTTGCCCTCAGCCATTAACTGGAGAGACGAATGCCTATATTGTAGAACTGTTGACTACTGTGGAATTTAAGGAAATAATATTTGCCTTTCCTTGGCATAGACTTTGTATATGCTAAATATTAACTTATTATTACCCATCCATAAGTGCTGATCAGAGGAAGCTGTTAACTGGGGTATCAGTTAAGAAGTTACATCAGTCTGTCTTCTGAAATGTTTCCTTACCCACATATTTCCACAGTTTGTTTACATAGTGAATGTCAGCTGAGCACCTGCACCACACATGGGCAAGGTGCTGGGTGCTGGGGCAATAAAAACTTGTCTTGGGGAGTGGATGTGGCTCAGGTGGTTGAGCGCCTGCTTTCCACATGTGACTCCTAAAAACAAAAAAACAAACAAGAAGCAAACAAAAAAACTAACTCAGGGAAGCCGATGTGGCTGAGTTCTGGCTTCCCACATATGAGTTCCCAGGTTCAATCCCTGGCCCTGGTACCTCAGAAAAACAACAACAACAACAAAAACTTTGTCCTTAGGACTCACCTTTCCAGTGAAGGTAGTTTACACAGGGCAGTGGCAACCCTGGCGTTTGCAAATGTTTCCCACAGCCTACCTTCTTTCAGGCTCAGGCTTGTCCCTCCTAGTCCAAGACGATCTTCATGGCTGTGACAAGCCATCCCAGACAGAAAGCAGCAGCTGAGATCACCGGGATCAGGGCTCGGTGGGGACAGCCCCAACACAGGATGCTGCTTGACATTGCTCTTCCAGAATGTAAATGCCCCCTCTCACCTCAGGACCGACTGGAGCTCCTGCCAAGACTTTTGAAAACAAGTTACACAAGCACCTTAGGGTGGTTGGACATGCCACATCCAGCTGCTGCTACGTAAGGGGGCGGGAGGGAGCTGACCTCAAGGACTCGTTCAGGGACAATACACCAGCCTGTAAACACAAGGCTCTCTGGGGCCAGGAGTCAATAAAACACAAGCCTTCAAGCCACCACTCCAGGCCCAGGTGGTGCCCAAAGGAGTCAGTCAGTCGCTGAGGATGATTTCACAGACTTCCGGCTTCCATTTCTCATATCACCCCAGGGTTCAGTAGAGGAATCACCTGCCCTTAGAGCCAGGCACAGGCCAAGGTGGGGCTGGGCGACCATGGTTACCACAGCAACTTGAATTCTCTATAGAGACCAGCTCCACTGCAATGCTCTGACCCTCTTAGGGCCCTGGTTAAAATTTTGGCAGCAGACAGCCTATCTCAGAAATACTGCCTCCCTATTGAAGTCCTTTGCCAAGGGCAACTGGCAAGTCTAGCCAGTTGCAGATGGACTTTCCCAAAAGGCCAGAGTCTGCCCTGGGCACTAAAGACAAACTCCTAAGCATCTGAGGTGGACCAAGCTAAATAAATCCAGGGACTAGGTAAGTAACCAAGATCTCAGAGGGAATAAATGAAGGTAGGCAGTTGCCAGACAAGGAAGCAAGAATTTGTTCACCAACCCACACGTACTTGGTGAGAGGAGAGGCCTAAGAGAGTGACGTTTGTGGACTATTCATTATGTGCCAGATGCTTTACATACATTCTCCTGTTTAATCCCCACACTAATACTGTGAGGAGGTGGTGATATTATCCCCATTGTAGACAAGGAAACCAAGACTCAAACGGCTAAAATAACTTGCCTAAGCATGCAGCCAGGCACATGTCAGAGCTGGGGCTGGAACCCAGGTCTATCCAGCTTAAAAGCCCAGGTTCCTTCCATTATACTACTCTGCCTCCCTGTATGCAAGGATCTCATTAGAATACTATTGGAATCATCTCGTATGTTTATTTTGGTTTTCCAGAGATTGAAGTTTCAGTCTGAAGTCTGACACCAAGTCTGACTCTCCAATTTCATATACTTTACATTATCTCAGTACATATAATCAATCAGTAATCGTTAATGAACACCCGTTAGGCACTGTGCTAGGTTCTCTGGAGGATAGAGAGATGAGTAAAACACGAGTGCTGCCCTCAAGGAATTTACAGTCTGTTGGGATAGGCTAGGTTGTGCTGCAGTTACAACCAACCTCTGTCTTACTGGCTTAACACAACAAAAGTTTATTTCTTGCTTATACCACATGCCCATTGTAGATTGACTGGGTCCTCATTTGAGAACCCAGGCTGATTGACAACCATCAGATATCTCAAACATTGCCAGTCACCATGTCAGAGGTAAAGAGAGTGTGATCAAGCAAGCATTTACTGGCCCTTAATGCTTCTTCCACTGAAAAGTTTCTTCCCCAAAGGGTCTCGTGCCAACTCTGCTCACATTTCATTGGCCAAACCAAGTCAAACTGCTACACATAACATCAAGAGGTTGGAGAAGTACAAACCTACCATAAAACTGAAAATGGGGAAAACCCAGAAATAATTGTGAATATCCCTAGAATTGACCACAGTGTGGGAAGAGGAATGACCTCAGTCTCAGACCCCCAACTGCACAGCAGTGTAAGGCTAGAATGATTAAACGCCATCAGAGTGGATGCACCCACACTTATTGGCCTAGGGACTCAAGAGAGGGAGAATCATGCTGGACTGGAGACCTCAGTGAAGGACCTTGATTTAGAGAAGACTTACACTGAGCCTTCAGGTGTGGGGAAGGCTTGATGGACCTACAAGGCCAGACCAGCCACATCCATCTTGACCTTCTGTGGGATGATGGCAACCCGCAACCAATCACCCTGCCTGTGAGTGACATAGAAGGGTATTCCAGGCCCAGAGAATGAAGACCTGAAGGCAAGAATTTTCATAGTGGGCTTAAGGGGGAGAGACACCATTCTAGCTGAACAGAGTGCTAGAAATAGGGAGCTGGCAGCTGGCCAAGGCATTTCTTGAAAATGTATGGAAGATCTTTAAACAGGAAAAAACATGATTAGAGTGGGACCTTAGGGATTTTAATCTGTGGCTACATTCTTTCAGTTATTTATTCCTTTATTTCACAAATTTCAAAAATATTTTGCATAGAGGATGCAAAGGTGTCTATGCTTGAATTCTGCCTTCAGGTTGCTTTAGTCTCTAGTCGAAAGAGAAGAAATGTGTGAGTTATTTGTAATAGCCCTGCCATTTAGGAGGGATTGATCTCAGAGACTACTGCTTTGATGAATAAGACCAAAATCATAAGGATGCAAGTTTATGAAGGAGAAAGGGCCAAGAGGACTTAATTGCTAAATGGGATGGATGTGGTGGTGAGGAATCCAGGGGTGAGAGGAGGTTGAGAAGTGTAGACAGGGGACGCTCAGAAGAGCTAGGGGAGGTAGTGTAGTTGGCAATGGGAGAAAAGGCTTTTGGGATAAACAGAGATTTTTTTATGGGGATTTTCATGAAGTTTGGCCATATGGTGTACCATATAGACCCACTACTTTTTTCCCTTGTGAACATTTCTGTAAAAATCTACATTACTCAAAATATTTTGGAAGTGGCTTGAGAGGTTACAGAAGGGCAATGGGCTACAATGAAGTGTTGATTGTGGCCTCAAAATGGATACAGGATATTATCAGGGACCTCCGAAGGGAACCCAGTCATGTTTGTGTTAAAAAGAGATGAAAAATCAAATTTGTGTAGGATAAAGTAGGGAGATAGTTAAGAAAAGTTTCATAAAGGAAATGAAAAGTGATCCTTGTACTGGGTGTTGAAAAATCAGAAAGTGTCCCCAGCCCTTCTGAATTAATGGAAAACATTCCAGTCCAGGCACAAAAAATAGCATGTGCAAAGGCCTTGTGGTATATGGAACAACCTGGCTTGCTCAACTTACTCCAAGCAAACATTGATGAACAGGCTTATGAGGGAGAAAGTCAGGGGGCAAGTTCAATAATCTAATAAAATAATTAAGAAATAATTCTGGAAATCAGGGCATGTGTTCACCTGCAAAATTATTCATTCAGCACTTACTGAGTATCTAGCATGTGCAGACACTGACCTCTCACATACTTTCCAATTTCCATCTTGCAACAAAAATCTTTTATTTTGATTTGGCAAAAACTTGGGAAATTCAAGATTTCTTGCTAGCCTATTGGTAAGAAAAATGGTGGTTCTAGAGATGAACTTTTCTGAAGATGTCCTGACTTATTTATAGTCACCTCTCACATACATCATGCCAATATTTACCTTGCTGCTAAGCACTGTTTCACCATGTGCAGTGGAGAGAATGTATCAAGATCCTTTGGGTGCCGTGTCCCAGCAGGTGAAGGATTGCTTGAGACAGCAGCAAACAGAAGCAGAAAGTAGGGACTATTAAAACACACTTCTTGATTGACAACTGTCAGGTGGGAAAATTTATCTCCATTGATCAGAGCTTTCCCAGAGGAAAAATATCTTGAGTGTAGAGAGTGAGTATATATGTGTGCCCATGTATATTTTAATTATCCACCTGGGAAATCTTCAAATCATCATATATTTCAATAATTTCATACATTTATATGGTACTTTTCCCCACAAATGCTTCCGAAGCAGTTTGTAAATTTTATATATCTGGGAAATCACCATGGCTGGAATAGAAGGACACAGATATTTATCAGCTTCCTAACAAGAATTTGGGACAAAGTGTACTTTTGTTGAGAAGCACAGGAATCCAGAAATATGTGTTTAATTGACAATGCTTTTCATTAGAATGAACTGAATCGTGTGGCCCTGCTGACAAAAACAAACAAACAAACAAACAAACAAACAAAAACTGATTTCAAATTCCCTCCTAGTAATTGATTTAAACTGACCGGCCTTGATTCACCTCTACTGCTGATTCTAAAGTTTGGTCCTTGGAGCAAAGCACTGTCACCTTGCCCTGGATAGCGCTGTGCCCTGAACACCTGGAAGAACGAAGTGGGCGGCAGACCCTGGGCACTCTTGAGGAGGAGGAGGAGGAGAAGGTTATAATTATGCATTTCCAGCTCATGCCAAGGCTGAGAAGCAGCTGGAAGGCAGTGAGCTTCTGAAAGGAAATCAAAGGAATTTCAAATCATTCATTCACTCAGTAAATATTTATTGGACAATGACTATGTTCTAGAAACTATGCTGGGATGCTGGAGATATAGCTAAGAACAAAAGAGACATGGCCCTGACCTCAGGAAACCAGTAGTCTATTAGGAGAGATGGTCATTGGTGAAATAATTATATAGATAAATATAAATATAGAGGCAAAATATGTGCTACAGAGGGTGGTTCAGAGAGCATAAAGCAAGGGGACTTGACCTAGACTAGGGGGGTCAGGGACGTTTGCTGGAGAAAGTGAAGTTTGGGTTTTCATCTGAAAAATGAGAGGAGTTAGCTAGGTCCATGTGTGGGGAAAGAGGGATAGCCTCAGTGACCTCATTTGTAAAATGACTATACTGACAGTGCCTTGTCAAAGGTTGAGTTCCCCAGAAGCAGACCCTGAGATGAGGCTTCATGTAAATGTGATTTCTGAGGAAGTGTCCAAAGGAAAACTGGTAAAAACAGGATTGGTCGCACATGTTGCTGGGAGCATTTATCCCTGTGCCTGTGAGTCAAAAAGTCAAGTCCCAGGCATTCAGCTCTCTGAGCTGAGAAGCAAAATGGTTCCAATAGCTCCAGATCTGTCCTCCAGCACAGAGAGGCCACAGGTGCTGGCTGCTGGGAGCAGAGCACTAGGTAATAACAGTACATGGGTGTAGCAGTTTGATATTGTTTATGAATTCCAAAGATAGATACTGGATTATGTTTGTAAACTGGTCTGTTCCTCTGGATGTGTTTCCCTTTGATTGTATTAAGTTTAGAGGCTTCACTTTTACTTGATTAAATTATGATTAGGGCTTTGATTGGGCCACATCAGTAGGATGAGAAAAACGACAAGGCAGAAGAGAGAATTGGAATTTTGATGCTGGAGTCCTGGAAAGTAAATGCACAGGAGGAGAATACAAAGGAATAGAGAAGGCTCCATAGACATGGCAGAGGCCCCAGGAAGAGAGAGAGCCTGAAAGTCTACAGCTGACCTTGTGGAGAGAACAGAGCAGCTGAGCACAGAAAGAATTGAGCCCTGGGGAGAGAGACAAGCCTTATGCCAGCCTATAGCTGAAATCAGAAGGAACTGGGACCATGGAGCATGAAGAGGATGAGGAAGGCTGAACCCTCTCAGAGACGGCAGCCATCTTGCTCCAACACATGGCAACAGACTTTGGTGAGGGAAGTAACTTACTCTTTATGGCCTTGTGACTGTAAGCTTCTACCCCAAATAAATACCCTCTATAAAACCAACAGATTTCTGGTACTTTGCATCAGCACCCCTTTGGTTGACTAATACAGCGGAGATAAGGCAAAGGGATCCAAAGGTATGCACAGAGATCTGAAGGTGTTTGCCACATGGGATACTGATACAGGAAAAATGAAGCAATGCATGTAAGGAACATAGAACAGTGCCTGACATTGTGGAGCAGGTGCTCAGTAATTATCAGCTTGTACTGTAATTTTTATTGTAATTGTTATGGATCGGTGTGGCATAGCACTGGCTCTGCTTTGCCCTGTTTTCTCTGCCTTCCCAAATCCTTCAGGAAACTACTCTCCCACCCACCACTACCCACCTCACACACCCGCCCCAGGTCCTTGAGACAAACACACATATAAATATAACAATATATACTTGTATTTCCCAGTATTGTCACATTTTGCTGAGCTCATAACAGAGTGAACAAATAGCCCTGTCATTCTCAGTAATACTTTCTATCATTCACGGAGAATACTTCTCTTCTGGTTCTGGAGCTCAGAAATCCCTGTGCCTGGCTGTTGTTTGAATGTGATCTGTACAAACTTAATGGAATTCCCAGGCCTTCGTTTCCTGGGCAAGTTGATAGAGTTTTTAGACCAGAAGGACTCCCTCAACCTGCTTATCTTGCCGAGTAGCACACTGAACAATTGTTTGCTACTTCAGAACTCAGCATTTAAAAATAAAAAGGGATGAACTATAGATGTAATGCAATGGCAAAGATTAATCTCTAAAAGATCCTGAGTGAAAAAGACACCAAAGAATAGATATGGTTTGATTTGATTTATTTGAAATTCTAGAACTGGCAAAATTAATCGATGGTGACAGAAAGCAGATCAGTGGTTGCCAGGCATGGGAGAAAGTGCCAAGAGGTGCAAGGGAATGCCTTTGGAGTCGGAAGTGTTCCGAATCTTCATTGTGCAGGTGGTGACACCAGTGTATACATTTGTCAGCTCTCAAAGAACTGTACACTCAAAAAGTGTGCATTTTATTTTATGTAGATTAGACCTCAATAAAATTGATTTTTAAATTAAAATAAATAGGCATTTTATTGCCTGAGCAAGGCATGGAAAGAAGATTCAAGACCAATTGCAGAAAACACCACATGGCCAGACACACAGAAGTCTTTGTATGGTTCCCCATCCCCACCCTCAACGTTTGTTTGGGTAAGTAGTTGATCTTTATTATTTGCGCTAATGGAGGAGAACAATGGCATAAAGAATCTACAAAAAGAAGACCCTACCCAAGTCCTTTGCATCTGGCTCTGGAATATGTTTTATCGCTTACATGGTATTTGAATAGGGATGTGCCCACCTGACATCCTGAACATGCACTTGGGATGAAATAATGAAGTTCCCTATGAAGACCAGAATTGTTGGGAGCTAAGAAGCACTTCTTCCTTCTTCTCATTCCAAGCAGGAAATGCACTCTTCAGCCCAGTCCCAAACCTTCCTTCAAGCAGGATATCTGGTTTGGTGCCTCCACCTCCGTGAGATTGTTACCAGGCAGGGTAAGTAGAAAGAATTGAGATTCTCAAGCAGTAAGAACTTCAATAAAGTAGGCATTAAATGCCAACACCCTTGAAAAGAAGTCTTTTTTTCAAATTAACTGAATAATCCACTTGCAGACAATTGAAAACAGAGACTACAATGAATGAGTTTCTCGTATTTTTTAGGAGGCAGCTTGGCCGGCTCTGGAAAGCCTCTCCTGGCACACCCCATAGCCTCGAGCCCTGCACTCCCTGCCATTTGCCCCTCCCCAGCACCTTGGACTTTGTCCCCCAACACACTTTTACTACTCTATCTCCTGGACCAGACTGATCTCTCTTTGAAAGCAGGGTCTGCTGAGGCCACTACTGTATCCCAGCTGCTAGGCTCAACATAGTAGGTGCTTAGTAAATAGTCGTGGAATTGTTACTATTCTGCACACATAACAGCAGAGTTTATTTAAGGTTTTGAAAATTAACTGCGCAAACAGGAAAACCCTGACACTTCCAAATAGAACTCCACCCAACCTGAGCTCCAGCAGGAAATACCAAAAAGTCAGTATCTAGACCAGAAATCACTGTGTACGCATGTCAGGACAAACCCTCGTGAGCCGACCTCTGAGCAGCTGTGGAATAGTTTGTAAAATCCAAGGCTTTTTGTGCTCTCCATAACAATTCTCCTCCTGAACATGTAACAGTCTCTAAGTGGCAGGGGGGTGGGGGGGCACTTTATGTTACTTTTTGTTCCTCAACACCCTGGGGCACCTGCAGAGCTCTGAATTTGGAGCCAGTGGGGTTGCCTTGGAGACCTAGACTCTCAGAGGCTGTTTTCTCTCCTAAAATCTAAATGGCAATAATAATACTTCCCTCAAGGAGTTGTCATGAAGTTCCATGTCTGAGTTAAGGGTTATACACATTTTAGCTACCTTTATTATCAGGAACAACAACAAAATACACCCTGGACTTTAAGGCAGACAGAACAAGAGGAGGAAGAATGAGGGAATTCTGAATAATCATGTTACTCCTCATTATTCAACCACTGGTTTCCAAGGTGTGAAACACTCAGTCCCTTCTTTTTTTCCCACAGCTGCCTGGGAACTCATCTTTGTCCCATTTACCCCATGTGAATGAAGAGAGATCAGTCTGATTACACATTATCAGCATTAGATTAGGAAAGAAATAAGTGGCTAAAATGAACATTTGAGAGTATCTGGAAAATTCACCTTGTTGGGAACCTAGTATCAATTTATAAAGACCCAAACATTTGTTGATCGATGGAGGATGCCTCCCTCTCTCATTAAAATGCTTGTTAAGAAGCAGCCTCAGGGGGCAGATGTGGCTCAAATGGTTGGGTATCCATCTCCCATATGAAGGGACCTGGGTTCAATCCCCGGGACCTCCCGGTGAAAATAATAAAAATACAGAAGGCGCGCAGGCCGCCAGGCCCTGAGAGCGGTGCACCGTCAAGCCCCACGAGCGAGTGAACGCCCCAGGTGTGGGTGAGCACCCCAGGCCCCACGCACAGGTGCGCCTCCTGGGCCCTCTGAGCCATGCAGCAAGATGATGACATAACAGGAGAGTAACACAAGGGAGAGCCAAGATGGGACGCACCGAAAAACCAGGAACAAAGGTGGCGCAGGTGATAGGACTCCTCTGTCCCACATCAGAGTTTCCCAGGATCAAATCCTAGTGAAGACAGGAGGAGAAGGATGAGAAGAGAGGGCAGGAAACAGACACAGAGACTTGCCCAGTGAATGGACACAAAAACAGCAAAAATGGGGAGGGGGGGAGGGGAAAGGGGGGAGAGAGGAGGAGGGGTAAAAATGGATTAAAGTAAATAAATAAATCAATCTTTTTTTTAAAAAAGCAGCAGCCTTATGAATTTAACAGAGTGCTATGGCATATACCCATTTAGATCATGAATCATGCCAATAGTTGGGGGAAAGCACTAAAATTTCAGAACATCAACAGTTAGATCAACTCCTGGTGACAGTTCAGCTGGTGTCCATCATTGCGATATCACCAGTCATTCATTCATTCATTCAACAAAAATCTGGTTGGAATCCTGGCTCTGCCATTTACTAGGTACATAAATATAGTCAAATTTCATGCCCCTTCCTTTATAAATTACAAGTCACAGTAATCCCTACCTTGGAGATTTGCCATGAACACTAAATGAGTAATTATTAGTCATAATTGTTAATATTAGTAACAACAACCATTGCTCAGAGTCTACCTAATATGTGCACCCCGGGACCTAGAGCCATTTTGCCTTCTTCAGAAATGCGCATTCACATGTGGCAACAGCTGGGCCAGAGAAGCCAACTGTTCACATGGCACTTCCCACTTTCAGAATGCTCTTTTTTTCGAGCATAAGGCCTTTGGCAGATGGCACGGCCCTCAGCTCACAGGCCATATACAGAAATCAAAGGGACTTACACAATTTCAAGCTTTGCAAAGTACTGTGTTTTTAGTACAGGAATCTCTGTTCCATTAGACTATTTTGAGGGAAAGAGAAAGAACTCATGTGACTAGAAACTGGAAAAAAGAAAAGACAAACCCAGTATAAGCATCACAAGTAATACCTTTCAAGCACAGAATTGTGGTAAGCACAAAAGCTGCTCTAAATTTGTTCCTGCCTAACCACAATCCAAGCATAGCGTTTTGCAAATAACGGGTGCCAATACATTCAACAAATATTTATCATGCCTTCCTCGGGATAGGCCAAGTAAGAGTACCGAACATGAATCAGATAGGGGTCCTCTCCTGAAGGAATTTGCCTGGTGAATGTTTGAGGAGTTAAATAGAAAGTTTTAGATAGCAATTCTAATTTATCAAAATTCCATGGCCCTTTACCTGCCCCATGCTTAAAGAGTAGCTTTTTCCTATGCCTACAGCTGACCTCCCTAGGCAGAGACGCCAAGCAACTAGGAAGGGTCCATGTCTGGACTATCACCATGTCTCTTACAGCACCCAACAGAATGTCAAGCACACAGCATATGCTTAATAGATGTATTTGTCAAGTAAGTCTGCTTAACAGTCACACTTATAAGTGCCTCTTTTAAAGGACACAAAACTGCCTGTGGTTGTCTATATCATATTTGCAAGAATTGATGAGATAGACATTGCATTCAGTTGGAATGTCTGGATCCCTGTTCTTTGCCAATTGCACAATATGCAATTCAGTGGATGAGGGCTACCTTAATTCATGTCTTTTCAAACCACTCCACCTTCTCTGTTCCCCCATTTCTTCCACTGACTATCCACAAAGCATTGGTTATTTGATCAGAGAGTACATCTACAGAAGGAGCCCATACAGTGTAGACTCCACCCTTACAGAAAACAGTGAAGCTCAGCGGAGGAAGTGGGTGGTGCTCCAGGGCTATACGGCCAGGAATGTGGTCAGAAAGAGGACCCAGATCCTTAACTCCTTTGCCTACCATGTACTCTCTTCCAAGGACATTAATCCCTACTTGAAGACACACTTGATTCAAAGAGCTAACCACGTAGACAGCAGAATATGAAGACAATCCCTTCCTTGTCTCTGATGAATTTTAATACTGTTGGTTCTTTTATATGTAACAGACAGACCTTGTAAAGGGGACGTATGTGTGCACACACATGTCTTTTAGGTACACATGTGTATCCATCTTGCAGAGTCAGACCCTACAATAACATATATATATATATACTGCAGATTTAGATGTAGCCTGACCAGCTATTGGGGTAGGTTAGTCAACAGTCTTATTTGCATGAGAAACCGAGGTGTCTCAAGCTGAAGAACAAATCTAATGAAACAAGGAGTCTCAGATCTGCTAGGTTGAAGAGGGCGGCACCAGGTGCTGTCTTAGAGAACTGCTATTCAGAGTACTTCTGTCCTTTCTCCCCAAAGTCTTCACCTCCTCACACACCCCCATGGTATTATTAGGAGAAGTATGCTGGGGGGTAGGGGAGGGTGGGGAGAAATATCTGCAGCAAATAGCAACAGCAGAGAAAAACAGCTAGAGTAGGGAAGGGAGTGCAGCTGTAGGAGAGTGCCATGGCAGTCTTGGATACAGAGCATGAAGAGATCTGCTCCATGCAAACTGAGCTAGGGTTGAGCCTAAGTAACACTGTCTGCTCATCCCTGGGTTTTTAAGCCAGATCAACTCCCCTACCCAAACATTAGACCTTAGCTGTTGGGATTTGAGGGACCTCCTTTGCCACCCATATTTGGAACCAGTTGAGAGAAAGTCACAGGAGTCAGGCAGATAGAGCTGAAAAGACCATCTTTATTACTCATAAAGGCTAGGTTGCAAGATGTGCCTTAGGTGTGCAGCAAGAAGGAGCTTCCTAATACTGAATCCTAGAATTAGGCAGACACGTCCACCCAGGCAGAGGCAGCACTGGATGATTACAGGCCCCCAAAGAGGCAAAGGCTGCCCTATAGGAGGAGCAGAGCTAAATGGGGCTCTCTGCCTGGACGTCAGGCTCTAGAGAGGGGGAAACCGAACCACAGACTCAATTCCTTATCCCAAACTCCTCAATCTAGTAACTCACCCATCCTCTCCTGGGAGAAGTAAGTAAAAGGGTGTTATTGTAAGAAAAGATCCCTCCCCATGGAAGAAACACCATGAGTGGGGAGTGAGTGCTCCCCCAACATGAGCCTGAGACAAGACACAAACCAAACCAACATGACAGTGGGAGTTCTTGGGAGTGGCTCAGAAAACTCTTCTTCCTTAATCTTCTTTCTCTTCTCACAGACTGTGCATCTAACTTTCTAGTGTTCCCTCTCATTTGCAGCCTCTCAGGGCTGCCCCTTTATATTTCGGGTCATGACAGTCTTGCAGGAAGGAAAGAAGTACCAATTAAGCCCAGATGTTTCACTTCAATGACTTGGTTGGTGTGGTGCTTTCCACAAGGCAAAGAAAGGAGAAGGAGCAAGTTTGGTGTGTTGCTTAAGGATGACTCTGTCTGCAGGACACAAGCAAAAGTGTTCTAATATCATATCCATGTTTCATATTACTCTTCAGCGTGAGAAGGAATCAAATGAATCAAGCCTAGAGCCTATGCTTGGATTTACAGCAATTCATTTATGCAGTCATTCAATAAATATTTTTATTGAGCACCTACAAGATAGAAGGCCCCGTGAGATGTGTATTTATCCATTAGTCAAACAAGAGTTTACTGAGCATCTATTATGTGCCCTTGTCGCAGACACCTGGTGAACACCTGAAGCTCACCCCTGCCAACCTGCTAAATGTAATAATGAAAAAGGCTGATACTGAAGCCCATGAGAGCCTGGCTCCCTTTACTTTGTTTTTTTTTGTTGTTGTTTTTTTTTGTTGTTGTTGTTTTTTTTTACCAGGAGGTCCTGGGGATTGAACCCAGGTCCCTCCATACGGGAGACGGACGCCCAACCATTTGAGCCACATCCGTCCCCTCCCTTTACTTTGAAGAGTGATTTCTTCTTCACAGATTTCCGGTAGTGTGGGACAAGTTAGAAAAACAAAATAAATGGCTGATTCAAATAACTAAAATTAAATTTCACTTGTGGAGGATTGCACAACTTCTGAGGAAGGATTGGTGAGAGTTACCCTTAAGTACGTAAAACCATTCTAAACATTAACATGCAGTGGCTTTAGAAATGTTAAAGGGTTGGGTTGCCATAAAGGGCTGCCCCTGCTTTTTATGGAGGAGTGATTGCTGACCTGACCACAGCCCTTAGAGAGATGGATCTGTACATTTTTAGACACCATAGAAAGATTTCTTTCTGCCTGGGTTTCTTCAGAGCACTGTACATTCTGATAAAATTTTAAAACAACACAGCAGGCAAAAGAATAAAGGCTTTTCCCTTCTTTAGTCCCAATATAACTGTGTATGAAGGGCATAGAGGCAAAAAGTTCATGTTCAGAAACCAAAGACTAGTTATAGCTCCCTAATGAGCAAAACTTTTTGCCATTTACTCGCTCATTGATTTTGCTATCCTAAAACCTAGCATGAAAATAGGTTCATAGTAGGTGCTCAGTGAGGGCTTATTGGATGGATGTGTGGATGGATGGATGGATGGGTAGATGGATGGATGGATGGATGGATGGATGGATGGATGGATGGATGGATGGATGGATGGATGGATGGATGG
>JAKSZT010053764.1:23876199-24141038 GCA_026826555.1 Tolypeutes matacus | reverse complement strand
TGGATGGATGGATGGATGGATGGATGGATGGATGGATGGATGGATGGTTGGACAGATGGGTGGATGATTGAGGGAATGAATGAATGGATGAATGAAATATCCAGAGATCAGTCCACAGTCCATCCAGCTTCCCATGAGCACAGAGTGACTTCGGGACCAGGCAGCGGCAACTAGTTTGTTTGCACTCTGCCATGGATTGGAAGCAAGGCAGTTCTTGAGTGCCAACCCCTAAGAAGAAGAACTTGAATAGAAAAACAGAATAGATTCATTCTGAAAGACTGTCAAACCCAAGAAATAGAGAAATATGCAACTCAATCCCTCTAAGACCCACCCTCAGGTCAACAGTTTATCTCATTTTAATCATAAACATGTATTGAGCTCTTACTGCATCCCAGGAGCTATGTCAGGAGTTGTGGAATGAATAGGACCATACACTGCTGTTCTTCCAGCTTATTTTCTCTAGTAGCCCTACTGTCACTCCACTGGTCCCACTTGACCTTGACCAACTGCCCTTTTCTGCCTTCATTTCTCTGCCTAGGAGTCCTTAATCCAGCATTGTAATAACCACTCCCTTGCAATTCCCTTGTCCTCTCTCCCCTGTTGCATGCACCTAGAAAACTCTTGCCTGTAGATGAAAACTAAGATCCATCTCTTCTGTGCCTGCTCAGCATTGCTGGAGAAAGTCACGCAGCTGTGTTCACCGATGTCATTATAAATATATGACCCAAACCCAATACTCTCCCAGTTTCCCCCATTTCAGTAAATGGCACCACCATCTACCCAGATACTCAAGGCAGAAAGCGCTCTTGAAACTCTCTTCTCCCTCACACTCCATGTCCAAACCACCACCAAGGTGTTGATACCATCTCCAACATGAATCTGAAGTCTATCTCTTCTCCTCTCCTCCATCTGCCACCACTAGGTCCAGGTTTCCAGTAATCATCTCCCACCAGGACCAATGAAATATCCTCTTAATTGGTTTCCCACTTTCACTCTGGTCTGCCTCTGGTTTATTTACCACCAAAAGGACCAGAGTGATCTTTAACACCTAAAATGGGGGATTTTTGAAGCAGACCCTGTTAAAGGCTCTGTCGATATGCCCTCACCCTTACCACTTCAGGGTTCATTAACCTGACTTCCAACCTTCAGGACCTGTATTTCTTTGCTGGGTGGTTTTCTTTGCCCACCTTTGCAGCAGGCTGAAAATGCCGGGGAATTAACACACTCTCATCCCCCAAAGGTCCTCAAACAATGACAGGATTTGGTATACAAATACCCCAATTCTCACACCTCCAACAGGACATATTCTACAGTGGCTCCCAGAGTGCCCCAGAGCAATTAAGCTTCAGTTGCCCAAGTGATAACATGATTTATAATGCATCCATTATTGGATTTCTTTCCTTCCCCATCTCAATTCCCCACTCTTCTACTGATGCTTCCTTTGATCACCTCCCAAATAAACTACTTGCAAGCCAGTCTCTGTCTCTGGGGGAGGCCAGTCTAAAACAATGTCACTCGCCTGCCTAAAATCCTTACCATGGAATTGCATTCCCTTTAGGATACAGCTCAAAATCCTTAACCTGTCCTAGAAAGATGCTCCTAGATACCTCAGCAGTTTTCACCTCCCATCCTGTTGCCACCACATTGTCTTCTTTCTGTTCCTTGTATATTCTAAGCCCTTTTTTTGCTTTATTTCCTCTTAGGATCTTTGCATGCTTTTATCCCCTCTGTCTGGAATATTCCTCACCCAGCTCTTCATCTCCACTCAAATGTCTTTCCTTAGATAGGCCTTCCTTCATTAGCTCACCCAAACCAGATTTTCCTGTTATTCTCTCTCCTAACACCCTTTATTTCCTTCATGGCACTTACTGCAATTTGTAACTCTATTTGTTTGGGCATTTACTTCTCTAATGTCTGTCTCCCTACCAGACTGGAAGCTCCAAGGAAACTAAGATCATCTTAGCTTTCTTAACCAAGACATACCAGAGGACCTAGATATTGTAAGCCTCTGAAAAGATTTTTTTAAAAGATTGAATGAAGACATGGTTCTTGCTTTCAAGGAGCTCACATTGCAGAGGAAGAAAGTTGTACACGAATGGATAATTTCCATGAAGCATTAGTGGTCATATAGCCACGGCAGACAACACTGATGGTGCACTCGGAAGGGGCACTGCACCCACACTGGTGGTTAAAAAAGTTGATAACTCATTTTACTGACCAATAGCCTCCATGAGGTCAAACAATAAGCAGGTTCTTCTTGATCAATCCTATGTCTTCACCACTGAGTACAGTGCAGGTGCTTAATAAATACGTATTGGGAAACAGATATGGCTCAAGCAATTGGGTGCCCACCTACCACATGAGAGTTCCTGGGTTTGGTTCCTGGTGCCTCCTAAAAAAAAAGGAGGGGGGGGGGGAAATGAGCAGACACAGAGAACACACAACCAATGGGGGAGGGGGATAAATAAATAAAGATTTTTAAAAATTAAATATCTATTGCATGAATGAATAAATGAATAATTGACCCTCTTTCTGAGTCAAAGTGAAAATGGTCAACTCCAAAACTGGGTGAAAAATTTAAAATATATTCTAGAAGTCAAAATAATTAAAATAACCAGCAATAGGGGAAATGTAAAGAAAATCATAGCATATCTTCTTAATTGAAAAGTTATGTAGCCTTAAAAGCACATCAGTTGGGAGCAATGTGGCTCAGTGGTTGAGTACTGGCTTCTCACATACAAGGTCCCAGCTTCAATCCCTGGCCTCAGTACCTCAAAAAAAAAAAAAAAATCTGTGAAGAAATTTGTAATATGATAGAAAAATGCTTGTAATATTAATGTGGAAAGAAAGATTCAATATGTAGGTACAGTATATTGTAATGTGAAACCCAAAGCAACACATTAAACAGCTCTGGAAATAAGCAAAAATATTCAGGTGTTATCCTTCACACTTATTTAACTCTTCTGTAGAGTCCAAGTAGTCTATAATAAAGTATTATACTTTCATAATTAAAATAATTAGCTTTGTTTAAAAGAAAAATAGTTCATAAATCTGGCCAAGAATTCTGGAAACTGAAGCAAAAAAACAGAATATACCAACACCAATATTTGCTTTGAAATGATGACCAGACAGGGGGGAAAATGTTTGCAATACATCTCCCTACCCCCAAAAAAAGTTCTGTTTCTAAAATTTTTTTTTTTTTATAACAGTCTTTTCTTTTTTTTTTTTTTTAAAGATTTTATTTATTTATTCATTCATCCCCCCCCCCTCACCGGGTCAGCCAACCACGCCGCGCGGGTGGGCCTGCCCCCACCAGGAGGCCCCGGAACCGAACCCAGGGCCTCCCACATGGCAAACGGGAGCCCCACCGATTGAGCCACAGCCGCCTCCCTGTTTCTAAAATTTGTATGTATATTTATTTAATTCACTTTAACATAATTCATCATATCATTATAAAAAAAAAGGCTTTTTTATTTTTCCATTTTCTTCATTAACAAGGAGACCTTGGTTATGCCCCATTTAACTAATCTGTGCTCATTAAATTCATCTTTTGGAACACTGGAGAAACAACTGAGTTGGTGTTGAGGACTAAATAAGATAAATGTGCCTGGACAGTATTTTTTAAAGTAATGCTTCCACAATTTGTTAAGCTGCCTTTTGTCTTTTATTTTATATTTCGAAGTTGAAATAAAGTTAAAAAAAAAACAAAACAAAAAACTGAGGCACATATTCTGATATATGAACCACAGAATGGCTCATAGACCATGTTTTTCCATAATTAAGAGAACTAAATAACTAAGTAAAAGTTATTGTACTCCCTAGTGATCCTACCTTCTGGTATTCACAGCCTATGTAATCACCCCCTTCCATTTGTAAACTAGAGTTAGGATGCCCAACCATCCTGGTTTGCCCTGTACTGAGGGGTTCCCAAGACATGGTGCTTTTAGTAATAAAAGAGGAAAAGTCCCAAGTAAATGGGGATGAGTTGGTCACCCTAGCTGGATTTGGTCACCCACTTTTTAAAAAGTGATGGGTTAGGGAAGTGGATGCAGCTTAAGTGGTTGGGGTCCTGTCTACCATATGGAAGACCCTGGGTTCAGTTCCCAGGGCCTCCTGGTGAGGGCAAGCTGGTCCACGCCCTTGGAGAGCTGGCGCAGAAAGATGATGCAACAAAGGGGAGACAAGCAGACACAGGAAACACATAGCAAAATGGGCAGAAAGCAGACGGCAAGCACAAGTGGCAAGGGGGGGCGGGGATAAATTTTTTTTTAAAATCTTAAAAAAAAAAAAAGTGATGGGTTGTCACTCCCAATATTACATTAAAACAGACTGCGGTTTACATGTGATAAGTTCTCTCTCTCTTGGTTTGGTTGCTCTGGGGGAAGCCAGCTGCCATGTCTTGAGACAGACCTGTGCAGAGACCCACATCAGTGAGCCTGGAAGATCTGAGGTCAACCAACATCCGTGAACGTAACTTGGAAGCAGTTCCTCCCCCAGTTAAGTTTTGAGATGACAGCAGACCCCCACCCCCACCAACCAATACCTTGATTTCAGCCTTGTGAGGGACATTCAGTCAGAACCACCCTACTGAGCCACGCCCAGATTCCTGACCCTCAGAAACTGTGAAGTGATAAATATTTGTGGTTTATAGCCACTAAGTTTTGCAGAAATTTGTTACACAGAATAGAAAGCTCATACAGTTGTGATAGCATCAGAAGTTCAGTTTAAGAAGTGAACTATGTTTTTGAGCCTTAGAGTTTATTTAAAATGAGCTTTACCACACAAACCATAACTCCTCCTCCCTACCTACAAGTGCTCCAAAGCATAACATTTTGTTGTCCCTCCCTCCCCCAACCCCATTAAAAATATTCAGACCAGGTACCGGCTTTTGTGTAAATGCAAAATCAGCAACTTGCAGTGGAAAGTCATATCTTCCTTTTCTGCCTCTCTCCAACCCTGATGTGAGGCCAGCATTCATGATTATCACTTGACCATAATTTCACAGAATCATGGAATGAAAGAATCACAGAATTAAGAAGAGCCTAATTTCTTTAATTATAACTTTAGTAAAGATCAAAATTGTATGCCCAAGTGGAGAGAAAGCTTTGCCTTTTTTAAAAAATAAAAATCCATTCATGTTTACTCATTTAAAAAAAAAATGGAAAAAGGTGCAAAACCTTTTATGTTCAGCATAATCTTGTTTGTTCATAAAATAAGAACATAGCAATACATTATAATAATAGCTGCATAATTTACAAAAGAATACACAATAAACAACAATGGTTACCTCTGGGGAATGAGATGAGCAACGAAGAATTATTTTTCACGTGAAACTCACTTTAAGGTGAACAGAAAATTATACTTTCTCTTCCAAGAACAAATACTAACACAACAGTTTACCCTCCATTTATAGTCCAAATTAGACCATAGGCCTATTCCTATGACTGCCTTTTTTTTAATAGAGAATTGTGGGTTTACAAAACAATCATGCATAAAATACAGGATTCCCATACACCACCCCAACTCCAATACCTTGCACTGGTGTGGAACATTTGTTAAAATTGATAGCACATTTTCATAGTTGTACTATTAATTAAAGTCCATGGTTTAATTTATGGTTCACTGCATAGTATAGTTCTATGGATTTTAAAAAAATTTTTATTCTGTTATCATTTATTACATTTCCACTTTTAATCATACTCAGATGTGTATTTCAGTGCTGTTATGTTCACAATGTTCTGCTACCATCACTGCCATCCATTACCAAAACATTTCCATCATTCCAAATAGAAACTGTGTACATTTTAAGCCTTAACTTCCCATTCCTATCCCCACCCCATTTGCTGGTAACCTATATTCTAGATTCTGACACTATGAGTTTGCTTTTAATTGTTTCAAGTCAGTGAAATCATACAATATTTGCCCTTTTGTTTCTGGCTTATTTCACTTAACATGATGCCTTCAAGTTTCATTCATATTGTTGTATGTATCAGGACTTGCCTACCAAAAAAAGTTAAGAGGGGTAAGAGTTCACTAAGGTCTTTTTTTTAACTTTTCATAACGAAATTTTTCAACATAGAGAAATAAAAAGAATAATGAATCCAATTATCAACTCTGGGCCAATTTTGTTTCATCTCTTCCTCCTACCTCCCTAATGCACTAATCCCTCCACCCTGACACTTTGGATTATTTTGAAACTGATCTCAAACATCATATCATTTCATCTGTAAATATGTCAGTATGTATCTCTAAAAGATAAGGGCTCTTTTATTTTTAACATAACCATAATACCATTTTTACACCTAATTTTCA
Organism: Tolypeutes matacus; assembly: GCA_026826555.1. Taxonomy (NCBI): domain Eukaryota; kingdom Metazoa; phylum Chordata; class Mammalia; order Cingulata; family Chlamyphoridae; genus Tolypeutes; species Tolypeutes matacus. Next base: position 24,134,726 of record JAKSZT010053764.1, on the reverse strand, counting down.
AAAGAATAATTCCTTAATGTCATGTATATCTAGTCAGTGTTATTTTCCCAACTGTCTCACTTTTTTTTTTTAAGTTTTTTTTTTTTTTTTTTTTTTTAATTAGGATCCAAACAAGGTTTACACATTGCATTTAGTTGATATAGCTCCTAAAACTGTACTAATTTATGGCTTCTCCCTCCATCTGCCACCACTCCCCACCTACCACACCCTACACTTGGGTTTATATTTGAGAGAATCTTTCCAAGTCATCCTGAAACATGATGTTTTCTGGTCTCCACTAGTGATTCATCACTCCTGATAAATAACAACATATTGGACCCTGGTCTTTAAGAAATATGCTTGTTCAAATTTGGACTTAGATCAATTTTAAAGTATTAAAATATATCAAAGAAAGATAGTCTGATTATACATTGTACTGGAGGAGATAGGAGTCAGTTTCACACTATAGTTAATGCTTTTTTTTTTTTTTTAATGAGGCCAGTAAAAAGAGTTTATGAAGAAACAAGTAAAGAGATAGTACTATCACCCAAGACATGAGTGCTGGCATGCTACAGGGTGAGACGCAAAAAGTGGGGCCCTGGGATAGGTCTTTTTAAGGCCTTTCCAACTCCCCTTTCCCCATATTAAAGAGGGATCTCAGCTATTTGCTGTCCTGATGGGTTGCCTTTCTACCTTCACCTGTCAGCTTTCAGAGAACCAACATGTAACTGAATTTTGTCTAGGTTCTTGACTCCAGAAATGAATTTCAAGAGCACACCACGTTGATTAGGCCAGTAATTTATTAAGGTAGGGAGAGAAGAGAAATGGGAGAAAATGACAGATCATGGGTCCCAGGTAAAGAGGAAGGGGCTGAAGAGTGATGAAGGGGACCGATTTACAGACTACAATTTCCCATTATAGATCTTAAATGCCCAGGTTTTACTTGCGTGTTGATCCATGCGGGGTGAAGAAGGCCAGAACAGGGGTCCAGAGGCAAGAGAGAGAGGGAGAAAGAGATTCGGTCTTTGTGCTTGCTTTTTAAACCATTGATTATTCTGCCCCTTTGCTAATAGCTCAGGAGGAGTCCCAGCTATTTGCTGTTTTGATTGATTACCCCACCCATCAATCCCCTGGGAGGGCCCAATGATAAGGCCCCTGGAGAATATCGGGGGCTTCTCCTGGCTTCCAGAGGAAATATCATTCACGAGGGTCTTCCAGCTGCCATCTTGGAGGTATTGATATCCATGTGGACTTCTTGCCAGATTCCAGATCCATCTATTGATTTTCTATCTAGCCTGCTTCAAACAGGGAGGCCTTTCTGTTTGGCGTTATACAAGGCTTGTATTGAGCTTGGGAGTTTCAAATGGGACCTTGTGACAAGCGTCTTGGTGGGCTTTTTAGCTGGAATGGCTATGGCTTTGTTCTTAACTGCCTTCCCTCAGGGGGGTTCCAGGAGGGGTCTCGTGGCTGTGTCTGACCAGGGGGGTCCCAGCTGTTATGGCTTTATCCTGACCAGTGACATTCCCTCATTTCCTAAACTAACCTGCCTCAAATCTCCCTTTCAGAGAGTTTACACTCTTATTCTTAAGAGAGATCTGAGGGGCGATGGTCATTCTTCTGTAGCTATTTCCTGCTGGTTAGGGGCAATAGTCCCTGCCTGATGAGGCATGAAACTCTCTGGCTATTCTGTTGAGGTTGAAGGAAGGCATAGTTAATGCTTTTTAAAAACACTGCTGGGGGCCGGATGTGGCTCGGTCAATGGGGCTCCTGTTTACCATGTTGGAGGCCCCGGGTTTGATTCCCGGGGCCTCCTGGTGAGGGCAGGCCGGCCCGTGCGGCGTGGTGAGCTGACACAGCAGGATGGCCCAGCGGGGGGAGACAAGTAGACACAGAAAGGCGCGCAGCAAATGGACACGGCGAGCACGAGCAGCAAAGGGAGATAAATAAAATAAATAAATAAAATCTTAAAAAAAAAAAAACAACACTGATATTGGGAGATATTTCAGAAAGGCCAATATTTTGCTCTGTTGTCTCTGTCCTTGCCATAGCTTTTAATTAATAAATATGAAACAAAATATTTCAACAGCAGTATACCTCAGTTACATCATAATGACCTATGGCCCTTCTCATGAGGTAGGCCAAAACTAATAGCTTCACAGAAAAACTCTCAGGGTCCTCTTCCCAAGTTTTTCCCAAACTGATGTGCATCTGTGGAGAGTTGGTGTGAAGTAAAATCACGTAGAGTAACAGATAAGTGTGAATTTGTCTGGGTCATCATGATGCTATTCACTGCAGGATTCTGACAGCAATGCTGTGAAACCTCCTCTCCAGCCAGGTGCTTAGGACCCAGGAGGAAGCACCTTCTCAGGGTCTGTTTACTCAGCAAGCCTGGTTCTCCAGGGCTGGCACCTCACCCCTGCACTTAACACCTGAGCAGCAGATTTCTGCACTGTAAGCCTGGAGGTGTGAGCCTCATTACTGCTTTTCCTTTGGCGCATTCCTGGGATTTGTCTGGGGTTGGAACAGGCAAGAGTTCAATGCAGATGGCACCTTTTCATGACTTGAGTCAATTAACAAGGGATTCCAAGGTGGCCTGGATGGCCTTACTGCCAGAAGGGCTCTGGAGCAACAGCTGGAATTAAACTAATAAAAACAACTTCAGAGTGTTCTGTGAAACTGTCAAGTATAGCACAAACACAGGGACCCTTGTAAACCTTGACATGAACTCGGAGATGTCAGGCCTGGCCCAGCCTGGGGATGGCAGAGCAAGAGCCACTGCCTTCCTACCAAATTACTGGTCTTTCCAAATGGTCACAACACCCTGTTACAGGCCAACAGCGTGGCTCTCTCTACTTGACCACGGATCTGGGCCATCCACTCTCTCATCTAAGGAAACCCTCCAACTCCCTTCTGTGATGAATGATGATGCTAACAGCCTGTTTAAATATTATAAATAGCAGCTTGGTGGGTACAGAATGTTTATAAATTTTAGAATTTCGAACTAAAGATTTTAAATAAATAAATAAAATATTTAAAAATTACATAAAAAAAAAAAAAACAGCTTTAGGAAGATGGACTGCAAAATAGCTCCTCACCCACCACTAAGGACGTCCAGAACCTAAGTATTGTTAGGATTCCAGGCTCAACAATTCATCCTTGTCTCCTCTTCCCCATCTCTTCACATGGTTCAGGGTGTACTCACCACTGTTTACACAAAAGCAAATGCTTCCCTCAAGATAAACGGCCTTTCTGTAAGCTCACAGCTGTTTAAAGCCACCAAAAGTTACAGAGGTGTTTAATTGATAAACGGCCACATCTTAGCCCATATAGACATACAGTAAAGAGCAGCTCAGGTCACTATTGTGTTACCACTGTATACACTGACCCAAATGTCTGTTTCAGGACCCCTAAACTCAGTCAGACTAAGAAAGTGAGGGAAAAATAACCAAATTGGAAAAGGGGAAATAAAGGAAGATTTGTTTTTGTTGCTGTTATTAATAACCTTTTTTATTTTAGAAAAGTTTTAGATTGACAACAAAGTTACAAAAACTGTACAGAATTCCCAGATATGCCACACCCAGTTTCCCCTATTATTAACATTTTATATTAGTTGGGTATATTTGTCACAATTAATGAACCAATATTAAATTGTTGTTGTAGGGGTCGGATGTGGCTCAACTGGTTGGGCGTCTGTCTCCCATATGGAGGGACCCGGGTTCGATCCCCGGGACCTCCCGGTAAAAAAAACAAAAACAAATTGTTATTGTATACTAAACTCCATAGTTCATTCAGATTTCCTTAGTTTTAGGAAGATTTGTTTATATTTAGTATTTGCTTTTATTTGCAAATGTGTTGAGGAAATAAAAGGACTTTCGTCAGGACTGCAGAGGTATCGTCAGAGGGTAGTGGCCGAGACAAGGGCACGAAGGGGACTTGTAGGGTGCTGGCAGTATTGCCCACTTCCCTCACACACATGTTTGTTCTGTAATGAATCACTGGGCTGTGTACATCTATTTTGTATGCTTTTCAGCATATGGGTATGTCACAATTTATACATATATCTATATGTATGTATACTTACATGCATACATAAATGTGTGTATTTTTTTTTCAAGGTTACAGTTTCTTAAAATGTTTTGCAAAAGTTTGTAAATAGTTTCTTCTTATAGCACCTCTATGAACTTACCTAATACACGATTTCTTAAAGTGTGTCCCTAGACCACTTGCATCCAAGTTATCTGGGATGCCTGTGATGAAAGCAGAGAGCCGGAGTCCATCCCAGCCCAAATGATGCAGACTGGATGGGAAGGGAGGGTTGTGTCTCTGGAGGCCCTTATCCAAGCCAGAAAACAGAAGGGAGGATGATCCTTTGCGCCACCAACACCCAGACTGCCCTCAAGTCCATTCTGCAACCCAATCCAAAAGCCGTCCCAGCCTCTCTGCCACTGCCTTTACGCCCTGACCTCCTGACACGTTTCCCGGGTCCATTCTTGTCCTCTGCCCTGGGCCCATTTGTCCTCCACACTGCTTCCAGGACAATGTTTCTAAAACACAAATGCCACTATTTAACAAGAGAACCCTTCACCAAAATGATTCTAAAGCCCCCAGCATACACTCACACAACTAAGCCTATCTCCTTAGCAAGGCTACAAGCCTCACTTCTCCATCCTCATCTCCCCTAAATACCTGTTTGTCCCCAAAGTTCCAATCTGCTTTCCACTCTTCCCAAAAGCACCATGCTCTTTCACACCTTCCTGCCTTTGCTAATTCTGTCTCCTCTGCCTGGAAGGCCCATCAGCTCTCTTCTTCTGCTAATAAAGTCTTTCTCAAATGTCAGGCTAAGGTCACATCAATGTCACCTCATCTGCCTTCCTTTCCTGCTGCATGAGACACTGTAAGCTCCTTCCCCTGCTATGCTGTCAACCATTAGAATCACTATATTGTTTTTGTCCTTATGTAGAACTTCCTTAGTTGATTATGAACATCTAAAGAAAGGGACCATGCCTCGTTTATCTTGCTGCTAAAGCCTTGCACAGTTTGACGCACAGTAGGTGCTCAATACATGTTTCCTCCATTGAATTTAATTGAATTTAACAAAAATCTAATAAAATCTATTACTTGATTCCTCAGCCTGGGTTTCTCTTACCTAAACTCTTCTCTTCTTCATCTTTTTTTCCCCCAACATTTTATTATATTTTTATTGATTAAACTAATAAACCACAAAGAATGTATAATCATCATGAACCTTACGCATATGAAAGCATAGCTTTTAAAAAATTTTATTGTGGTGACATATATATAACATACCATTTGCCGTTTTCACTATTTTTAAGTATACAATTCAAGGGCATCAATTATATCTATAATGTTATACTACCATCGCCACTATCCAGTACTAATATATTTTCATCACCACAAACGGAAACTCTGTACCCATTAAGCAAGGCTCCCATTCCTTCCTTCCCACAGTCCTCGGTAACCTCTAATCTACTTTCTGTCTTTAGGAATTTGTTTATTCTAGAGATTTCATATAAGTGGGATCATATAATATTTTTCCTTTTGTGGTTAGGTTATTTCACTAAGCATAATGTATTCAAATTTGTCTATGCTGTAACATGTATCAGAACTTCATTCCTTTTCTATGGCTGGATTATATTCTATTGTGTGGATAGACTACATTTTCTTTATCCACTTATCTATTGATGGACACTTGGGTTGTTTCCACCTTTGAGCATTGGTATACAAGTATATGTTTGAGTTCTTTGGGGTATATATCTAGGACTAGAATTTCTGAGTCATCAGGTAACTTTTTGTAAACTTTTATTTTCATTCCTTTCCAATCATGATGAACACCTGATTATTTCTTGCCTGCAAAGATGATGCCACTGATGCATCCTTTCTTCACTAAGCCTCCTCTCATTGACCAGGCTTGGTCTAACACAGGTGCTAGCAACCATAAGCATTACACACGTTTCCTGCCAACAGCTGCATGACCCAGGGGCAATGTGGGCAAGGCAACTAAAAAGTGTTCAGTTTTACCAGTTAATGGAGCATTCTTTGGTCACTTTCTGAAGCAGCAGGCAGCAAACAGAATTACCCTACCTGGAACACAGATGTCTGGTAAGAGATGTCCAAACGAAACCACCTTTTCTTCCAAACCATTTTGCAATCTAGATGTCCACCTTCCTCCCCTGGAACTCACCTTTTCAGTGGTTGCTTTTCCAGCCTGAGATGGCAGAGCATCATCTTGGAATGATTTGAGCCCTGTTACCAACAGCAACAACTCAGTGGCTGGGCACGGCATTCACGCTGCCCAGGGAGGACTATGGCTGAAAACAGGTTTGGTGGGACAAACACTGAGTCCATAGAAAGCATCACAAATATTAAGGTAATGCACAGTAGCTTGAACGATAGTATGCTAACATCAAAAAGGACTTTAGGTAAGTGTCAAAGTGTCATGGAAACAACCTAGAAATCAACAAGTCCACATCCTTATTTTACCAGAGGGCCTTTACAGATGAGGCCCAGAGAGAGGAAGTGGCTTGCCCAAGATCACACAGCTGGTTGATGCTGAGCCTAATGGAATTCAATGTTCTTTCAGCTTCCATATTTAAGCTTGAAGACTTACTGGCAAAAACAAAGTCCAGGGTTTCTTAACAACTCCGCCCAGTCCAGCTCCCATCTGCTCAATTGCTTTCAAGGGGGTTATATTTCTGATCCCATGGCTTATTCTATTTAAACTGCACATCTGACCCCTCATCATTTGCAGACGGTGTACCCTGTCCAAGCACTGGGACTGTTTATACTTCAGCCATTGCTTCCAAATCTGCACCAGACCAGATTTTCGAAAATATGGAATTTTATCCTGGTATTTTCCATTTCAGCAGGTTTGGGAGGGGGCTTAAGAATCATATTTTTTAATTCCCTCACTAATTCCCCTGCAAAGCAGGAGTTCTTAACCTTTTTTGTTCCATGGACCCCTTTGCCAGTCAAGTGAAAACCACAGACCCCTTACTAAGTCCACACTATACTGTGTATTATTTAATAAATGTATCACACCCACACGAACACATCCCCACAAGAATAACGTTTTTTCGAATTTTCCATTCAAGTTCACAGATCCCCTGAAATCCTGGTTAAGAACCCCTGCTGTAAAGCAAAGTATCTACGCTTCTGAGATATGGAATTCTTCACTTCTGGTTCACTAGCAACTCATTCTTCCTAATTAACAAAAGGGATACAATCAGAAGTGCATGCTTGTTATCCAGATTTCAGGCAGGAAAATGAGCATTCCATTGAGAATGTGAAAGTCATTCAAGGTCATCAACAGAGTCCCTCAGTCAGCACTTGAGCCCAGGAGTTTTAACTCACTGACCATGAGATGATGCTGTCCTGTAGAATAAGCAGCAAAAAGGAGACCTGTGACCCTGAATGGCTCAGCCATCGTCCTGCAAGGTGCAAGTTAATTAAGGTTTGTGCCCCATCTCTTCATCCATGACATCACAGTGATAATGCCTGCCTCCATTTCAGGCAACAAAGACTCTTATTAAACACTGAAAGTATAAAAGTGTTATAGGAAGACAGAAGTGCCTTTTAAAATAATTCAGACATGATATTCCCTCTTAAGTGATCATGTCGAGTAAAATTTCCATTTAGATCCAGCATGGTAATATGAAAGATGAGAGCACTGACATCTGTTATATGACCCTGTTCATATAACTGGGACTGGACAGGTGGCTTCACTCAGGGTGGCTACTTCAATTTATAATTTATTGAAATCAGCCTAACACCAAGACACAACTTACTCAGGACACTGGATTATTTCAGTCTCCAGGCAAATCCAAAACCCCATTATAGACTTTGCAATAAAGAAGATGCCTACATGGGAAAAGTCATAAACCTTTTCAAGTACTAACACTGGACACTAGGGGCTGAAAGCTGAAGAACTAGCTGAAAAACACTGCTTGGTAACCCAAGGAAGGTTCCCAGAACCTGGGACACCTGGGAGAACCTCTATTTCAACTTCTTATGCCACTGTTTGTCCCACCTCCCATTAGCTATGAGCTAATTCCTGTTCAGTAAAAGGCCTTAGATAGAATTTGAAAGGCAAAAGAAAGCCTTAAATAAAAATCATCTGCAATGTATGGGATTTCAACGGCTACCATTTCCTGGGATTTCAGATCCTATACTTTGCTAAGGTTGGCCTTCCACCTTCACCCAAGAAATGCACATTCCCATTGGTCTGCAGGATGGGAAGCACTTACTGATATTCATATAAATGCAGAGCATCAAACAGCATTTTCTCCAATCCAGTGGGCAGCCACAGAGAGAACAAATAGAAGTAAAAAGACAGAAATATTTAAAAGGATAGAAGCATTGGGGCAGACCAGGAAGAAAAAGACGCACACGTCAATAAACTCAGGTGAGGAAACCAGAGAAACAAATGCAAAAACAGAAGTGGGAAAGAGGAAGAGGGAGAGAGGTAGGAATAAAATACATACCTTTCAAGGAATCTATATGCCAGGTAAATGGTAAATGAAAAAAATTTTTTTTCTCAATTCCAGACTGTTTTGAGCTGAAGAAATGGGAATAGACTTGAAGGGGTGAGACTATGCTTCACTGGCTGCCAAGAAGAGGAAAGTCATGCCAGCACATACACTGACGGTACCAAGGCAGCCTCGGGCGAGGTCCGGCTCACCTGACAGACTTTCGAACAACATGGGAGTGTGGCTTCAGATGAGACACCTGACATCCTGGTTCCAAGTCCAGAGGAAGTAGCAGATTTGAAAGAATCCCAGGCCAGTCATTGGGGGAGGAGAGAGGATTCCCAGTGGGCAAAACATATTAGGTCCTTTCCATCGAGTAGATTGGAAACTTGACCAACTCTGACCAATCTGCTTTCTGGATTCAGAGGTTCATATTAAGAAGCATATTTCCTATACATTTTTCAAAAATAATTTATGTTTATTATTTTAAATTTGAATATTTTTCTCTTCATTATTAGAATGATTATGTGTTTTTCTTCCTTTATTCTGATTGTGGTAGCCAGCCTCCAAAATGGTCCCAATGATCCCTGCCTCCTGGTATCACACTTGTGTAATCCCCTTCCTTTGTGTGTGGGCTGGACATAGTGACTCACTTCTTTTCCCTATTCTATAAAGTTAGTATTAGAGAGGGATTATCTGTTTCTTAAAGAGTTAGTAAAGTTTGCCTGTAAAACTATTTGGGTCTAGTGTCATTAAAGAGAAGATTTTTAAATGAATAAGTCAGTATCTTAGTTACTGATAATTCTTCTTGTTTCTTTTTGTTTCTATATAAATTAATCTATTTATTATAGGCTAGGGATGTTTCAAACTGTGGAGCTTCTACTGGTCTTCCAGTGCCTCCCGCCTCCTGAGGGCAAGCTTTACTGTGACTGCAGAGGTGGTGGGGTAGGTCCAGGCACCACCAGCCACTGTTTTCACGCAGGAGCCACAGTGCCGATCCCCACAACTCAGCTCTCATTTTGGCTTTGCCACAGCAGGAGCAAATGTTCTTGACCTGCTGGCTGATTTCAATTTTCTTCATTTTCCTAAGGAAGGTGCCATAACAGGTCCCATATTTACCGACAATTCTGACCTTCCTGGTGCGTTTTGCCATGTTGTCGCAAAATAACTCTGACCCCAGATAGCTTCTTGATCCACTTCTAGAGTGATACATTTTTGTAGAAAATTGTCTATTCTAACAAAGTTTTAAAATTTAATGGCATAAATTTCTTTATAATAATCATGTGTGGGTTTTTAAATATCTGTAGTTATGATCCCAATATTGTTTATAGTCCCTTGATTAATCTTGTCTGAAATATAATGATTTTATTAAGCTGTTTATGAAAAACAGCTTTTTTGGTATGATGATACTCTATTTTTTTTTCATTTTCTATTTTAATTAGTTTTATTTTTTACTTTACTAATTTCTTTATTCCACTTTTTAAAATTTGCCCTGTTATCCTTTCTTCAGCTTCTCAAATAGAATACTTAATTCATTTTATGCAATTTTTCCTGTTCTATAATAAATGTGCTGAATACTATAAATTTCATTTTAAGCTCTTTTTTTTTTTTAATTACTTTATTTTTTATTGTGGGTAAAAATCAAAATTTTCACAATGCATACCAATATTTGTAAAATGATATATAAATATATATGCATATATGTGCATTTGCTTACAAAAATGTCATTTATATATATATAAATATATTTTAAGAGGTGCTTAGATTACCTAAAATATTACACAGAACCCACTGGGATTCCCATGTTGCCCACCTCCCACACCTCCCACCACATCCCACACAAACATCTCCCACAAGTGTGGCCCACCACCCTCAATGGACTTACACATCCTGGGGCCTTGCCACCAACCATAGACCACAGTTCACATCGTAGACCACACTCTCTCCCACACAGTTCTGAGTGGTGTGTGCTGATTTAAAATGGCCCACATCCATTGCCACAACGGTACTCAGGACAACCTCCAAATCCCAAAGAAGCCCCTGTATTTCAACTGCTTGTCCCCTCCCTGCCCCAAAAGTGTCAAGTGGCCACTTGCTCCACCTCATTGTTATAATTTCTTCCATTGCTAGAATCACCATATGTGTACAACAGAATACCATCAAGTCCACTCTAGTCCATAGTTCTTCCCCCAATCCTGTGGGGACTGGGATGGTGATGTCCACTCCACCTCCAAGTGAGAGTGGGCTTATATCCCATGGATATGGTGGCTGGGATGATCCTGCCTGCAGATGCAGGCCCTCTCCATTCCCTGGGATGGCCATTGCCCATCGATTTCTCCTCGCCAGGTGACTTGAATTCATTTTAAGCTCTTTATTAGCTATGTTCCACAAGTTTTCTTGGGCAATTCTTTTATTGACATTCCATTCTAAAGTGGAAATCATAATATCCATTGAGATTCTCTCTTTAGCAAAACTATTTATTAAATGTGTGTGTATGTTTTTAATTTCAAAACATTTGGAGTTTAAAATACTCAGGACTGCTAATGTCTGATATAAATGTATTGCAATCGAGAAAATGGTCTATATGACATTAATTATTTAAAATTTGAGGTTTCTTTTGTTAACTATTACATTATCTCCCACTATAAATGTGGATATGTTCCTTCCTCCTTTTAATCCTATCAATGTTTGATTTTTTTTTTTTTTTTTTTTTAGTTCCAGGCTACATTATTAGGAACATACACGTTTATGATTGTTATAAGTTCTTGGTGAATCATTCATTTTATCATTATGTAATATCTTTATCACTCATTGGTGTTTTACTCATTCTCTTTATTCTGCTATTAATATTACTACAACTATACTTACTATATAAAAAGATATATTACTATATCTTTTTATAAATTTCTTTTTTTCATCTTTGTTGTATCATTTTGATTGCTTGATATAAGTCACTATATTTGAATATATTTGCCTCCCTCTAATATTGGACCCAGGACCCAGTAGACCTGTTGCTTCATCGCCACTCACTATCTGTAATTCTTCTCCATTTCACACTGACAGATGTTTATCTTGTTTCAGAGCATGGCTAGGTCTGTTTGATTTTTTCATTTTATATTTTGTCTATCATTGGCATGTGATTGGAGCAAAGATGGTTATTGGCGAATAAGCTTATAATGCTATCTTGACAGAAGTCTCCTCCCAATTCTTTTTTGTACCAGGCCTGAAGATGCAAAAATCTTTGTCTATATGGAAAAATTTAACAGGCATGGAGAGGGAAGTGATGTGCCAAATGTTGATTCAAAACCTATGGTTTATAGGGTTGTAACTTTCTTTGTTGGCCCACATGTTCTCCCTAAGTTGTAGGGGGAAGGGACTTGTTCACCCTTGCCACTGATTATGTGTCTGACCAAGGGAAGTGAAGGGGTGCAGTTACCATCACAGGGTTGACCCCAGCTGACCCACTGCTTAATGATCTCTTTGGTAGGATCATTTTCCCCTGAGGTTTCCAGTTAAAGAAAGAGAAACAGAACTTTTGGTAGATAAACACATATTTAAAACATTAAAATAAAACTCCAAAGATCGATTTGCCCTTGAACTCACAAGGATATGTATCCCAAATTAGGAGTACATGGCAATGTGGCAGTGGTAGGGTGGGAGTTAGACATAAAGTATTACTATATATTGGGCTGATAATTTTACTGTTTGTTTTGGATGAGAAACAATATTTTTTTTAATTAAGACAAATATATATATATGATATTAATTTAAAAATCCCTGTGAGTTTTTGTAATAAAACACCAGTTTTCTAAGAAATCACAAGGAATACTTTTTTTCCTTTGAGTCGTGCCCTTAAAAATTCAGAGTTTCACTCTTCTGGGCTATTAGAATATTTTTGTGGAAAAGTTGGAAAAGAATGAGTGAATGAGGTAAAATATAAGGCTAAAGGTGGAGTGAAAATTTCTACTCCCTACCCATTCACTCATCTCAAGTTCTTATTTTCCTACTTCATAATCAAGGAGGCTGGGACTCAAGGTAAGGGTCAGTGATGTGGTTATGATGTATTGTTTAAAGCCTGAGAGTTTAGTCTTCTTTACCTCAGTCATTTCTAGATTATCTGGGTAAAAACACTGTGCAAAGTAGTTGTTACAACCCATAGTTTAATATTCTGCTGAAAAGTACACCAACTGCCAACTGTTCCCCTCTGTTCCTTTCATTCATACTATTTGCCCTGTTACAAGGCTTTGTAGTCTCCGTACTATCACTATATTTTCCAAAGCAAAAATGAAACACATGACCTGACAATTGAACAGAATATTTGAAATTAAGACTGTCCTAAAAAATACTTGATGTATGTTCATTAGAATTATTTCACTGAAAATGACTGATGATTGAAGAACAGAAACATTATACTGTATAGCCTTCTGCAAAATGATAAAACAGGAGAAGGAGCTTTTGATATGAGATCATCTTATCACTACATTTAGCATACACTGAGTGACCAATCAAGGATAGCTAGAGTTCTCCCATGATCTATTCTTTGTGCTTGGTTTCTCTATATGTATCCCATTGGTACCCCATCATCTCCTCCACCATTATGTGCCTCTCAGACCTCTCAGGCTTCCCTCACAGGAGAGGGTTCTTACTGAAAAAGGTCTCCACGTAAGTGCCAAGCATTCATTTATTCATCAATTCTTCATTTTTTTCTAATTTTTATTTACACATTAATAACTTTTCAGAAAACAGCACTTGAAGAGTTATACCAATTTTATTTGTGATTCTTTTGGGGGGCAGGGCATAACAACATTTTCACTCAAAAACTCACTAAAGACACAAGGGTAGCCATTATTTTAAAAACAGAAAATGGGAAGCAGATGTGGCTCAAGCAATTGGGCTTCTGCCTACTACATGGGAGGTCCCGGGTTCAGTGCCCGGTGCCTCCTGGAGATGGGAAGCTGGCACGGCAGGGAAGCACAGCAAGCTGGTGCAACAAGATGACGCAACAGAAGAGACACAAAGAGGAAAGACAATGAGAGACCCAACAAAACAGGGAGCTGAGGCGGCTCAGGTGATTGAGTGCCTCTCTTCCACATGAGAGGTCCCAGGTTTGGTTCCCGGTGCCTCCTAAAGAGAAGACAAGCAGACACAGAGATCACACAGCAGTGGACACAGAGAGCAGACAGCGACTGCAAACAAGGGGGGGGGAAATAAATAAAATAAAAATATTTTTAAAAATAAAAAACAGAAAATAATAAATGGTGAGGATGAAGAAAAGTAACCTTCATATACTGTTGGTGAGCATGTAAAATGGGCAGTCATTGTGGAAAGCAGTTTGCTAGGTATGGAAATCAGTCTGGCATTTCTTCAGAAAATTAAAGATAGAATTACCATATAACCCAGCAATTCCACTCCAAGGCATATATCCAAAAAATTTAAAACAGAGACTCAAACATATACTATATAACAACGTTCATAGCAGTATTATTCACAATAGCAAAAGGGGAAGCAATCCAAGGGTCTATCAACAGATGAATGGATAAACAAAATTTGTGGTGTATGTTTACAATAGAATATTATTCAGCCCCTCAAAAAATGAATTTCTGATACATGCGACAACATGGACGAACCTTAAAGACATTGTGCTGAGTGAAATAAGTCAGGTACAAAAGGGCAAATATTGTATGATTCCCCTTATATGAAATACCTAGAATGACCAAATTCACAGAGACGGAAAGTAAATTACAGGTTACCAGAAGAGGGTGGGGGGAGGCAGCAAATGGGAGTTATTGCTTCATGGGTGTAGAGATTCTGTTTGGGGTGTTGGAAAACATTTTAGTAATGGGTGGTGGTGATGGCAGCACAATATAGTGAACGTAATTATCACTGAATTTACACCTGAAATTGGTTAAAATTGGAAATTTTGGGTTGCATATATATTACCACAATAATTTTTTTTAAAAGAAACCTTACTAAATAAATAATGAACAATAACTGGTATTTCTTCATTAGGATTTCAAGCAAGGACCTGTTGACCAATTTTCTTGACATAGTAGTTTACTATAGGGAATATGACTCTTTGATCTGTCATGTGCAAGCCCTATTTTCATATATTTCAAAGCACTCTCATATTTAGCTTTCAGTTTGCCCTAGGGGTATGTTCCTGTGCTATAACTTTATTTTTAAATCCAGTGTGAGTTTAAGAAAGGCACAAGCTACTAGAAGGTTGAAAATTTGAAGAAACAGAAAGAAGAAAAAAGAATAAGTGTAATAAACCTTTTACACAGTACCTTTTGTGTACAAACTGTATTTAATTTTCAAATTGTTTATTACTCAAACTCAACTCACCCAAAATCAATTTCCATATCCCCACCTACAAACTTGTGTTCTCCACATCTGTTCAAGCCAGAAGCCTAAGCAACATCCTTAACTCTGTTCTTGCCCTTACTTGCCAAATCTGAGTCTTGTCAATTTTTCCTCTTAGAATTATCTGGAATCTATCTACTCTCCATCCTTTGCCACTATTCTAGTCCAAGCTACCACCATCTCTGTCCTTGACTCTTTTCCTTTTTCCTCTAAATATGGATCATATGTCACTTTCCTGACTAATGAGCTACATGGCTTGCTGTTATCCTAAAGATAAAGGCCAGATGGGTATTCAAGGCACTTTTGGTCCCTTGCCAGTGGGCCCTACTTTGGAATTTATGCTCCCCAGTGTGACACAATTGGACTCAGCTGTGGTTTCCCTACACATGGCTCTTCTGCCCCTTCTATTTGAACCTCTAATAAGTACTAGAGTTGGTGGGTGTACATCCAAGAGACTTAAATCTTGGGGCTGTCCATGTGCCAGCTAGGCCCTGAATCTCAATGGAGTTTCAACACCTACTCTCCAGTTCATCAGACTCAGGATGACTAGCAAGGAGATGATGATGGACAAACAACATACCAAGGAACCAAGAGTGTCTACAACTGCAAGCAAGAGAGTCCCATCCATTGGCCACATGGATCAAAGGCCCCCTCAATTAAAAGTGGAGTGGACGGGAAGCGGCTGTGGCTCAATCAGTAGGGCTCCCGTTTACCATATGGGAGGCCCCAGGTTCGGTTCCCGGGGCCTCCTGGTGAAGGCAAGCCCGCCCGCACGGCGTGGTTAGCTGACCAAGCGAGCACAAGCAGCAAGGGGGCGATAAATGAATAAATAAATAAAAAATCTTTAAAAAAAAAAAAATAATAAATAAGTGGAGTGGACATCACCATCACAGAGTCCTCAGGATTGGGGAACAAACTATGGACTGAAGTAGACTTACTAGTATCTACTATAGACTTATTGTGATTCTAGCAATGGAAGAAAGATCATTGATATGGAGGCAATGGCCACTGGACATTCTGGGGGTAGGGAGAAGGAAAATCAGGTGTAATATGGGGGCATTTCTGGGACTTGGGAATCATCCTAAATGACATTACAATGTCAGACACAAGATATCCTGCCATAACCTACAGACCTGAGTGGGAGAGAGTGTAAACTCCAATGTAAACTATAACCATGCTTAGTGACAATGCTCCAAAATGTGTTTATCAATTGCAATGAATTGCAATGAATGTACCACACTAATGAAAGATGTTGCCAATGTGGGAAAATGTGTGAGGTGTGGGGAATGGGGCATATGGGAAGCCCCTATATCTTCTATGTAACATGTAACCTAAGTATCTTTTAAAAAATAAGAAAAATTGTATTTAAAAAAGATCTGATCCATGCCCACCTTCCAGCCTCCCCTCTCTCCACTGATGCCTTCCCATGCTACAGTCTTTCAGTTCCTTATATGCAGCATGAGCTCTCACCTCAGGACCTTTGTACTTGCTGTTCCCTCTTCCTAAAACATCTCTCTCCAGCCCATATCCCCATATTCTTACTTGGCTAACACCTATTCTGCTTGGCTCTCAATCCCTCCCTATGCTCTGACCAGGTAAGTAACCCCTGTTACATTTTCCTGTTAGCACCCTTTCTCCCATCACAGCACTAATCACACTGTGTTGCAATTGATTATTTATCTCCTCTTCTAGACTGTTGTATCTGAGAGGGCAGGTTATGTGTGGACCATTCACCATTATATCCCTAGTGCCAAGCCCGGTTCTGGCTTCTGGTGTGAGCCTAATCTATTGAGTGAATGAATTGCTTCCTTTACATCTAACTAGAGAAAATCACCTATAGGCTCCATGCTTTAACTCAAAGAAATAGATATTAAGAAGGACATTTTAGACAACCGTGGCAGGCATATGGGGAAGGCATATCTGAAAGTGCTATATCCCAAAGTGGGCTTTTCTTGGTCCCTATATGGCTGGAGCATTGTTCGGGGTTCTCTGGGAGTTTCCTCTATTTCTTTTCCATATCACCTCTCCTTCCCCTTCAATGACATGGCCATACTCTGATCTTTGCTATAACTTAATTACTCCACTAAAATATCAAACCATCTTCTGAACACCTCTCCCATTCTCATACTGTTGCTGGGTTATTCAGTGCCAACATGAAGACTTGTCTCTACCTATAGGAGCTCAGCATCTGGAAATCTGACTTAATGAGCCTCACAAAACCCCAAGAGTTGCTCAGTGTCTGACCCACCATTTTCTACCATCTCTGAATAGAAAGAGGAAAAAGAAAAGAAAAATTTAACAATAGCCAATTGAATACCACCACATATACAAAGATAAAACAATAATATATGAATTTTATGGAGACCAACACTCTCCCAGTCTAATCTGTCTTCTCCTTGAAGGAATGAGTTAGGGAAATTACATATAGCAGCTCAAGAAGGGTTTACAGTCTAATTCCATGGGTTGCGAGACAAGAGAACCAGTTAACTGACTTCTCTGCTTTTGCTTTTAGAACTGCTGTAGCCTGCTTAGGAAAAATCAAGGGAACTTGCCATTCATCACCATAACTCGTTTATGGTTTCCGAGGCAACTTCCTATATTGTTGGGTAGTTCAAATTGGTTTATACTTTGTGAAAAGCAATTTGGCAATTCAGAGATGGCTATGGCATTTTCCTGTGTGCTTTCTGTTCTGTTCCTCTCTTCCGTGCTCTGCTCAGCAGGACTGACTACATAATTTGCAGGCCCAGCGCAAAATAAAAATGCCAGACCCCTTCTTCAAACAGTTCTAAAAATCTCAAGACAGCATCAGTAGAACATTAAACCAAGTACAGGGCTCTTCTAAGTCTAGGACTCTGCGTAACCTCAAAAATCAAACTCCCATGAAGCCAAGCCTGCTGCTCTGATTTCCAGGGAGCTGGATCCTGCAACAACTTTTCCAGGCTTACCTGCCATCTTGCTTCTGATTAGGTTCAGGTAATGGGAGGCTGCATTGCAACTGGAAAAGAAGGAAGAAGGCATTGTTTTTCCCTCTCTGCTTCTGGAGATATCTCCTTCAGCAATGAGGCATCTTCTGATGGTTCCAGCATCTGGGTGGTGGGTGGCTATGGTCCAACATCTTTCAGTGGTTCTAGTAGCAATGTCAGTGGTTTCAACAGCAAGAACAGCCTTCCTCAATGTCAGCCGTGAGTGTTTCCTGGGCTGTGGTAACACCACTGTCATGGGGTAAATTGTGTCTCCCCCTAAAGCCATGCTGAAGTCTTAACCCCTTCATATCTCAGAATATGGCCTTATTTAGAAATAAGATCACTGCAGATGGACTTAGTTAAGATGAAGATGATTAGGGCCTAATCTAATTCAGTATGATTGGTGTCCTTAAGAGAAAGGGGAAATTTGGAGACACGGCAGAACAAACATAGGAGAGAAGACCATGTGGAAATGAAGGAGACAGAGACTTGAGTCATGCATCTAATCTTGTAGTTATCTTTTTTCCCTTTGTGTTCCTTTAGCCTTCCAACAATAGCAGTCATTCTCTAAGTTAAGTCCCCTGATTGAAACAATTAGCATGGTTTCTATGTTCCCGATTGACAAAGTAGCTAAATCCTTAAAATGATATCTACCGATTGACCCAGCCATTCAATTTCTAGGGATTTATATTAAGGAAATAATCATAGAGTAGGAAAAGATCTAGCTAAAATACTGTTCATCACAGCATTATATGTAACAGCATAGCACTGGAAACAACATAAATCCTAAATATCCAGCAATGAATCCATTTACCACAATGAGATCAAAAAGACAGACAGCAGTGAAACAGAATATAATATAAAATCCAGAAATAGACTCAAATATATATGGGAATTTAGCATGTGATTAAAATGGTATATCAAATCAATACACAGCAAGGGCATTAAAAGAAAATAAAATTATAAACCAGCATGCCTCCTGAATATAATGCAAAAATCCTTGACAGAGTATTAGAAAATAGAACAAAGCAAAATATAAAAAGGATAATAAATCATAACCAAGTGGGGTTTATCCCAGGAATGGAAGGTTGATTAAACATTCAAAAGCAAATCAATATACTTCACCACATTAATAGAATAAAGGCAAAAAATCTTATGATCGTTTCCCAGGATATAGAAAAAGCACTTGTCAAAATTCATAATAAAAACTCTGAACAACCTAGAATAGAAGGGAACATTCTCAATCTGATAAAGGGCATCCACAAAAAACCTAGAGCTAACATTATATTTAATGTAATATGGTTTCCTAGGCAATTCCATATACTGCAGAGTAGTTTAAATTGGCAGAAACTTTGTAGAGAGCAGTTTGGCAATACATAGTCAGTCAATCATTTACCTATTTGCTCTCAGTATGATTGAGAGTGAGGCAAAGTTGTCTACTCACCCCACTTGAAGTCAGCATTTTACTAGAGGTCTTAGCAAGTACAATGAGGTAAGAAAAAGAAGTAAAATGCATGATGTTCAGAAAAGAAGAAAACTGGCTTTATTCAGAAATGACATGATTGTATATGTAGAAAATGAAATCAACACAAGAGATTAGAACAACTGAGCATCATTTGGGAAAAAATTAAATTGAGTACATAACTCACAAATTACACCAGAAAAAAATTGTAAATAGATCAATGAAATCATAAAGGCACTAGAGGAAAGCATGGGACAATTATTTCATTATCTGAATATAGAAGGCCTTTCTAATTATGAAATAAAATCTACAAGTATTTTTTTTAAACCTGATAAATATAATAACCAACACAAAACAGAACAAACTTCTGCATGGCAAAAACACCAGAAGCAAATTACAGGGCAAATACAAATTGGGAAAAGTATTTGCGACTCATTTCATTTAAAGGGCTAATATCCAAATATAGAGAGAGTCTACAGGGGGAAAAAGCCAACAATCCAAAAGAAAATGGGCAAAGGGTATTAAAAAAAAGGAAATATCAAAATCTCTCAAACATATCAAAATATTCCAAGCCTCATCCATAATGAGAGAATGAAAATTAAAAGCATCCTGATATATCATTTTGTATCAATCAGATAAAGATCAAACATATTTTTTATATACTCACTAAGGAAGATAGGGAGAAACAGTTACTTTTTTTTTTTTAAGTTATTTATTTATGTATGTATTTCTTTACATTCCCCCCCCACCCCTCATTGTTTGCAGTTATTGTCTGCTCTCTGTGTCCATTTGCTGTGTGCTCTCTGTGTCTGCTTGTCTTCTCTTTAGGAGGCACTGGGAACTGAACCCAGGACCTCCCAAGTGGAAGAGAGGCACTCAATCACCTGAGACACCTTGGCTTCCTGGTTTGTTGTGTCTCTCATTGTCTTTCCTTTTTGTGTCTCTTTTGTTGCATCATCTTGTTGTGTTAGCTTGCATCACCTGCCCACCGCACCAGCTCGCCTTCTCCAGGAGGCACTGGGAACCAAACCTGGGACCTCCCATGTGGTAGGTGGAAGCCCAATCACTTGAGCCACATCCGATTCCCATGAGAAACAATTACTTTTATACATTGCTAGTGGGATTATAAACTGGTATAAACTCTAGGGAAAGAAAGAAGGCATTACCTTCAAAATTACAAATACAGGGACTTCCAGAAAGATATATCAGAGTAAGTTGGTAGGGGTCAACTCTCTCACAGAAACAACAGAGGAAGGGCAAAAAGCTATCCAAGGGAACTGCTTTGGGGATCTGCAGACCAGAAAAGTGGTGCACATCCTCCAGGAGGGCGAAGGACAGAAAGATGAAGAAGGCAAAATGAAAACCATGAGTTACTAACCCCATGACTGGGAATGGCACCCATCCCCCACACTCAAGGCTACCAGTATGAATAAAACCCATAGCTCACTACAGGCAACTGATGGGGCGGGGGAGGTGTTTTCCTCCTGGGGAAGAAGGATGGCATGGGTGGAGGAAAGAGAGTGCTTTCTCTTAATTGAGTTCAGCCAACAGAGCCTGCTTTGAATCTTGGCTCTGACCAGACCAGAATCATGGGCAAGTGGAGGTTGAAATAGGTTGAAATGAAAAGATTCACCAAGTGTATTCTGCTGTCTGGCTTGGAAACTGCAAGGTGAAAAAAAATGCTTTTTGGAGTCTTTCATCCAATATCCATTGGATTGGATATACACCCCAGTAGTGAGCTCTTAGCCCTATTTTGATAACTTAAGCTTGGAAATTTTAAAGACTTAGATTAAGTTGAACTAAAAATCAAAGAAGAGCCATGAAACAAAACCACTAGACAAGAGAAAGAAATTGACCCTCAGAGTAAATTCACCAACATATCTAAATGCCTAGACATCAGCAAAAAATTACAGGCCACACTAAGAAACAGGGAGAGATGACCCAGTCAAAGGAACAAATAAAAATTCCTGACAAGACACAAGATTTAAGACAATAAATGATAATCACACAAATCTCCTAAATCATTTCACAGAGTTGAAGGAAAATATGACTAAAGAGATAAATGATATTAAGATGACACTCAGGGAGACAATATAGCTCAAGTGATTGAGCACCTGCTTCCCATGTATTAGGTCCCAAGTGTGATTCCCAGTACCTCCTAAAAACAAAAATAAACAACAACAACAAAAAAACCAACTGTAACTGGGGAGCAGATATAGCTCAGTTGTTGAGTGCCTGCTTCCTACGTACGAAGTCCTGGGTTCAATCACTGTGTGAGCATAAAGAACAATTTGAAAGCCTGAAAAGAAAAGCAACAGAGCTGATAAGAATGAAAGACACAAAGGATGAGATTAAATATACATTAGAGGCACATAACTGCAGATTTAAATTGATGGAGGACAGAATTAGTGATTTGGAGGACTGAGCATCTGAATTTGAAAAGACAGGAAAACAGAAAGAGGAAAGAATGGAACAGGATCTCAGGGAATTGAATGACAACACAAAACATACAAACATATGTGTTATTGGTGGCCCAGAAAGAAAAGAGTACAGAAAATAAGCAGAAAGAATATTTGAGGAAATAATGACTGAAAACTTCCCAAACCTAATGAAAGATATAAATATCAATATCCAAGAAGGACAACACACCCTAAAGAGAATAAATCCAAATAGACCTACTCCAAGATACCTACTATTCAGAATGACAAATATCAGAGATAAAGAAAGGATTCTGAAAGCAGCAAGAGAAAAGAAATGCATCATATACAATGGAATCTCAATAAGACTATGTGTTAATCTCTCAACAGAAACCATGGAAGCAAGAAGAAGGTGGTGTGATGTATTTAAGGTACTGAAAGAGAAAAACTGCCAGTCAAGAATTCTTTATTTGACAAAACTGTCCTTCAAAAATGAGGGTAAATTTAAAGTCTTCACAGACAAACAAAAGCTGAGAGTATGTTACCAAAAGAATAGATTTACAAGAGATACTAAAGGGAGTGCTATAGCCCAAAAGGAAAAAATAAGGGTGAGAAACCTAAGATAATTAGGAAGGGTATTTAAGGGGTGAAAAGACAGTAGTGGGAAGCGGATGTTGCTCAAGCAGTTGGGCACCCACCTACCACATGGAAGGTTCCAGGTTCGGTTCCCGGTGCCTCCTAAAAAAGACAAGCAAGACAGCAAGCTGATGCGACAGGCTGGCACAGTAAGCTGATGCAACAAAATGACGCAAGGAGATGATGCAATGAGGAAACACAACGAGGAAACACAATGAGAGACACAACAAGCAGGGAGCAGAGGTGGCTCAAGCAATTGGGTGCCTCTCTCCCACATAGGAGGTCCCAGTTTCAGTTCTCAGTGCCTCCTAAAAAAGATGAGCAGACACAGAGAGCACACAACAAACGGAAAAAGAGAGCAGACAGCAAGCACAAACCACTGGAGGGGTGGGGCAGGGATAAATAAATAAATAAAATAAGTCTTAAAAAAAAAAAAAGACAGTAGTAAGATATAACAACAGAAAGCCAAAGGATAAAATGGGTGAAGTAAGTAATGCCTTTATGGTAATAAGACTGAAGGTTAATGGATTGAATTCCCAAATCAAAAGACATAGACTGACAGAATGGATTTTTTTTAAAAATTGAGCCATTTATATAGTCTACAAGAAACTCCCCTCAGATGTCAGGACACAATCAGGTTAAAAGTGAAGTTTGGAAAAAGATATTCCATGCAAATAGTAACCAAAAAAGATCTGGAGTTGTGATACTAATATCAGACATAATAGATTTTAAATGCAAAACTGTTATAAGAGATAAAGAAGGTCATTATATATTAATAAAAGTATGAGTTCACCAAGAAGAAATAACTATAATAAATATTTATGCAACTAGCCTGGGTGCCCCAAGATACATGAGGCACACACTGGCAAAACTGAAGAGAAAAACAGATGTAATAGATATCTCTACAAAAATAGTTGGAGACTTCAATACAGCACCTGAGCATTGGAGAGAACATCTCAACAGAGGATCAATAAGGAAACAGAGAGCTTGAATAAGATTGTAAATGAACTAGACCTAATGGATATTTTTAGAGCATTATACCCCAAAACATCAGGATATACATTTTTCTCAAGTGCTCATGGCTCATTCTCCAGGATAGACCATATGTTGGGATATAAGTAGGATCTCAATAAATTGAAAAACATTGAAATTATGCAAAACACTTTCTCTGACCATAATGGAATAAAGTTGGAAATTGATAACAGGCTGAAAAAGGGAAAATTCACAAATACATAGAGATTAAACAACATACTTTTAAATAATCAATGGGACAGAGAAGAAATTGCAAGAGAAATCAGTAAATATCTTGAGATGAAAGAAAATGAGAACACAACATATCAAAACCTATGGGATACACCAAAAGCAGTGCCGAGAGGGAAATTTATAGCCCTCAATGATTACATTAAAAATTAAGAGGAAGTGGATGTGGCTCAAGCGATTGAGCTCCCGTCTACCACATGGGAAGTCACAGGTTCAGGTCCTGGTGCCTCCTAAAGAAGACAAGCAAGACAGTGAGCTGACATGATGGACAGGCACAGAGAGCTGATGCAACAAGATGATGCAACAAGAGACACAAGGAAAACATAATGAGAGACACAGCAAAGCAGGGAGCAGAAGTGACTCAAGCAATTAAGTACCTCTCTCCCACATTGGAGGTTCTGGGTTTGGTTCCCGGTGCCTCCTAAAAAAAAAGAAGACCAGCATACAACAAACAGACACAGCAAATGCAAACAACGAGGGGGTAGGGAGAAATAAATAAATAAAATAAATCTTTAAAAAATAAAAATAAAAAAATAAGGAGGGAAACAGATGTGGCTTAAGTGATTGGGCTCCTGTTTACCATATAGGGGGTCCAGGGTTCAATTCCCAAGGCCTCCTGGTGAAAGGCAAGCTGGCCTGAGTAGAGAGCTGGCCCATGTGGAGTGCTGACCCATGCGGAATGCTGGCCTGCACAGGAGTGCTGGCCCGCGCAGGAGTGCTGGCCCACATGGAGTGCTGTCTTGCATGGAGAACTGGTGCAGCAAGATGATGCAACAAAAAGAGGCACAGAAGAGAGACAATAAGAGACACAGCAGACCAGGGAGCTGAGGTGGTGCAAGAGATTAAGCACCTCTCTCCCACTCCAGAAGGTCCCAGGATCAGTTCCCAGTGCCTCCTAAAGAGAAGACAAGCAGACACAGAAGAACAAATGGAGAGCAGACAGTGAGCACAAAACAACGAGTCAGTGGGGAGAAATAAATAAATCTGTAAAAAAAAATAAGGGAAGCAGATGTAACTCAAGCAGTTGGGTGCCTGCCTACTACATGGGAGGTCCCAGTTTGGTTCCTGGTGCCTCCTAAAGAAGACAAGCAAGACAGTGAGTTGATGCAATGGGCTGGCACAGAGAGCTGATGTAACAAGATGATGCAATGAGGAGACACAATGAAGAAATACAATGAGAAACACAACAAGCAGGGACCAGATGTGGCTCAAGCGATTGGGCACCTCCCTTCCACATGGCAGGTCCCAGGTTCAGTTCTGGGTGCCTCCTAAAAAAAAAAAAAGAAGAAGATGAGCACACACAGAGAGCACACAGTAAGTGCAAATACCAGTGGGGGCGGGTATAAATAAAATAAATCTTAAAAAAAAAATAAAAATAAGAGAGAAGGGAGCAGATGTGGCTCAGTAGCTGAGCACCTGATTCCCATGTAAAAGGTCCTGGGATCAATCCCTGGTACCTCCTAAAAATAAATAAATAAAGAGAGAGCGAGAGCTAAAGACCTAACTAGGTGTAAGCTAGAAGACCTCAACAAGCTGATCAAATTTAAAGAGATTGATGGGAAGTGGGCATAACTCAATGGTTGAGCATCTGCTTCCCATGTTTGAGGTCCCGGTTCAATTCCCATTGCCTCCTAAAAAAAATGAAAAAATAAAAATAAATAAGTAAAAATTGTGAGAGAAACACCCTCATTAAGAAAAAAAAAAAGTAAAAAGATTGAAACAGTCATCAAAAACCTCCCAAATATGAAAAGCCCAGGAACAGATGGCTTCACAAGTAAATTCTACCAATCATTTAAAGATGATCTAATAACAATCTTGCTCAAGCTCTTCCAAAAAATTGAACAGGAAGGAATGCTACCAAACTCATTCTGTAATGTCAACATCACCCTAATACCAAAACCAGATAAAAATACTACAAAAAAGGAAAATTACAGACCAATTTCTCTAATGAATATAGATGCAAAAAATCCTCAACAAGGGAGGCGACTGTGGCTCAATCAGTAGGGCTCCCGTTTGCCATATGGGAGGCCCCGGGTTTGGTTCCCGGGGCCTCCTGGTGAGGGCAGGCCCGCCCGCACGGCGTGGTTGGCTGACCCAGTGAGCACAAGCAGCGAGGGGGGGATAAATGAATAAATAAATAAAATCTTTAAAAAAAAAAAAAATCCTCAACAAAATACTTGTAAGCTGATTCCAAAAGCATATTAAAAGAATTATATACCTTGTCCTTGTGAAATTGAAACCTGGTCTGATAATATATATTGCCTAAGAGTTACTTTCTGAGGGATTCCTTGTTGCTCAAATGTGGCCTCTCTCTAAGCCAAACTCAGCATATAAATTCACTCCTTCCCTCCAACATGGGACATGACTCCCAGGTATGAGCCTCCTTGGCACTTATGGATTAATACCAAGCACCAACTAATGATGCATTTGGAGAAAGTCCTAGACCAAAAGGGGGAAATATTAAATGCAAATGAGTTTTTATGGCTAAGAGATTTCAAAGTGAGTTGGGAGTCCGTTCCAGAGGTTATGCTTTTGCACATCTCGGGAGGATCTCACTATCTGCCACAGTAAACAGTGCCTCAAGTAGGGGTGCTCCTGGGGGCTCTAGAGACATTGAGACACTATAGGCAGGGCAGACAACTCCAGGAAATTGGCATCCCATCAGTGGGCCTTAACTTGGAATATATGAGAACCTATATCCCCCAATGTATCAGAGTTAAACTATTTATAATTTTCTTACACATGGTTCTTCTATCTAATTTATTTGAACCTGTAATTAGCACTATACCCATTAAATATATGTCCCAGAGACTTAAATCTTCTTGCTGTTCATATGCTGGCTGAGCCCTGAATCTCAGCAGAGTTGCAGACAACACCTACTATCCAGTTCATCAGACTTACCCAGGACAACTAACAAAAAGATGATGAGGGACAATGCTCAGGCCAAGAAGCAGACAATATCTTCAACTGCAGGCAAGACAGTTCCATTCATCTGCCCTATGGGATCTAAGCCTCCTCTCAATCAGAAGCAGAGTGGGCATCACTATCCCCAAATCCTCAAGACAAAGGCATGAACAAACATAAGGAGGGAATGCAATTATGGACTAAAGTAGACTTATTATAATTCTAGTAATGGAAGAACTTGTAATATTGTTATAAAGATGGTAGTCACCAGAGGTTCTGAGAGGAGGGAGAGGGAAGAATAGGTATAACCATGGGGCATTTTTGAGGCATTGGAATCATTTCCGCATGATATTACAATGACAGACACCAGCCATTATACATTTTCTCAATATGTATATTGTGCAGTGCAAAGTGTAAAATATAATATAAACTATAGACCATGGTTAGTAGCAATGCTTCAATAGATGTTCATCAACTGTAAGAAATGTACCACACTAATGAAAGGTGTTATTAATGACGAACATGTGGGAGGGGGAGGGGGTGAGGTATATGGGAATCCCCTATATTTTTGATGCAACATTTATGTAATCTACAGCTCTTTGAAAATAAAGAAAAATATATTAAGAAAAAAAGAATCATACACCACAATCAAGTGAGTTTCATCCCAGTCATGCAAGGGAGATTCAACTTAAGAAAATCAATTAGTGATATAAACCACATTAATAAATGGAAGAAGAAAAATCATATGATCCTCTCGATTGATGCAGAAAAGGCATTTGACAAAATATAGCAGCCTTTCTTGATTAAAAATAAATAAATAAATAACACTACAAAATATAGGAATAGAAAGAAGCTTTCTCAACACAGTAAATTGTATATATGAAAAGCCCACAGCTTACATTGTACTCAACAGTAAAAGACTGAAAGCTTTCCCACTGAAATCAGGAACAAGACAAGGATGCCCAATCTCCCCATTATTACTAAATACAGTGCTAGAAGTTCTAGCTAGAGCACTTAGTCAAGAAAAAGAAATAAAATACACCCAAATAGGAAAGGAAGATATAAAACTTTTGCTATTTGCTGATGATACGATCCTATATCTAGAAAATCCTGAAAAATTCACAGCAAATCTACTAGAACTAATACACAACTTCAACAAAGTGGCAGGATACAAGATTAATATACAAAATATACTACCGATAAGCAATCTGAAGAGGAAATCAGAAAAAAATTCATTTAAAATAGCCACTAAAAGAATCGAATATTTAGGAATGAACTTAACCAAGGACATAGAGGACCTGTATTCAGAAAACTACAAAACATTGCTGAAAGAAATTAAAAGAATACCTAAATAAATGGAAGTAAATTCCATGTGTGTGGATTGGAAGACTAAGTATCATTAAGATGGCAATTCTATCCAAACTGATTTACATATTGAATACAATCCCAATAAAAATCATAAAATATCATAAATATCAAAAAACATAAGGAGGGAATGCAACCAAGGACTGAAGTAGACATAATTATTCTAGCAATGGAGGAACTTTTTACAATGATATGAAGGCAGTGGTCACCAGAGGTTCTGAGGGGAGTGAGAGGGAAGAATAGGTGTAACCATCGGGCATTTTAAGGACCTTGGAATTGTTCGGCATTGCAATGACAGATACAGATACATTTTGTCAAAAACCTATACAATTGTACAGTGCAAAGTGTAAACCATAATGTAAACTATAGACCATGGTTAGTAGCAAAGCTACATACTGTAGCAATGCTTCAGTATGTGCTCATTGATACAATTGTAACAAATGTATCACACTAATGAAAGATGTTGTTAATTGGTAAAAGTATGGGAAGGGGAGGGGGTATATGGAATCCCCTATATTTTTGGTATAACATTTATGTAATCCAAAGCTTTAAAAATAAAATTTTAAAATTGAAAAAAGAAGAAAAAAGTTGGAGGACTCTCACTTCCTGACTTTATAGCATATTATTTAGCTACAGTGGTAAAAACAGCATGGTAATGGCATAAAGATAGACATTTAACCAATGGAACAGAATTGATTGTTCAGAAACACATCCATGTTACACCTATTGTTGCCTCTCCCTCCCCTCAGAACCAGACCCTCACATCTATGGTCAAGTGATTTAAAAATATATATATTTTAAAAGATGCTTAGATTACATAAATGTTACACAAAAATTACAGGGATTCCCATGTTCCCCACTTCCCACATCTCCCACAACCTCCCACATAAACATCTTTCATGAGTGTGGCACATCACCTGCAATGGATATACATATCCTGGGGCTTTGCCACTAAGCATGGACCATAGTTCACATTGTAGACCACACTCTCTCCCACACAGTTTTGCATGGTATATGCTGATGTAAAATGGCCTATATCTGTCATTGCAATGTCACTCAGGATAATTCCCAAGTCCCGAAAAAGCCCCTGTACTACAACTGCTTTTCCCTCTCCCTGCCCCAAAAGTATCCAGTGGCCACTGGCTCCACATCAATATTGTAATTTCTTCCATTGCTTGAGTCACAATATGTCTATAACAGAATACCAGTAAGTCCACCCTAGTCCATAGCTCTTTCCCCCAATCCTGAGGAGTCTGGGATGGTGATGTCCACTCCACCTCAAAGCGAGAGGGAGCTTATATCCCATGGATAAGATGGATGAGATTATCCTGCCTGCAGCTGCAGACTCTCTCCATTCCCTGGGGTGGCCGTTGTCCATCATCATCTCCTCGCCAGGTGTCTTGGGTGAGTTCATTGAGCTGTAGAGTAGGAGTTGCAGCTCCACCGAGATTCCAGGCACAGCTGGCACATGGGGAGGCCAAAGGCTCCAGTCTCTGGAAGTACACCTACAAACTCCAGCACCACATATAGGTTTGAATAGAAGGGACTGATGGAACATGTGCAGGGAGGACTTATTTGAGTCCAACTTTGTCACTCTCAGGAGCACAGATTCCAAAGTAGAGCCCACTGATAAGGCATCACTCTCTGGAGCTATCCCCCCTTATATAGGACCTGGGTGTCTCCAGAGCCCTCAGAGCCCCTCTGTTTGGGGTGATGTCCAATTTGGTGTTCTATGAGATCCTACTGAGGTATGCGTAAGCATTACCTCTCGGATGACCTCCCAGCTCCCTTTGAAGTCTCTTAGCCATATGAACTCATTTGGCTTGACCTTTTCCCCCTTTTATTCAAGGTCTTTTTCCAGTCGTATTGCCAGTTGCCACTTGTTAGTAATCCCTCCTTGCCAGGGAGGCTCATCCCCAGGAGTCATGTCCCACATTGGGGGGAAGGTAATGCATTCATATACTGAGTTTGGCTTAGAGAGAGGCCACATTTGAGCAACAAGGAGGCTTTCAGGTGGCAACCCTTAGGCACCCCATAACAATAGACTAAGTTTCAATTATAAGAGCAAAGACTCATAAGGCTAGTCATGAATAACAAGAACCCATTAGTGGACCATTCTCCTTTGCCGGACACTGCCCCTGCACTTGGGGGACTGTTGCTGGTCCCTTGGAGAATATGGCAGAGCTCTCCAGGCTGGGAATTCAGTATTCTCTCATTTATTGAGTGATTCTCCACCCACTGTGACCATACCATACCCTTTGATCATTTGAACAATTTTATATATCTTTTATTATATTCAGGTGAACTTCCTCCCATGAAACCCCTATCCCTGACACCCCCCCCAACGATCCTCTCCCTCCCCTGTTGTAACCCTTCTGTG
Organism: Tolypeutes matacus; assembly: GCA_026826555.1. Lineage (NCBI taxonomy): Eukaryota > Metazoa > Chordata > Mammalia > Cingulata > Chlamyphoridae > Tolypeutes > Tolypeutes matacus. Next base: position 24,104,511 of record JAKSZT010053764.1, on the reverse strand, counting down.
ATCCAAACCTTCCTTAAAGATGAAGCCCATATATTAGCCAAATACAATTAATAGAAAAATGAAATAATAATGATCAGTTTAAATGTAAGAGATAAAATACATGGAAATTTTTTAAAAAAACTAAAAATAAAATGAAAGGATTGAGATATTCAAAAAATGGGAAAAAAACAAAAAAAATTGAATTAAAAAAATTTTTTTGTAACATTTTCCCTTTTATCACTGCATTATCAGGTGTCCAGTCTATACCGTGGCACCTTCCGCCTCTCACTCCCCAGTGTCTCCCAATTTTTCATTTAATTTTCAAAGAAGTTTTAGATAACAGCACAGTCACACACAGAATACTAGAGACTCTCATATACCCAACCTCCTCCCCCTTTCCTCACCCCATATTAAAACCTTTTTGTATGTGGATGGTAGCATTGTTACTACTGTTATACAGATAGTGAAACATAGCTACTAAACATTGTCAATGGTTTACAGTATAGTTTACATTTTAGACAGTACAATTTAATGATTTTTGATGATATTTACCATGTCCTGTGTCCATCACTGTAAGGTAATGAAAAACATTCCCCTGACCACTAAATACCCCGTTTGATCTATTCTGTTCCTCCCTCCCCATCCCCCTGGGGCACATGACACCCCCCTGTCTTGACTCATTGGATGACAAGATTCATAGTTACATGCAACAAGAGGTCTTGACACGTTGATTGTCCTCCCCTATTAGGATCCACCCTTGCTCATAAGAGACACCCACCTGTCTGTTTCTGTGTGAATCGGTCCTCCCAAAGATGGGAGTCCATCTCCTTCCCACTCACCATGTGGGTCTCCACCCACCGACACAACACATTATGGCAGGATGAACTCTCACACACTCCCCAGAAGCCTACTCCAGATGCGTCTCATCCTGAATGCCCCCCCACCTACACCCTAAACCAGTGACACTACCTTGTCATACTGCCATAAGAGCATTCCCACCTCTGCACTTTCAACCTCATATCCACAAATCCCGTGTTCATCTGGTCCTCTCCCATCTCTGCCCCCAGTATCCTGGGTATTCTAACCCGCCCTTCCTAATCTACCCACCTGTCAACCCTGCACCACCAAACCCAGTAATATCACTACCCACCTGTCCTATCCTTCAATACGCAACTACACTCTATCACTTTACCATAGATTATGTCCATATTGGTGATGGCTCACAACCTTCTCTTCTCTTTCTCTCTCTTGTTAACCTATCTTTCAGACAATGGTTCTCGGAGACTGCTCACTTTCCTCAATTCATATAAGTGAGGTCATATACTGTTCATCCTTCAATGCCTGGCTTGCTTCACTCAACATAAGGTCTTCAAGATTCATCCATGTTATTCTGTGTGTTAGCACTTTATTCCTTCTTACAGCTGAGTAATATTCCATTGTATGTATGTACCACATTTTGTTTATCCATTCATCTGTTGATGGGCACCGGGGTTGATTCCAACTTTTGGCAATAGTGAACAATGCTGCTAAGAACATTGGTGTGCATATATCTGTTCGTGTCTTTGCTTTCAATTCTTCTGCGTATATACCCAGCAGTGGAATCACTGGATCATATGGAAGATCTATTGTTAGTTTTCTGAGGAACCGCCATACTGTCCTCCACACTGGCTGGACCATTCCACAATGCCACCAGCAGTGGATGAGGGTTCCTATTCCTCCACATCCTCTCCAACACTTAAAGTCTGCTGTTTTTTTTAATAGCCACCATTCTAATGGTGTAAGATGGTATCTCATTGTAGTTTTGATTTGCATTTCCCTAATAGCTAGCTATGTAAAGCATTTTTTCATGTGCTTTTTACTACACTGTTAAAGGAAATCAAAGAAGATGTAAATAAATGGAAGAATATTCCCTGTTTATGGATATGAAGACTAAACATCATCAAGATGTCTATCCTACCCAAACTAATCTACAGATTTAATGTAATCCCAATAAAAATCAACACTATTTTTTTAAGGAACCGGAAAAACTAACTACAAAATATATTTGGAAAGGTAAGAGGCCCCGAATCACCAAAGACATATTGAAAAAGAAAAATGAAGTTGGAGGTATCACACTACTTGACTTTAAAATATACTACAAAGCTACAGTGGCCAAAACTGCATGATATTGGCACAAGGATAGACATACTGACCAATGGAACCGAATTGAGAGTTCTGATATAGATCCTCGCATATACAGTCATCTGATATTCGACAAGGCTACCAAGCCCACTCAGTTGGGAGAGAATGGCCTCTTCAACAAGTGGTGCTTGGAGAACTGGATATCCATATCCAAAAGAATGAGAGAGGAACACCATCTCACACCTTATACAAAAGTCAATTCAAGATGAATCAAAGATCTAAATATAAAAGCCAAAACCATAAAGACCTTGGAAGATAATGTAGGGAAGCATCTATAGGACCTTGTAATAGGAGTTGGTTTCATGAACTTCACACCCAAAGCACAAGCAGCAAAAGAAAAATAGATAAATGGGATCTCCTCAAAATTAAAAACTTTTGCACCTCAAAGGACGTTATGGTCAAGTGATTTTTGACAAGGCTGTCAAACCCACCCAGCTGAAACTCTAGAGTATAGGTTACTAGGAAGTAGAACGTGGGTTGAGAATGGGAGCTGATGCTTAATGTACGTAGAATTTTTTATTAAGGTTTATTGTAACATATGAAAATGAATAGAGTTGATAGTGACCCATTATAGTAAGTATAACTAACACTGCTGATTTATAAATGTGATTGTCACTGAAAGAGGTAGTCTGTGGACGAAAATGTCAATTGAAAGGAACCAGAAAAATAATTAGGGAATGTATAACAGTGATTTTGGTGGTGGATGAAGATTGTGGATAATAGTATAAATATAGGAATGCTCTACAAAATGTTAAGAATATGGTGATACATAGGAAAATTATAACTAATGTAACTTATGAATGATTGTTAACAGTAATATTGTAATATTTTTGCAGCAATGGCAAGGAAGATATTACATCAACTCTAAGGGACAGCAATAGGGTATATAATGGGGCATGGGATTTTTCCTTTGGGAGTAATTAAAACACTCTAAAAATTGACTTAGATGAGGTCAGCAAAACTCTGTGATGAAAATGAGAGCCACTGAGTATACACTTTGAGTGGATTGCACAAAGCATGGGACCGTATAGCAATGAATTCAGTGGTGGGAGATGGGTTGTGGTTAATAGAACAAATATGAGAACGTTCTTTCATGAACGTTAGCAAATATGTAGTACTAATACAGGTTGTTAATAATTGAGTGGGTTGCGGGGAAAATACACTAAATGTTAAGATATGGGCTAAAGTTAGTAGTAATATTTTGACAGTGCTCTTTCATAGTTTGCAACAAGTGTTTCACAACAATTCAAGGTTTTAGTGGTGGAGTGATGTATGGGAGCCCTGTATAATGATATGCATGTTTGTTTTGTAAGTTCACAATGATTACTATACATTTATTGTTTATGTATTGTCATGTCTGAATGATATAGTTCAGTAACTTTTTTTAAAAAGTTACAAATGCTTGTAGTACTCCTTAAACCAACAAATACATTTCAAGAATTTTATCCTACAGGTATACTGCCCCAATGGGCAAGAAGAGTATTCACTGTAGAACTGTTTGAAATTCCAAATGACACAAAGTAACCTAAATGTCAAGCAGTAGGGGACTTGTTAAATAAATTAACGTACACTTATATTAGAAGTCTATGGCAGCCCTTTACAACATGAAGGCACTATATATTGATAGGTAGTGGCCTTAAAGATACATTACTAAATTAATGCCGTAGATGCAGAACACTGTAGAACTGTTATAATATTAACTATTTGTGTAAAAATGGGGGCAAATAGGTGTATTTGCTCGGCTATAGATAAAATATCCCTAGAAGGATTCACATGCACAAAAAATGGTAGCATTTGATTCCTCTGCTGAAAGGTAACTGGATAGCTGTAGGATAGGGTTGGGAAGGAGATCTTTCATCACATATTCTTCTATACTTTTTGAATTGTGAACCATGTGAATATTTATTCAAAGCATAAATTATTTTTTAAATAATAAGGTGGAAGAATGTAAATAAATATGAAAACATTCATAGAAAAATTTTAGCTGAAAAAGGTAGATTATAAGAGTACATAAACTGGATCTCATTTTAATTTAAAAAAATGTATGTGCAAAAAAAGGACACAGCTAATATATACTAAAATATTATCCATGACTATAAAGATAATATATATATATATAAAATCCATGGTTTCCTCTGGATTTGTGGGATATGATTGATTTTATTTTACTTTTGTTTATCTGTATTTTTAACCTGTTCAACAATGAAAATGTATTGGTTTTGTCACAAGAAATAAATAAAAATTATTAGGAAAGCCTCACTGGTGCACGGTTTCCCAGCTCGCTAGACAGCTGCTGCTCTTTAACAGTCCTATTACTCATACTTAGCTCATTCTTCTAACAGGTTTCACCTGCCATGTGCCAGGCATACTGCAGCGAGCTATGAGAAGGCAGCTCATTCCTGTGACAGGAACTCTAAGCCTTTGCCACTCTCCTCAGGCCCTCTCTTGTGTTCCTCATCACCTCACCAGCACAACCTTTTTCCTCCTTCACAAAGAAAACCAGCTCTGCCAGGTGCAAACTCCTAGGGCTTTCCTCCCTTCCACCTCCAAGCTTCTCCACTTCCTCACCCAGGATCAAGTCCTTCTTTCTGCCTCAAAGGAAGATATAGATTTCCTTTTTCTTCCTGGGCCCTTGAGTCCTTCTTCTCTTCTGTTGTGTCAATGATCTCCCCTTTCATCCATTTTAATTTCTCCCTAGCCACTAGGTCCTTCCACTTGATTGAAACACACTCAAGTATTTGCAATCTAGAAAAATGTTCCTATCATCCTTCCTTCTCTCAATGTACCCCCTTCATCTGCTTTTTTCCCTTAATCCCCCAACTTCTTGAAAAGCATTTCACAATATCTGGTGCTATATGTTTACCTACAGTTTATGCCTTACCTCACTTGAGATTGAGAAACACCCCACTAATCTACTGAAACTTTTTCTCCTAAATGTTCTGTTAGGAATGCTCTGGGGCTGCAATTAGCAGATTACCCAGCCAGTAATGGCCTAAACACAAACAGTTTACTTCTTCTCATATAACAAAACCAGAAGTAGGTCATGACTAGAAATTCAGCACTTAACAAATGATAGGGCTCAGGGATGGTATCTCAGAAATCCTCTTGGCCTTTCACTCATGGCCACAATGGATCTAAACATCACATCCTCACACCACTGCATTCAAAGGCAGGAGAACTGAAGTGGCTCAATAAAGAAAGTTTCTCCTCGTATGTCTGTCTCTAAGTGTGAAGGAAAAGCTTTCCAATATGCCCCTCAGCAAACTTACCCTTCCATCTCATTTTTCAGAACTGAGTCATATGCCCATCCCCAGAGTAGGAGAAGGCCTACCTTTTCTGATATCAAGGGATTTATACCAGAAAGAAGGGGGAGAGGGGTTGCCTTTGAGTAGGAAATAAACTGACCCACCAAACTCACCACTTACCTCTTAATTTTTAAATCCTGCCCTCATCCTACTTGACCACTGTTGATAACTCCCTTTCTCTTGAACCTTTCTTCTTCTAGCTTCTGACACACCTTTTCTCTTGGTCTCCTTTGACTTTCCTCAAAACTTCTCTTCTTCTACATGTACAAAACATTTTCTCTTGTCCCTTGACATTCACTCCCTGGCTAATGTCATCCACTATCATAACCTCAATCTCAACTTAGGGAACTGACTTTTCTAAAACCCAAAACTATACTGAGGTCCAGTTCTATATTTCTACATGCTTTCTGGCCACCTTTCCCTAAATATATCAATTAGGCCTGTTTATGTTGCAAATATAATGAAACTGGATTAATAAATTTAAAAACTTACTGGCTCGTGTAACTTAAAAGTCCATAGGTTGTAATAGCCTTTAGGGCCAGTTTGATGTAGGAACTCAGTGTCATCAAGGACCCAATTCCTTTCCAACTCCTGACTTGACTTCTGTCTGTCTGACTCATCCAAGGTTGTTTCCTTCGTGGTGCCAGAATAGATGCAGATTCTCTAGGCTTTACAATCATATACTACTACCCCATCTAGAAGGAAAGAGACAAAATAAGCTTCTTTTCCAGAAGCCCCCAGAAAAGTCTCCAAGATCATTATCCAAGTCAGATCATGTGCCCATTCCTAAACTATTAGGAGATGAAATTGTTTTAATTAGCTTAGGCCTGAAGCCACATACACAAGTTGTAGATACTGAGCTAGAATTTAGATTCCTCCCAAATACCTGGACTGTCAGCAAAAACATGGGTACCAAAACAAAAAACAAGCCAGCTACTCCTACCAAGAGAAGGGAGAATCAGTAGTAGGATAGCAACTACAGTGTCCAACCCAATGTCCCTCAGGCTTATCAAACTCAAAATGTCAAAACTAAATTAACATGACAAATGTTCAACATCACTAGCTATTAGGGAAATGCAGGTCAAAACTACAATGAGATATTATTTCACACATTAATGAACGGCCATTATTAAAAAACAACAACAGAAAGCTACAAGTGCTAGAAAGGATATGGAGAAATAGGAACACTCCTTCACTGTTGGTGGGAATGTAGAATGGTGCAGCCTCTGTGGAAGACAGTTTGGTGGTACCTCAAGAAGCTGAATATACAATTGCCTTTTGATCCAGCAATCCCGTTACTAGGAATATATTCAGAAGAACTTGTATGCAGAAAACTACAAAACATTGCTAAAAGAAATTAAAGAATACCTAAATAAACGAAAGAACATTCCGTGTTCATGGATCAGAAAACTAAATATCATTAAGATGTCAATTCTATCCAAAATGATTTATACATTCAATGCAATCCAAATCAGCATTCCAACAGCTTGTTTTGCAGAAATGGAAAAGTCAATTATCAAATTTATTTGGAAGGGTAAGTGGCTCCAAATAGCCAAAAACCTTGTGAAAAAGAAGTAAGAAATCACAGGACTCAAACTTCCTGACTAAAACATTTTACAAAGCTACAGTGGTCAAAACAGCATGGTACCAGCACAAGGATAGTTATACTGACCAATGGAATCAAACTGAGCATTCAGAAATAGACCCTCATTTTTCCTTTTGGAGTAATGAAAACATTCTAAAATTGATTGAGGTAATGACAGCACAACTCTGTGGTGAATATGAGAGCCACTGAGAGTACATTTTGAATGGATTATACAAAGTATGGGACTGTATACTCAATGAATCCTGTGGTGGAAGATTAACAAATATGAGAACATACTCTCATGAACTGTAACAAGCATATAATACTAAATCATGGTGTCATTAACTGGAAGTGTTGGGGGATAAACACACCAAATGTAAGATATTGGCTACAGTTAGTAGCAAAGTTTTGTTGATGCTCTTTCACATTTTTAACAATTGTTTCACAACAATGCAGGTGGTGGTGGTGGTGGTGGATTATGATTGGGAACCTTGTATGATGATATGCATGTTTGTTTTGTAAATTCACAACTTATACTATACACTTATTGTTTATGGATGCTCATGTATGAATGATTAACTTTTTTAAAAGTTTAATAAAAAGAAATAGACCCTCACATCTATGGCCAATCAAAAAAAATTTTTATTTTTTTATTTTTTTTGGCCTCAGTATAGTTTACTTTCTTGGTAGATCACTGTGCATTTAAAATTATGGATTTTAAATTTTACCCCAGTGGTTTTTTTTTTTTTTAAGATTTATTTATTTATTCCCCCCACCCTTCATTGTTTTGTACTTGTTGCCAACTCTCTCTGTGTTCTTCTCCACTTGTCTTCTCTTTAGGTGACAGGGAAACGGATCCTGGGACCTTCTGGAGTGGGAGAGAGGCGCTCAGTCTCTTGCACCACCTCAGCTCCCTGGACTGCTGTGTCTCTTATTGTCTCTCTTCTGTGTCTGTTTTTGTTGCATCATCTTGCTGCATCAGCTCTCTATGCGGGCCAGCACTTCTGTGCGGGTCAGCATTCTGTGCAGGCCAGCACTCTGCATGGGCCAGGTCTCTGCTTGGGCCAGCTTGCTGCACAGGCCAGCTTGCCTTTCACCAGGAGGCCCCAGGAATTGAACCCTGGACCTCCTATATGGTAGATGGGAGCCCAATCACTTGAGCCGCATCCAATTTCCCTATGGCCAATTGATTTTTGACAAGACTGCCATGTCCACTCAATTGGGAAAGAATAGTCTTTCCAACAAGTGGTGCTGGGAGAATGGGATACCCATATGCAAAAGAATAAAAGAGGACCCCTATCTCACACCATACACAAAAATTTACTCAAAATGGATCAAAAACCTAAATGTAAGAAAAAGGACTATAAAACTCTAAAAGAAAAATAGAGGGAAACATCTTCAGGATCTTGTGTTAGGCAATGGTTTCTTAGACTTACACTCAAAGCACAGCAATGAAAGAAATAAGGGATAAATGGGATCTCCTCAAAATTATAACTTTTAGTGCCTCAAAGGACCTTGTCATGGGGGGCGGATGTGGCTCAAATGGTTGAGCGTCTGTCTGTCATATGGAGGGACCTAGGTTCGATCCCCAGGACCTCCCGGTAAAATAAAATATATATATATATATATATATATATATATATATATACAGAAGGCGCATGGGCTGCCAGGCTCTGTGTGCCTGTGAGCCGCCAGGCCCCAGGAGCCATGCAGCAAGATGATGACGTAACAGGAAAGAGATGCAGGGGAGAGTCAAGACGAGATGCTCTGCAAATGAGGAACCGAGGTGGCACAGGTGGCAGAACACCTTTCTCCTACATTGGAGGTCTCCAGGATAGAATCCTGGTGACGGCTGGAGGAGAAGGATGAGAAGAGATGGCAGGAAACAGACACAGAGAATTGCCCAGTGAATGTACTCAAAAACAGCAAATGGTGAAGGGGGTGTTTAAAATGGATAAAGTAAATAAATATATCCTTTTAATAAAAAAAAAAAAGGACCTTGTCATGAAAGTGAAAAGAAATGGAAGAAAATGTTTGGAAACACATATCTGATAAGGGTTTAAAATCCAGAATATATAAAGAAATCCCACAACTCAACAATAAAAAGACAAACAAGCCAATTTAAAAAAATGGGTGAGAGACCTGAATGGACATTTTTCCAAAGAGGATATACGAATGGCTAAAAAGCACATGAATAGATGCTCAACATCACTGGCTATTAAAATGAAAATCAAAACCATGAGATACCATTTCACACCCACTAGAATGGCTACTGTTAAAAAACAACAACATCAACAAAAAAACAGAAAACTACAAGTGTTGGAGAGGATATGGAGAAATAGGAACACTCATTCATTGCTTGTGGCAATGTAAAATGGTGCAACTGCTATAGAAGACAGTTTGATGGTTCCTCAGAAAGCTAAGCATGCAATTACCATATGACCCAGCAATCCTGCTACTAGTCGTTTACCCAGAAGAATTCAAAGTAGGGACTCGAACAGATATTTGCACACCAATTCACAACTGTCAAAAGATGGAAGCAAACCAAGTGTCCAACGGTCTATGCATGGATAAGCAAAATGTAGTATATACTTATAAGGGAATATTATTCTGCTATAAAAAGGAATGAAGTCCTGGTGCATGCAACAACTGGATCAATTTTGAGGACATTATGTTGAGTGAAATAAGCTAGACACAAAAGGACAAATATTGTGTGATCTCACTGATATGAACTTATTATAATAGAAAATTTGTAGAGTTAGAATCTAGATTATAGTTTACCAGGGGATAGTTTGGGTTTAGAGAATGGGAGCTGATGCTTAATTTGTACAGAATTTCTATTTAGATTGATTGTAAAGGTTTGGAAATGAATAGTGGTGGCGGTAGTACAATATTTTGAGTGTAATTAATAGCATCAAATTATATGGGTGAATGTGGTTAAAAGGGAGAACTTTAGGTTGTGTATGTTACTAGAGTAAAAATTAAAGGATAAAACAGGACTGTATAACAGGACTGTATACCGTGATAGACTAATAGTATAAGTACAAGAATGTTCTTTCATGGATTATAACAAATGTATGACATTATTACAAAGTATTATTAATAGGGTGGTACATGAAGAAAATACACCTAATGTAAACTATGGATAATAGTTAATAATATTATTTCAATACTCTTTCATCAATTGTAACAAAAGTAACTACTGTTAAAGAAATAGTACAATTATTAAAATGTGCTATCATTAATTGTAACAAATGTTCCACACCAATGCAAGGAGTTGGTGGTATGGAAGTATGTGGGAATCCTATATTATATATATATAATTGCACTGGAAACCCACAACTTCTCTAACAAAAAATGGGGGGGAGGGACGGAGGAATGATGAACAAATAAGAATTAGGAGAAAGTTTTTGCTGACCAGAATGATTAAAGTAGTTATTTCTGAAAATGACTTCTACTATGAAGCCTTTACCTACCTACCTCCAAGGAGAGCTACTCAATAATTCCCTGGGATCCCAGAGTTTATTGTACAACTTTTATTGTTGAAATTGCCACACTATATTGTAATTATTTGCACATATGCCTTCCTCCAGCATATTGTGAACTCTTTCACAGTTAAAGACAATAATATGCTACACATCAAATATATCTAGTGTTAAAATTGTACCTCTTCACATAACGTGTAGAAAACTTGTAACTGAATAGGTCCATTTACCCCTTTCCTATACTTTATGCTATAGTTACCATATGTAGTATATTTACATTCATTATAAACTTCATAAGACAATGTTATAATTTTACTTAACAGTTTATAGGTATTTCCAAGAAATTTTTACAAAGTCTTTCATATTTATCATTTCTGATGCTCCTCATTCTTCCCTGAAGATCTGTCTCCATCAGGTTTCATTTTCCTTAACCTGAAGAATTTCCTTTAGCATTTCTTTTAGTTCAGGTCTACAGGTTTTCTTTTATCTGAAATTATCTTTACCTTGCTTTCAGTCTTGAAGGATATTTTCATTAGATATAGAAATTGGACTGACAGGATTTTTTTTCTTTTGGTACTTTAAAGATGTCATCCATTGTCTTTTGGCTTCTGTTGTTTCTGATGAGAAGTCAGTTGTAATTCAAATCATTGTTCCACTGAGTATCATGTGCCTTTTTTTCCTCTGACAATTTTTAATAAATTTTTCTTTATCTTCAGGTTCCAAAGTTTGAATATGATGTGTCTCATTGTGGTTTTCTGTGTATTAATCCTGTTTAGTGTTCACTGAGCTTTTTAAATGTGTATAGTTATATCTTTCACTATTATTTCTTCAAATATATTGCCTGCCCCTTTCTATCTTTTCTCTCCTTCTAGGACTCAATTACTCATGTGTTATATATTTTGATATTGTCCCATAGATCCCTAAGTTCTTTTTTTGCCAAAATTTTTTCTCTCTGCTCTTCTGACTAGGTAATTTCTATCAATCTATCAAATTCACTGACTCTTCTGTTATCCCTATTTGCTATTAGGCCTAGCCAATGAATACTTTATTTTATTTCAGTACTGTATTTTTAAGTTCTAGAATTTCCACTTGATTCTCTTTTTTTAGTATCTATCTCTCTGCTGAGATTTCCTACCCATTCACTAAGGCACATTTTCTTTTCTATTCATGAGCATCATTATAGTAGCCGCTTTAAAATTCATATCTGCAATTTACAACATCGAGGCCATCTAGGGGTTGATCTCCATTGATTGCCTTTTCTAATGAGAATGGGTCATATTTTCTTGTTCCTTCATATAGTAGGTAAATTTGGAATATATCTTAGACATTGTGAATAATAAGTTGTAGAGACTATGTATTCTGCTATATTGCTCCAATATTAAAAAAAAAAAACTGATTTTTTTTTTTTTAACTTTAAGCAGACAGTTAACTTGACTGAACTCAGACTGCAAGCCTTGGCTTCCTCTACATAGAGTGGCTGTTCAAATATAAGTTCATTTATTCTATTCTTACCTGGTTAGCTTGGAGTCTGCCAGGCATGGTTCCAGGCACTAAACTATAGTCCATGCTTAGTGGCAATGCTCCAAAATGTGTTCGTCAATTGCAATGCATGTACCACACTAATGAAAGAAGTTGTTAATGTGGGGAAAAGTGGGAAGTCTGGGAAGTGCGGCATATGGGAATCCCTTATATTTTTTTATGTAACAATTTATGTAATCCAAGTATCTTTCAAAAATAAATTTAAAAATATTTAAAAAATACATCAGTGAACAAAACAGTTTGCATTCTAGAAAGGGGACACAGACAAGAAACAACAAACATAATACTTAAGTAAAAGTAAAGCTCTATGAAGAAAGAAGAGTTAGACTAGGGTAAGGGAAATTGGGGGCATTGCAGGGATTGCAATTACAAATTAGACGGCCAAGGTAGACCTTGGAAGGAGACATTTGAGCAAAGGCTTGGAAAGGCAAAGGAGTGAGCCAAGCAGAGATCTTGTAGAAGTTTCCAGGTAGAAGGAACATCCAGGATGAATGCTCTAAGGCAGGAGTGTGGCTGATAAGTCCCCAGATGAACAAGATGGTCAGTGTGGCTGGAGTGAAATGAGGAATGGGGCTAGAAGGAAAGGAGGTCAGAGAGTCTAGGGGAGGTAGATGATATAGGGCCTAATTAGCCATTGTGAGGACTTGGGCAGTTACTCTGAAGAGACAGAAGCCACTGCAGTGTTTTAAGTAGAGGAAGGTCCTGACCTGATATGTATTTTTAAGAAAAGCAGTGCTGAGAAGAGAAGCAAGGACAAGGGTGGAAGCATGGAGACCAGGTAGGGCTACTGCAGTTATCTAGGCAAGAAGTAGCAGTGAAGATGATGAGAAATGCCAGATTTTGGATATATTTGGAAAATACAGTTAGCAAGAGTTCCTGATGGATTGGATGAGGGGTGTAAATTAAGAGAGAAATAAAGGATAACTCCTTGTTTTTTGGCCTGAGCAGTCAGAAGCACAAGAATATCATTGTCTAAGATGGGGAAGAACCATTTTGGTGAAAATGATTAGCAGTTCAATTTTAATCTGTTAAGTGTGAGATACCTATTAGATATCCAGGAGGATATGATGAATTGGTAATTGGACAGCCAAGTGTGGAGTTCAGGAGAGAGGTATGGACTGAAGATTAAAAATGTGGGTGCCACTGGCATATAGAAGGTATTTTTAAAAAGCCTAGAGGCTAGATGAAATCACCAAAAAAGTGAGTATAGATGTTTTATTAGTCAGCCAAAGAGGTGCTGATGCAAAGTACCAGAAATCTATTGGGTTTTATAAAGGGTATATATTTGGGGTAGAAGCTTACAACTACCAGGCCCTAAAGAGTCCAACTCAAGGTACCATAAGAGGTACTTTCTCATACAAAGTCACTTGCCACGTGTTGAGCAAGATGGCAGGCGATATCTGCGAGGGCTGAGCCTTCCTCTACCTCTTAAGGCTCCTTGGTCCCAGCTTCTTCCAATCTTACCTATAGGTTGGGATAAGTCTCATTTCTTTACTGGGTCTCATTTCTCTCCAGGCTCAGCTGCAGCTATAGGCAATCAGGCTCATTCTCTTTCTGGGGCCTCTGCTGTGTCTATAGAGCCTTCTCTATTCTTCTGCGTTCTTCTGTGTATTTACTTTCTGGGGCTCCAGCATCAAAAACTAAAACTCCCTCCTCTGCCATGTCGTTTTCTCTGTAAGTCCCCACCCACCAAGGAAGCGGGGAATCAACATCCTACTGGCATGGCCCAATCAAAGCCTTAATCATAATTTAATCAAGTGACAGTAAAACCTCTGAATCTAATACAATCTAATACGCCCAGAGAAACAGACTGGTTTACAAACATAATCCAATATCTATTTTTGGAATTCATAAATAATACCAAACTGCCACAGATGTAGAAAAGGGCCAAGGACAGGAACCTGGGGCACCCAATGTCAATAGAGCCAGGAGAAGAGTTGAAACCAGCAAAGGAGACAAAACAGCATTAATCTAATCATTCTTCCTTGAAACATTTTTCTCACTTGGCTTCTAGAACACCATACTCTCCTATTTTCCTCTTCCTTTACTAGCCACTCCTTAGTCTCTTTGCTGTGCCCAATTCTACTTCAGTTTGAATGAGGTGAAATACTTGTTCAATAGATTTGGCAGGATGGAGGTCACCTGTGATCTTGACAAGCGCTGTTTTAGTGGAGTGATGTGGGTGAAAGTCTGATTGGCCTGAGATTAAGAGATAATAATAGGAGGTGTGAGCATAGAGACAATGAGTACATGCAACTTTTGGAGGTGTTTGCAGCAAAGAAAAAGGGCAAATGGAGTAATACAGGGAGGGAAGATGGGGTCAAGGGGATATACACATACATATAAAGACAGGAGGGAGTACACATGTTTTTGTGCTGAAGTGAAATAAATGATCTAGAAGAGAGGGAGGGACACCTAATTAGCAGGAAACAGGGGGAGAGGGTGTCGTTTTTTAGAACCAGTCATTAAGTTGGCAAGAGGGAATGGCTCCTGTGCCAAGTGGAGCGTTTGCCTAGGTAGGAGCAGGAACAGTATATCCATGTACCAGGAGGGAAGGCAGAGACTAGGCAAAGAGGCAGGTAGTTGGGAAGATATGGTGGTGGGAAGATGAGGTAGTTATCAAACTGCTTTTATTTTCTCAGTGAAAATAAAGTTTTCAGCTCAGAGTGACAGAGGAGAGGGGGTGTTGGATATTTGAGGATAAAAGGTGCAATACAATCATTTCAGAGTGTGGGAAAGCCAACCAGGGAAATGAAGAAGGGGCAGTGCTGAGAGCCCGCCTGAGATTTATAATCACAATTTTAGAGTGACAATAGTCAGTGCTGTTTTTGTCCAGCATGTTAAACTGGACAGAATACGGGTTTTGCAAAATGGTCTAAGGGACAGGGAAGGGCAGGTGCATGCAAAAGAATGATATAGTGGTATACCATGAAATCTAAGCTGGGTAGGAGGGATATGAGAGTATAAGAGCAGTGATAAATACTGCAAAAAATGGTTAGGTCAGTGGATTGTGGGTCAAAATAGGGTATAAGAATTGTTAGAATTCTGTTGAGTAAGGGAGCTGAAAGGGAAAGAGGTGTTGGTCAGAGTGGCCCTCTGGGATGCCTGAAATGAAGAGTTCAGAGGTAGCCATTTCAGGGAAAAAGATGGTTGCAGTTCGGGGTACTAGGATTTCAGATGGGATCACGATTCTACGTGGATGCTAAATTCACCAAAATTGTTAACAGGAGTGGGGTGGGGGGTGGGGGCTATGAGTCAGGTGTGAGAATCTTTGGGAAATGAGGGGGAGTACAGAAGAGCCTGCAGATGACAGCAACAAGGAGGGGGTGGTATAGTCTGATGGCAGGTACTTCAAAGCAGTTGGGGAGTTTAAGGAGGGAGGAGAGAGGGGGAAAAATAGTCTTACTTGGGTAATAATTTCCCTGCCATGGTTGGACCTGCTTTGTTCTGAACTCCACTCTCTAATATCTCAGTAAGGTTCCTTTTCTCTTTTGGCAGCTGAGAGGTGGTCCAGGGTAAAAGATTTATTTAGGGTCATGGAGTCTGAAGGAAATCAGGAAACAGTCGGGAGCTTTATTCCCTCTTCTCTGCTACCAAAATACCAACACAGTGTTTTTGGACATTTAAAAGAACATTTTAAACGTTCTTGTTTGTTTCTGCCTCTGTGCAACATTTGGGCTGCTGAAGGACAGGGAGTTGGTAACCATGGTAGTGGAGCAGAGGGCGGCAGTGAAGAGGTGGTTTTTAACTGGGTTGAACTTCAGGCAGGCAGCACCCAGAGCTCTAACCCTCATGGCCTCCTTCAAGTCCTTTGTTCATTCAACTTACTTGGGGAGAGAAGCTGATTTCTGCCCTGACGGGAAGCAAGCTTTTAAAGGGAATTTTTCACCAGACTCCAGAAGGAGAAGTTGTATCCCTGGGACCAGCTTTTGGGGTTCGGACCGAACACCTTGGTCAGCAGGGAACTTTGGAACCCTGTCATGAACAGGAAAGCTTGTGATGACAAATAAGCCAGCTCTGCAGCATCCTGGATGCAGAGTTCTTAGGAACTGTCAGCTCTCTCACTACCCCTCCCTGGACAGGTGGCCACTCTTGAGGGTGGCCCAGAACCCTAGCCAAAAAGGCAGCCAGGCGGACCCCACAGGATGGTATCTGGTGCCAAGGGGAAGAGGAAAAAAGGATGAGGGAGGGTGGAAGGCTGTCACCTTTTCCACATTCCTGGATGGGGAGCCCCAAAAGTCTTTCTTTCAGGACAAAGAAGTGCCCCAAGTGGACACAGGGCAAAGCAGGGCAGGCCAGGGCAGGGCAGGGCAGGGCAAACCCGGGGCACAGCTCGGATCCAGGGAAGTCTCATGACTGCAGTGTTTGCTGCAGGTTTCCCAGCTGCTCCGGGCGGGAGGCAGCGTGGGGTTGTGGGGGCGGGGAGGTGGGAGGGGGAAGAGGAGGGAAGTAAACAGGAGACCACAGAGAGAGCCAGTTCCCTGCTTTCAGAGAACACCAGCCGCCTCCGGTCCCCGGTGGATGGCTGTATGTGTGGAAATGAAACTGGGAGGGGGAGGGAGAGAAGGAAGAACTAGCACGCACTGCTCGGCTGTCATCCACCCACCTCGCGTTCCCCCAGTCCCCGACCCGCCAGCCCACTCCCCCTGGCGGGAGGAGGGGCAAGGAGGGCGAGACGGTTCACGAAGCGCCCACTCCAAAGTACGAGTAGCCAGTTCAGCTGTCGGTGAATCAGACAGTATCTCAACAGCTTGTCACCTGCACTCGGGAGGGGAACAGGGGGCGGTCTTGGGGTGGGGGCGGGGTGCAGGGAGAAGGGGTTGGTTAAGTTCACGCTCCTGTAAGGGCCTGGACGTGGGGTAACGCCTCGGGCAGGGAGGAAGAGGCGTCTACCTCCCAACACCTGCGCAAGTCTTGACCCTGTCCCCCCGGCACCGGGTGCGGGGGTGGGGGGCGGGGAACGAGGGCTTTGGGGCACAACTTAAGGGGGAATCGGAAGCATGGGAAGGGAAAGGAGAGGGTGGGAGTGTGCTGCGACGGGAAGAGATGGGGTGCGGGGCAGGCGGAGGCCGCAGGGCAGGGTGCTACCCGCTGCCTGCCCGCGCCGGGTTATGCGAGGTAAACGCGAGCTGGGAGGAGGAGGGAGGAGGCAGAGGCCCCGGGCCGGGGTGTCTGGCGCTCGTTGGACAAAGAGATGATGAAACGTGAGCGCTATATTTACCAAAGGGGTGGAGACGGGGTGGGGGGGGGTGGTAAAAAGGACAAACTGTTCCACAACAACCACAGGAAACACAGCCCATCTGACTCACCGGGAGCGCCCGCGCCCTCCAGCCCGCGCCTGCCTCCCGCTAAGCCAGCGAGGGGGTCGGCGCGGCTGGAGGGCGCGGGCGCTCCCGGGACCGGACCGTACCTGGGGGTCTAGGGCTGGGGGGATGGATTAATTTACGAATAAAGGTATATTCGATCCAAGGGTTGGTTGTGAGCGTATATGTGTGTGTCTTTTGTGGGGCAGGGGAGAGCACGGAATGGCAAGAATGCTTCCTAACCCCGTGGGCCGGCCATCGCAGAAGCGATTTGCCTGCAAACTCGAGACAGCACGATTCCTGCAAAGTCATCTCCTCCGGCACAGCCCTGCCGGCCGTCCCGCCCCGCCCACGGATAGCAGCACCAGCCTCCCTCCGTCCCCCCACCCCCACCCCCGCTTGCGGCGCTCAGAGTTGGGGTGCGGTGCCGGCTATGTTTAGAAGCTGATGTCATCTCAACACCCTACTCTGCAGTGTTTCCAAAGGGGGGACCGCAGGGTAGGTTTTTCTCTTCTTCGCGGGCACGGGGGACGGATAAGGTGGCCTCTGCCCTCCCCTCCAACACGCTACACCTTTCTTACCCGGGAGATTAAAAAAAAAAAAATCGCAGCCCTGCTTGAGTTATGAAACTGGGCGGTGGGGGCGGTGCGCGCACGCGGAGGGTACAAACCCTAGGGGCTCCGGCCTCCTGGGGCCACAGCCGTCCCCCGCCCACCTCTATCCCCTCCCGCCCGGGTACGGGGGCTAATTTCAAGGTTAGCTCACGTGGGCGCGGGCGCCCGGAGCTCCCTGCACGAGTTTGGGGCGGGTTCCTCATCCCCCAATCTAGGCCAGTTTGTTCAACTGCAGTAAAGAGAGCTTGATGTTCCAGCAGGGAAGGGATTTCTGAGAACTGGGACTGTCCTCAGATGAACTCGCCTCCTCCGGCTGCTGCGGCGGCGGCCGCCTGCGGAAGACTTTTTAAAAGGGCGATGCCAGGCCGTGGCGCGCGGGCCGCGAGTGGCTGCGCCGCCCGCCGGTCTGCGGCCGGAGTCAAGCGCCCGCCCCCGAGTACGGGTGATTCACCAGGCGCTGCGCTGGGCTGCTCTGAGCGCGGGGGGCTGCGAGCTAAACTTATCCTTCTGCATATGCATGAACGGGTGGCCTTTCAGCGCATCTAAGGAAAGGGCTGGCGTTTTGCGGAAGGCTGCAAAGTGGGGCGGGAGCAAACTAGGGCGTCGTGCAAGTTTTTGCGCCTGCCGGGACCCCTTTCCCTCTCCAGCCCCTGGGTGTTAACTGTCGGTTTGAGCACTGGGGTTTCACCAGATCAGGCTTTACCTGATAGTATTTCAAATCCAGGAACAACGCCACTGTTGGAAGCCTGAGCCCTTCAGCCCAGCCCCCCACCCCCCCACCCCCCACGCTCGACGCCTTTCCCTTTTCCCCAGCTTTCACTAAAATGTACACTGCTTTCCCCCAGATATGTCCCGTGTGCCTAGGTGTAGTCGCTGAAATCCAAGGGCCTGGGTCTAATAGGGAGGGCTGGATCCAGCCCAGAGTTAGGTCCGCCACGTGATCCCCTGCCCCCAGTGGGCCATCTGTTCTGCTTGCTTCCCACCTGGAGGCTGGCAGTTCTGCCCAGCACCCTCCACGCCTCCTGGCAGAAAAGAATGAAAAAAGCCAGAGTGGGTGGAACCCAATACCTATAGGAAGAGATTTTTAACCTAAACTTCCCCGGGTCTTGTGCAGGGATGGGACCCCGCAATTCGCCTCTCAAATTGAGCTCCAAATGATTAGCTCCACCCGGCGAGTTAGGAAAACCTTGCCCGGGGCTCAGTTTGAATTAAAATCTCCAGAGGAGGGACCTGAGAATCTGTGCTGCCTGCATTCGCCAGGAAATACCTCACTTCAAGCTAAAGTAGAAGACTTACCTAGGAGAAAGGATGGGATTCTGGGCAACCCCTAAGCCACTTTCCACATACCGGATAGAAGAAAGAAAAGGCAGGAACGTGAAATTAAGGAAGAAGGGATTTAAAGTTTTGTTTCTTGACAGATTTATACTTATGTCTGCTAACCCATTAAACACTGATTTAAGGTATTCTGACCTTCCCTGCCATAAAGAACAGTGTTTGTAGAGGCACAGCAGATTAGGTGGAATTCAAAGAACCCAAGTCTGGCCAGTTTTTTCCCCCAAGATTTTTGTGGACCTCTTAGGGCCTGGAGTTTGAAAGGGGCTGCAGAGATGTATTAATCGAATCCCATCAATTCACAGATAAGGAAAAAGCCAGAGAGATTGCCTAAGGTCACCCAAGATGCCAGGAGGCCTGTGCGTTTTCCTCCTGCTGCCATAGATATCCTGAATCGGCTGCTATGGGCTCTGCTGTAATTAATTTTAGGATGCACAGGAAACAAGATTTACATGTTGGGGTTACAGGCCCATTAGCCAATGTTATGAGCGCTTGGATAATAGAGCAAAGGTTTAGGCAGAATTTAGAGAGGAAAACATACACTTATAAGCTAGAAGTACAGTTATAGTCTTTGAATTCTTGTGATTCTCTCAGTTGGCTTGTGTGGATTTGAAATGTGGGTTTACAAAACCTAATTTGGGGAAAACAGACCTCCTATTTATCTGATGTAATATACACCTTACTGGTAATTTATTCACTTTAATTAAATTGATTCATATTAATTTGAGGTAATTTATTTTGCCAGCATTTTAATTGGGAGAACCATATGCTGGCAGAATAGCATAAGCTGGTTTTAATCAGAAAACTATTATAGCACACATCCCAACACAGCAATAACCCTGTTTGGAACATACAAGAAAAAATCCTAATATAGGAATTATTATTTGTGATGTGTTATTTTATATGTACTTGTTTTAAACATATAAACCCCTTCAGGGCAGACTTAAAATTTTCCCATGCCTAACACTGTCAGGAACATAAATATCTGGAGAATGAATGAGTAGAAAAGGGGACAAAGAGGAGAACATTCCATAGTCCTAGAATTTCTGGTTTGAAAACATACAAGTGAATCAAGTGAAGCAGCACTTAGGTTTGTAAATGTGTAAGAGAAATTCTTATGGATGGAATCTCAGTTTACTTTTATTACCTTTCTTCTATCATTCTGAACTGAATGAGTCAGAAGCATTCAGGATTCAGGTCCAGTCTGAACAAGGGAATTAAAGGGAAGAGGGCAAGAAGTAAGAGAGGGGAACGTTTGTATTTTAAAAAAACTTAGGGTGATTGATTTATCAAGTTTCTGGATTACAATCTTCAAGGAAAGATAGACTTTTCTTCTTCTCCACAACAACCCAGCATAAACTCTGGGGCTATCTGAAGGTGGCCAGGCCGATGGAATGTGGTTCACTGCTGCAATGCCAGTTAAAATGCAAGTCTGAGAAGCCATACAGGCCATGATCCTAGAGACCCAGGAGAGATCCTGCTGGCATTGGACTGGTCCCTATGGTAGCTGGGCCTTAAAGAGGCAAGCTATGGTGCATTGTTCTGAGTGATAATGATCCTTGGAGACAGAATTTGTCCCAGAAAAATCACAAAGTAGGCAAACTCCCCTGAGCTTCAGTGGATTCTTTTCTAAAATTAAGGGGGTTGGAATACAAGATATCTTCACTTTTACATACTAGGAGGGTTACACCCTTACAGGGTGGTTGTGAGGGATTGTGCAGGGTGCTTGGCACAGGGCTGGGCACAGAGAACCCTCCATAAAAGGAAGCAGGGATAATGATGATGACAGTGATGGTGAGGATGATAATATTCCTGGTTGACTAGCATCCCCTTTCTACAACTTCCTTCCTCCATGAAGTCACCTATGAAAATATCTTCCCTGTACCATTTCAAAAGTAAAGTCAAAATAAGCTACCCATTCCTTCAAACTGGGCCTGTTAATTTGGGACCTTTCTCTTAGAGACATCCCCAAATCTCAGGAGATGAATGTTAACAGACAGTAGGGTCACTCTTGGATCTCACTCGATCTATATCACATAGAAGCAGATACTTCCTTACTTTTCCAGTTAGGAAAGTAAAGGTACTTTTAATCAATTGTGCTGACATGATGCCTCCCACAAGAGACATGAGCCCTAGATTCTTTTATTTGCTATCAAGACAGAAAACAACCCCATCGTTCTGTCAGAGGAAGAGGCAAACAGAGTTCATTAGACTCCGAGACCCACACTGATATTTGATCAAGTAATGCCACAATATTCAAAAGCCAAGTATCTTTGCCTGGTTCTAGTCCATAAAAATCTGTTTAGCATAGCTAATATCTCACAAAACCAAAGGCCTCAATTGTTGTAAAGCACAAAGAACTAGAAATCAGGAGACTTAATAGTTTAAGTTGGTTAAGGTAGACAAGTCATCTCTCTGTGCCCTACTCTCCACATTTGTAAAGTGAGGGAAAAGGAACACACCCTTAACAACTATGCAGGAGTCTGTGGAAAGAAAATTGGTTGAATGAGTTTTTTTAAAGTTAGACAACTGAGGGTTTTTGTCTTCTTTTATTTGAAGGTGGGTTACCATAGCTTCAAAACAAAATTAAAATAATTTTAATTAAAATAAATTGAACCAGGGAAGTAGAGGTATTAAGAGATATCACCAAAACAAAAATGGAGTTTCAATGTAATAATAGTTGGATAGTTGAAAGACGATGCTTTAAAACAGAACTTTTATCAGCTTCCCTTTTTAAGATGAATTGGTCATAGTATAATCTATTGGATGGAAGAATTTTTAAAAGTCCAAAAAGTACACTGCATCCATAAACTTAAGGGGAAAAACACACACACAAAAACAAACACGATGCTTTCTCATTTGTGTTTTTTCTTGGACTACTTGGCCTGGCATGTTTAGAGCTTTTTTTTTTTTTTTTTCCCTTTCATTATGTAGTGATGCACACTACATTTGTTCATCACTCCTACCCTCCCATACGCACCTCGTTTACTACCAGCAACACAAAATGCAAGGATGTGTCCAGTTTCACTACAGCACTTCGCGTTTACAAGTGTTGAGCGCTTGCTTTTGGAACGTCCTTCTGATTGGCTGAGCCAATGTCAGTGACATCAACCAACTTACTTTTGATTGGAAGGCTGGTTGCTGGGTCTGTAGCGTTTGCAGGAAGTCACTTAACTATTTGAGAGCTGGAAAACCCAAGCCGAAGTTCTCTTTTGTCAAAGGGATGGGCGCAACAGAGTTGGAAAGGTATGTCGCAAGGCTCCGCCAACTGGAATGTGAGCCAGGCGACCTGGCCGGGCTACCGCAGAGAGATGCCCTCACGAAGGGAGGCCTCTCCTTTTCGGCCTCCCAGCTATTACCCTTTTAAATGTCAGCGTTCGGGGCTGTAGGGGTAGCACGAGGCATCGAAACGGAACAGTCGGATTGGCCGCACGCCTCAGTTCTAGACGCACCTCTCTACCGAAAGGCGGTTCTGACTGGCAGGGGGAGAAAGTAAACAGAGTTGAATCACCCTCCCCACTGGCCAATTGGAGGGGGGTTGGATTGTGACGTGATGGGATTCTGCGAAATTGTTACTGAGCAAGAGAATGCCGGAACGGTGCGGACCGGCTGGAGCGGGGGCTCAGAAGCCGTCTATGGACTGGGGGCAAAGTGTCTCGTAGACCTGGCGTTTTGTCCGGCCCTTCCCACCCGCGTCTGGGTGGTCGGATGAATGTATTGGGGCTTTGGCTCGACTGAGTGGCGGCCGAGGGCGTGTGCCTCTCTTGCAGTTTCTTCTCCCCACGCCTCGGGGGCGTTTTCAGTCGAATAAACTTGCGGCCGCCACGTGTGGCATCTTTCCAAGGGAGCCGGCTCCAAGGGGCCGGCGCGCCCGTCTGGGGGATCCCGCCCGGCGCGGGCCAGGGGCGGCGGCGAGAGCCGGCAGCGCGGCGGAGCCCGGGGCCGTGGATGCTGCGTGCGGAGGCGCTGCCGGTTACGTAAAGATGAGGGGCTGAGGTCGCCTCGGCGCTCCTGCGAGTCGGAAGCGCCCCGCGCCCCCGCCCCCTTGGCCGCTGCGCCGCGCCGCGCTCGTCGTCCGAGGCTAGGGCAGGGCGAGCCGAACCTCCGCAGCCACAGCGAAGTTTGGCCGCTCCGTCCGGGCTGCTGTTGCCCGCACCATGTCCGCGGCCGCCTACATGGACTTCGTGGCTGCCCAGTGTCTGGTTTCCATTTCGAACCGCGCTGCGGTGCCGGAGCTTGGGAGCGCTCCGGACGCCGAGCGGCTGCGACTACCTGAGCGCGAGGTGACCAAGGAGCACGGTGACCCAGGGGACACCTGGAAGGATTACTGCACACTGGTCACCATCGCCAAGAGCTTGTTGGACCTGAACAAGTACCGACCCATCCAGACCCCCTCGGTGTGCAGCGACAGTCTGGAGAGTCCGGATGAGGATATAGGATCCGACAGCGACGTGACCACCGAATCTGGGTCGAGTCCTTCCCACAGCCCCGAGGAGAGACAGGATCCTGGCAGCGCGCCCAGCCCGCTCTCCCTCCTCCACCCTGGAGTGGCTGCGAAGGGGAAACACGCCTCCGAAAAGAGGCACAAGTGCCCCTACAGTGGCTGTGGGAAAGTCTATGGAAAATCCTCCCATCTCAAAGCCCATTACAGAGTGCATACAGGTTAGCGGCGTCTCCCTTTCCCACCCAGCTTCTGGGGTTAACCTTTGGCCGGGTAGCGTTTCTGGGCGTTAAGGACACCGCACTCGGCCTAAAGGGTGCAAACATTTGGGATAAGAAGCTTTTTTTAAGTTTTTAAATGGTTTAGCCGTGTAGCTGCAGAAAGCTCAGTCGCTCCTAAATTGTACCCAGCTTCCAGAAAGCAGCGGAGAGCATTGAAGTGGCGGGCAGGGTGCTGGGTGCCAGCCCCTGTGCGTGGCTTCGTGGGGAGTGGTGCCCCCCCCCCCCCCCCCCCCCCCCCCCCCCCGGACTCCATCACCCTGCGATTGTGGGGCCACCCCACCTGGGAAGACGTTTGCAGCGGAGAAGTCAAATGGCGTCTATTTTATTTCATTTCCTTGTGGGCTTGTAGCGAGGTGGCCGAAACCTGGGGGGAGCGGCACCACTTATACAGAGCCTTTTAGGGATGACTAAGTACTCACTTAGCTGAATGCATGCTACTTTTTAGAGCTTGCCAAGGTGGTTTTAAATTTGGTCAAGAGTCCCCGGAGAGTTCAGTTTAAAATAACACTGCTTCAGGCAGCAGAGGAGTTTGATCAGGTAATGGTTGTTGGGTTGACTTCAGCCACCGACTAGTTAGCCTTCCCACGGGGCGCGATTTTAGAGATGATTTTATTTTTTTCCTGCGTGATTTAGGTCGCACCCTCCACCTTTGAGTAGAGTAGTTAGCGCGGACGTGTGGTCCTTGCCGGAGGTCAAGGCTCGGTAATGAATGTGGGGATATTCTGGATGCGAGCAGAACAGGAGATCCCAGCGACACCAAGGGCCGGGCTGGACAGATGAATGTGGCTAGAAAGACATCTGCAGTTTAAAATGGGCTTTGGAGACGCGCAGGGACCTTGGTCAGCCAGTTCTCTTGGTTCTGTTCAACGTAAGCAGGAAAAGTTGGAAAGCCTTCATACTTGGACATGCCATTTCATCATCTTTAGAAAGGTTCTTTTACAACTGCTATGCTGATAAGGTAGAACAGGGCTTGGTTATCTCATAACTGCTTTTTTCCCCTCTTGTTATATCATGTTGAAGAGGTTGTTGTCAGAGTTCCTTGGGAAAGTATAGTCGTTTCAGGGTGTAATAATTTGATAAAAAGGCCATCTCATATTTTATTTCTTTTGGAAGGCCTTCCTTGAAGGTGGCTGCTGGCACAGGAATAAAACTGATGGTCCTCGGTGGTTAATGCAAAAATCAGTCTGTTAGGGGTTGTCATCTCGGTTGCCAGAAAACAGCACATTTCCAAGTTTGTATCTGTAGGGATGTTGAGAGACTGGTGCTTGAATTGGGGGATGTGACCTTTCACGTGATTCTCCTGGGTGAAGCAGGGGTACATCAGCCCCAGGGTGTTACTCACCAACAGCTGTTGGGCGGGCCTGGCTGTGTCAGCCATGTTCCCAGAGTTCAGTTGTTCATATTGACACCCACTGCCACCTTGAGCAAAGGCACTTTCTCCTCTAGGGAGCTGCCCAGTCGTGCAGTTGGCAAAACCTGCAGGGCCTCCGTGTGAGCCTCCCACGTCTGCCCAGCTCCGGAAAAGGATTTTCTAGCCTCCTGGGCCATTCGGCTGAGTGATTTTCTCAGGCATTTATAGAAATGGCTGCTTGTGTGTGCGTGCATGCATGTTGCTCTTTAATTCTCCATAAGGCGAGTAGGCTCAGCTGTTTCAGAAGAATCCTTTACACAGTCAAGAATGGAAACTGAAACGAAACGTTAATCTCATTTTAAATGCTACAGTGTTTTGAGACTAGCAATATGGTGGTGATTGCAGGTGTCATTTATGTTTGGGGGCTCTGTAATCCTAGAACAGTGGTGGGATAAAAACTTTGGCCCCTGGAAATGTTGCAAGAAGTGTACTCCTGTTAGAGAGTGCATGTTTTAAGGATAATCTAAATAAGAGATTTGTAGGAAGTCTCATGTATTGGGAAGTTTCACATGCAGCTTCAAGTTCGTTTCCCTTTGGGATGGGATTAGGAGCACCCTGATTTTAATTTTGCTGGTATTAAATGCAGAAGGTGCACAGAGATAGGTTTGGAATGTCTGCATCCTGTGAGGATTTCAGAGCTGAAACCCCAGCCCCGCCCCCTTGCTCAGTGCTGCCCAACAAGGATTCCACCTGCTCCTTGCTGCCTTCCTCATAGAGCCTTCTACAGCTGCCACTTCTACAGAACTAGATGTGGATTTAGAGGCTGATTCATTTAAAGAAAATTTCATTTAATGCAATGCAGCTACTTCTATGATGTCCTGAGAGAAAAGACACCTTTGAGGCAGACTGAGTCTGATTTGCCTTGTTATATGACCTTAAACAAGTGACTTAAATTCAGTTTGCAAACTTGAGGTCTGCTGAATTTGCTTTGCAAATTTGTTTGGCTTGGTCAACACAGGGTTTATAAAAATTTAATTAGTTACCAACATCTAAAAATCAGGATTTGGGCACAAATCCAGATTTCTGGCTTCTCTGGAAAAATCAAAAGATCTGGCAATACTGGGCCTGAATTTTGACCTAGCAACAATTGACCTGAACTGAGCCTTCTTTCTGTGAACCAGAATCCCTCATTTTCTTTATTTATGTGGTCACTGGTAGCACTTAAGTTTGCAACCTCTACTTTATTGAGCCACAGTTTCTGTCTACAAACTAGGGGTACTATCACTGAACTCATAGACTGGTATACAAAGACAACATATATAAAGCACTAATAGGATTTTATACACAATAGGCCCTCAGTGCTGGATCTTACATTTGTAAATTAGAGGGCGTGCTCAAACTCAGAAAACAAAGGATAAACTTATGTTAGTTTACATTGTCAAAATATATGCTCAGTTTGGTTTTCTTCAAACTCCAGGTATCTTTTTTTAAGTGGGCACCTCTAAATTTTAAGCAGGGGTCAATTGCTAATCTGGAAAAAAGCACAACAAAGTTGCTCTTTTCCTTGTTTCCAGACTTTTTTCTACACTCTATAATGTATTTATTGTACTTTTTCAGATTAATAGACCTATTAGAGTACTTCACCTGAAAACATGTCAAGCATGTTATTTGAAAATGTAACTAACATCAAGTCTATCCTATGGTTACCCACTTTGGGGATCCCCTCACATAGAGTATATGCATCTTGGGGGGAGGGAGGTGTATCCTTTGGGTAAGAAAACAACTACAATCTAATACTAGACCAGAAGTCATCAGAAGTCTGCTCTGTAGCCAGGCTAGGTTTCTATAAGGATAATAGAAACCTTAGGCTCTTTTGCCAGGCCAGTTGCAATTTTGCTTTCTTTTTGAGGTGTTTAAGTCAGCTGTCCTCAAGTGGTGACTGTAGGTTGGGTGATAACAACGGTTACTGGATTTTGAAATTCAGAAAGCCTTAAATCCCAACCATCACACCCAGGTTCTATAGAATAAAATGTAAAACCAACAGTTTTTAATAGGGTGAAGGAAGTTCATGTAACACAAAGAGAAGGAAGAGCTGCAAAAACCCCAAGAATGTCTGCTTCTGTTTCTCCTTTACCTGTTTGAACATTTCCCTGAGATATTTAGAATACCTGTCAGAAGGAACCTGGGTAGCCTCTAAAGTGGAAATTATCTTCCAATAAAGGAAACAGTCCGTTTAGGAATGCCCATCACAGGCCAACGCTAACTCAGGTGAGGATGTTCTTTTCCCACGACTTGAGGAAGTTTTTAACTTTTGCTTATACAGGTGCCAAGCCCAATCTGTACCTCTTCTTCTCCCTCACTGCTCCACTCCCTTAATAACTTAAAAAAACTTTGGAGTCAGCTATTTGGTTAAGGAGGGTCTAGTGCCATGGGAAGTGTGAGTGCAAAGAGACCCACCGCCACTGGCCGAGAGGCAAGGGTTGGGGGAGAGCAACATCTTACTTTGGCACAGGTCCAGACTAAGGGTCTTAGCTCAAGAGTGGCCTTTGGGTGGCCTGTTAGTTAGCTCCTCCCCAGTTCTTACTGTTCTCTTGTCTTTCTGGGGAAAAGGCAGGCCTTGTACCATGATCCTTGAGGACATTCTCTACCCCATTCATTTTTCTAGAGGGCTCCCAAAAGTGATGAGGAATATTTTATCACTTGACATGCTTCACCCTATTTGCAACTAAGCTTGAGTGGGAATTGAGCAGGTAATTGCTTCTCTACCTATTTTTCATGATCTCTCCCCTCAAGAGGCTTTTTAAACTTATTTTTTCATAAATGCCCTCTCCCATGACATTTTAATACCATATGTGTACTATATAGCTTATATACTGTGTATGGTTTGTATAGTTATGCCCATTTGGAGGTCACAAACCTTTGTAAATAGCTAAGATTTTTTCACCTGCCAAGAACCAATTTTTGCCCCCTTGGGAGCGACATCATGCCTCCGCATCCCCTCCTGCCCCCCATTGAGAAAGTCTAGGTATAGTCTCAGATATCCTGTTAGGAAAAAATAATTTACATTGGAGAAGAGACCAGAGGGCTGCAGATGGCTTCTAGCTGTAGAGGAAATTGGTTTTCCAAGGTTGCAAGCCTTGCCCATACGGTTTGCTTCTGGGTTTCAGACAGGAGACACTGAAATTCCCTTGAGTCCAAGGAAAGATGGCCCAGGCAGGCTGCTCCAGACCAGCTCGCTGCTGAAAGCATGTCTTGGGGCTGGATGGAGGCCTGTGGAGAAGCCACACGGTTCTTCCTTTCTAGTCGGGGAGGTAGGAAGGACCAGTTGCTGTCCCCCACCTCCCACCCCCATCCTTCTCTGTATTCCTGTCTTAGCAAAGACAGAGTGGGTTTGCCTTAGAGAAGCTGCTGCTGCTGGCAGGATTACTGTTTCACAACAGAAAATAAAAGTGGAGTAAAATTACAGAGTAAAAACATTGTTTTCCCTTGATTTTCTTCTCAAATCTGTAGGTGGTGAGGAAAGAGAAGGATACTGGGTTGGGGGAGGGGAGGTTGCAGGCTAAATATTGTACTGTTTTGATTGTAACACCCCATTACCTTCAGACACAAAGCTGTAACCTGAGGGAAATGAACATAAGGGTCAGATTTACATTCCTGTGTCAATTGTTTACGCTCATCCTAAGAACTAGTCATTCTGCAGCGTCTGTGGGAAATTCCCAGATTGAACTTCCCAGGGAGAAACATCATATGACATATTGGGAAAGTGGCTGACAATGGTCTTCCTTAATACGTTCATTGAGAAGAAAAGTGGGCGGATTATTTCCCAGTATTCACTCTTCCCAGAGACCCTAAAACAGCCTGACACGCCCTGGTTGGAGCTTGCCTTCTAGCCCATCAGTCTGATTTCTGAAAGCCTTACAAACATAAACATTTTTTATTTTTATTTTGTAGTGTTAAATCTTGACTTCCAAATCTTTCCTCCCCCCCCCCCCCCCAACTCCTTTGGCTCTTCTCAGGCTTGGAGAAAAAGTTTGGAGCATTCCAGCCCTCTGCAGCTAGAGTTCTCCCCCGCATACGACCCTCCCACCTTTTCCTAATGTTTTCTCCAGCAAGCCCAGCGCCCACTGAAGAGCGTAAATTAGTGCCTAGTGATTGGTACAAGGCACTTTCTGTTTCTATGCAACACGTGAAAAAAGGAGGGGCAAAAGGAAGGAAAAAACCACAGATGGTTAAAAAGGGAAAGAAGTGGGATCCTCTGCAGTGGTCTTTGAGCAATCCTGGCTCTGCTTTTTGTTGGGAATTTAGTCACAGGCCCAGGCCTACTTCGCAGCACTTGGTGGCAGCAGAAGAATAGAACTGGGAGGTTGGGAGCGACCTTGGGAGGTCACCACATCCATCATTTTGTCTGGAGAAAAGTGCATTCCCCCCCACCCCCATCAGATAGATGGGCATTATCCGTTTAAACGTTTTTGGGAACTTGGAGGATTTAGAAGCACTCCACCAGGGTTCCAAAGCAGGCTCTCCGCCCCGACTTTGGGCAGATCATGTAACCCAAGCCTCAGTTTCCTCAGCTCTCAGCGAGATTACTAGGTACTGTGAGGGGTGGTGGACAAGATGAAATAAAGTGCTAAAGCCTTCCCCTTCATGCTGGGCCCTCGCAAGATCTTCAATTTCTAATTCTTTTTATTTGAATTGTTTCCCCTAGCCTCCAGAGGACTTCAGTCTCTGGTTAGCAATTTCTTTTTTCTACCCTGGCCCAAAGAGCTGCTTAGAATTACCCAGTGAAAGGGCAGAGGTGGAGCCAGCCTCTGCCCACCTTTCTTATGGAAGGGAGTGCTCTCTTGGATTGCCCCAGGCAGCGCTCCTGGGAGGTTTCCTACTCCTCCCTTCCTGGACCCCTCCTTAAACTTTTAATGCTTTTTTGAAGCTTTAAGGCCAAGAGAAGACATTGGCCTTATCCAGGCCTCAAGCATCCTCTGCAAACAATAGGACAGGACTAACATTATTATTTATAGAGAATGCACTCCTCATTGAGGGAGGGAGGTGCATCCATTTTTCGTGATTCAGGTCTTCTACGGCATTCCTTTCCTTTTGGGCTAACTGCTGTCTAGATGATGGTGTACCTTGCAGGCCTCCATTTTAACCTCAGTTTATATGAGGCATACTAAACTTCGAAGTCCTCAGAAGAGAATCGAAAATCTGGATCTGAAATCTAAAGGTTCTAGAGAACCAGTTAGCTCATCATCTAAGCCCAGAGCCATGGGGCCTTTGAATTCTTTTTTTTTTTTTTTTTTTTTTAATAAAGTTGAGAACGATCACAAATTTGAACAGCAGAATGGAAATCATCACTGATTGACCAAATTGAGCCCTTTAAAGAAGTTATGATGTTATTTAAATAGATTAAAAAAGACGTGGAAACCTAAGCCACACAAAATTAATGGCAAGGACTATAATGTAGGCAGTAGTGTTTTGTACTGAACTGAGTTTGAGCATGTGTCCCATCTCAGCCTCCATCATTGGGGAAGTGCATGCCTCCCAGAGGACCTCATTTGAACTAAAATGGGAACTAGTGGGGCAGGCAATGAGCAAAAGCACAGAAACCCAGCCTGAGAATTATGGACATTTTAAAATTGGAAGGAATCTTACAGATCATCTTTTGTTCAAAGAGAGTGAAAGGACAAAAAAAAAAAATGGTTTTCACCATCTCTCCCAGGGAGTCAGCTTCAATGAGGGAGGGAGAGGCAATCAAAAAAGAATAAGGTCCCACCCACTTATGGACCCAGTGAGGAGGAGGTACTTGAATGAGAGAGGTGCCTCCCATAGAGGCCTTCACAGGAAGGGAGTATAGTGGAGTTAGAGCATAGTGGAGTGTTAGAGCACCCGTTTTGGGGCCCTTCAGACCTGGGTTTGGATCCCACCTCTACCACTCTCTAATTCCGAGGATACAGGCAAATGAGTTTTCTCATCTGTAAAATGGAGCTCAGTAATTATACTCAGGGAGTTGTTCTGAGGCTTAATTCAGTTGAGGTATTTAATGCATTTAGAAGTATCCCCATACACTGAGTACTATTATAATTAAAGTAAATAATTTGCATTGTGTTGCCCAGAAGACCTAGAGATTCCTAGAATTTTTGTTTAGAATTCCAGATTAATACAACAGTGAGTTTCATTCACTTAAAAAATATTATATTACTCATTTAAATAATAGCGACTGTTACAATGCAAAGAGCTGTGCTAGATGCTGATAGCAGGCACTGTAAGTTTTGTGAATAATAATAATGATGATGACAACATCAAGCATTTATTATATGCCAGGTTCCAAGTAAATGGTGTACATATATGGTTAGATTTAATCTCGCAAGAATCTTATGAGATAGGAGGGCATTGTAATGCTCCCTATTTTGTAGGAGGACTCAGACTTGGAGTTAGGTAACGTAATTCAAGGTTACACTGGAATTTTCCCAGTATGTTTCCAGGTGCTTGGAACTGTGTGTTGAATGGCTATTGACCTGGACCTTGGGTTGTTCTAGCTCTGGCTTGTGTTTGGTTTTCATGAACCTTGATTAGGAGTGTCTGCAGAAATCTTGGACTCTGACCATACTTACCTGGTAATTTCCATAGTTTATTCAGAAGCTGATTCTTTCCATTTGAAAAAGATCCCAGTTCTGTATCTATTATTGACTCTTGGTTGCAAGCAAGAGAATCCAAACGTGGGCTGGTTTAAGATAAAATGGAATTTTATTGGTTCAAATTACAAACACATCTATAGGTAACTCTAGTTTCAGGTATCTCTGGATACAGGTACTTAGTGGCACCAGGAATCTGCACTTCTCCATGGCTTGGCTTTGCCAACTTTTGCTTTGGCTGCATTCATGGGTAGGCTCTCTCTGGATGGTGATAAGATGGCTGCCAGCAGTTCCAGACTCACATCCTGCCAATTCAGCAAGCCCAGTTGAAAGACAGTTTCCACTTCCTAATGATTACAGTAAAAGTGCCAGGCTTGAAGCTCCATGACTGTGCTTGACTCATGTGCCATCCCTGAAATCAGTCACTAAAGCATGACTGGGTGGCATCTAACCCCTAGGGCTGGAGATGCCAGGTCAGCCCCCCTGGAATTACATGGACTCAGTGGGGAAGAGGTGATTTCCAAAAGGAAATTCAGGGTGTGCTATTTATTAGTCAAAAGAGAGACTGGATGCAAGGCAGGCAAATCCAATAGCTATTTATCAGCCCAATTAGAACTATAAACAGGATATTCCAAGAGCAGAGTTTGACAAAATGAGAGACAAAACAATATGACAATGTATTTTTCCTCCTCTTTGAAGGGAAAAGGCTCTAAACTATGTCTCTGGTATTCAGCCTGAAATATAGGCCATAAGTGCATGTACAAAAAGGTATTTGTGGAAAATAGATTATTTCAACATACATTAACTCAGGCATATGGCTGTTGGCCCTCCTCAGTGGATGCTCTAAAAGCCAATACCAAAAGCCTCGCGTGGAACAAATGTTAGCAGCAGCGGCGTGATCAGCAGTGCCATTCACTTGTTCTTCATTTCAGTCTTCTGTCCATTTTAATGCCCAGAGAAACGAACTGTTTACATGAACATTTGTTACCTTAGGTGTTAATAGATAGAGGCGTAGAATACACAAAGACTAGCTGTTTCTATAGTGGTTCCTATTGGGATTCAGAAGTCTATTCAGTGTGCATAATGCCCAACAAAAACACAAATGTATTGGTTAAGAGGCAAAAATTAGAACTTAAAAATAACTTTAAAAACACACATAAAAATGATTTAAATCCCTCTGCTACCATAATTCAAACTGTATTTTTGTACCATTGGAGTTTTTAATGAAAATAAGCAGACTGACAACCAAACAGCTGGCTTATCCTCGTTTTCATACCCATGGCCAGCCACAAAATGCTTGTCCAGTGAGCATTATCCCACTGAAGCCGGGGGTTCTCAGCGTAAAAGAGCACGGGCTCTGTTTCCCACCACTCTGAGTCATTTATTCTCACCATCCTGCTTGCTCCCAAATTTCGAAACCTTGCCCAGGAATGCCTGCCCGAGGAGAGCTGTATTCCTCCTCTGAGAACTGGGGGGAGTCTGTGGGACTGTTTCATAAAGGTTGAGGTTCTTCATGGCCTTTGATGATGAATGCCAGGCCCTCTGAATTAATAGCTCATTCACCATCCCAGGAGACAGAAAAGTTCATGCTTGAGAGACTATTTGAGGATGGCCCATGTGGTGTGTGTGAGTCGGATTGCTGGCCCTAGCAGCCTTACTCTGGTACCAACAGTGTCCAGAGGTTGAACCAGAGGGAAAATGCTAGAAACACATGCCGGGGTAGCATCACCAGTCACTGTGAACCACTGCAGGTACTAAACCAAGCTGGCAGGTGAAGTAGGCATCACTACGACTCAGGCATCAGTCTCATCTGTGTTTTCCCTTTTTTGCCCACCGTCTTTTCTAAGCCAGAGGCTTCAGTTCTCTGGACAGTAGTTGCCCCCAGACTGGAAGCTGTGGATGCTACCAATAATTTTATTTATTTATATGCACAAGTGGAGTGATTACCCTTTTGTTTGCTAAAGATGCCCAAAAGTTCCCAGTGGCTCTTGTAAAGCAACCGTGCATTGGGCAAGAATTTGAGTCACAGACATCAGCTATGCAAAGAGATTAATTGTCCAAAACCAAAATCTACTGAGCTCTCAAGTCCTCCATTTCTGCACTTGGTGGAAAACTTTTGTCTTGGCAGTTCAAAGTATCTCAATCACTTCTGTATTAAATTTTATTCCCTTTTGGATGAATTCACAAAATCAGGGTTCTCTCTCTTTCCCCTTCATGTCTCCTGAGAGTGATCCATTATGTGCTGGGCAAGGGGCTCATCTCTGGTTTTGGTGTCAGGGGAGTGCCGTCGGTGTTGCATGCCATCCTTTGACCTCTGTGGTCTCCTCTGGGCTGAAATGCACCTGCTTGTGTGTCTGTCTTCAGGTGCTGGCATCCCCTGCTGAAGGGGGGGTTCCTTGTACTCTGTGACTTGGTCTTCCCGTGGCTTTATCCAGCTGCCTGGTTATGGGCTCAGGAAGGTACAGCCCCTCTCTCCACCCTGTACACCAGGAAGAGCGGGAGTCTCTGAGGCTGCAAGCCCTGCACTGAGACCCCTCTCTCAGCCTTGGCTACCCAACCCCTCAGGCGCCAGGGCCTGTGTGGGACTTCCCTGCAGACAGGCTCAAGGCATGCCCTGAGAAGCCGAGCCACAGTGGTCACTCCTCTGGGACTTCCTAAGCTGTCTCCAAAGGAAAGAGCGCTGGGAGACCTTTAAGGCTAAACTCTAAAACTCCAATTGCTCTTTTCCGTAGCTCTGATCTTGGTGGGAAGCTCTGGCAAATCAAAAGAGTTGCAGATTGGATCATTAGGTCTGCTTTACATTTTTAAAATTCTATTTTGAATCTCAAAGTTCAGTAGCAATTTATTTGTTCTAGACTGTTGCCCTCCTCTGAGGCAATGTATATGGAAAGAAAGGCCTGGGCGTAAGAGAACTGGAAAAACACACAGTGAAAGGTTTTCCCTACTTTTAGTTAGGCCTTGGCCTTCTTTCACATCTAATCTTGGTTTATGCATAAAGCTGAAGGAGGAGTTAGAAAATCAGCCCTAACCCCAGCACACCCTGTGACCTTGGGCAAATCATCCTGCCCTCTGAGTGCATTTCATCTGGGACTTCACAGGTTTGAGTGAGATGATCATCAAAATCACCAAAAACACAGAGATTCAAAGAATATGTTCTTGGGAAAGTTTTGCCATCGAACATTCTTTCCTGTTCAGTGTTTAGTACCTAGTAGCTTATTTACTTACCTTTCACACAAATAGCTGGATGGGGGCAGTGTAGCCTGGGACGCAGGAAGAACGCCGTCCTGGCTTCGGCTGATCTGGCTGATCCTGGGCCCTCCAGGGACTAAGCTGTGGGGTTGTGGGGCAGCCGTTTCACCTTGTGGGCCTTTGGAGGATCGCTGAGATCTCGTCCAGCTCTAAATTCGGTGACTACGACTCAAGTATTGCCTTTTATTGAACCACATCAAGAGGCACTGTCTTAAAAAATATATATGTTTTAAGCTCTGCATTTTACCTTGCTGAGACATCAAGCGGTATCTCCTGCTGGGTTGAGAGCCTAGAGTCAAGAATCTGTTGTCTCATTGTTAGTTCTGAGGTCCCACCACAGATGAGTTGAGGTTGGGGACACGCAAGCACGGTTCCCACAGGCTTGCTTTCTAGACGCTGTCGTGCTGCACTGAGGAAGTACTGCGTCACAGATGTTCCAGACACACACACCCACTTCCCATGTCGGAACCTAAAGTATGGGATGAGTTGCTTTCCACAGATAAACACTGGGACCAAGAAGTAAAGTCTC
This sequence comes from Tolypeutes matacus, assembly GCA_026826555.1. Classification (NCBI taxonomy): domain Eukaryota; kingdom Metazoa; phylum Chordata; class Mammalia; order Cingulata; family Chlamyphoridae; genus Tolypeutes; species Tolypeutes matacus. The sequence goes on along the minus strand of JAKSZT010053764.1, from coordinate 24,068,711 downwards.
ACATCCAAGCTCTGTAGTGACTCTGTTATATCAACAAATAAAATGTAAAAGGAAACCAAATCACTGGACAGATTCAGTGACAGTGGTAATGGGATGGCATGGCATTCAGGCAGGATTGTTATTTCAAAGCCCACCAAGCATTTTAATTCTTTCATCTACATGTGTAGCAATATTTCTGGCAAATGGGAGGCATTTTGTTTCTTGATTTTTGAATCCAGTATTAACTGCGAGAAAGTGTAGAATTTTCTGCACCCAGGGATGGCCTGCACACACAGACCCCACCATCACCCCCATCATGTACATTTGTGGCTCTGCACTGGAGGGTTCTAGAGTACAAAAAAGGTTTTAAAAGCAACGGCTCATGTTTTGTAGTTCCAAGTCCACGTTGTCTTCCCAATGGGAATGAGACTGGATGTTAATGGACAGTGGGCCTGGGATCAGGGCATGTCTGTGTGGGCATGTGCCCCACCGCCTCAGCCAGGAGGAGCACTTCAGCTGACTAGTCCTTGCACCCCTTCATGGCTCTTCCTTCCCCTCTGCTTCCTAACAAGGACACTCCTTTGTTGGGCACACCCAGCGTTACTGTTTGTGCAATTCAGCATCTGAAGGAAGATTCCTATCTGTTCTTGCAGGGGCCATTTTCCTTTGACATATGGGAAAAGTGGGAGAGAAGGAGGTGGAGGAGGAATGAGAACGATGTAGTATTTTGGGGAAGTTTACCCTTCAACAGTTTGCCTGAGAAGGAAACAGAATGCCTCTTCTCCTTCCTTTGGTCTTGGACACCTGGAGTGTCACAGCAGGTTCTCAATTGAAACTAAGTCCCCACAGCGTGAAACAGATTCTTGACCAGTACATTTGTGGAAAAGGTTAAACACAGATACACTCATTGTTTTCCTTGCTTTTAGTAACCCTTTTAAAAATAACTTTTTTCCTGACTTTTTGTCATTAAAAGAGAAATTTGTACTCATTTTTAAAAAATCAGAAAATACAGGGGAAAAAAATCACAGAAAGAAGTAGAAGTTCTCTTTATCCCTTCACCCGGAGATAATCACTTCATGTTTTGTGTATATTCTAACAGGATTTTTTTTCTCCATAGATATTCACACAGTACACCATAAGCTGCTCTTTTCACTTAACAGTATACTGCAGACATTTTTCCACTTTATTATGTAACAATCTAATACATTTTTACCAGGTGCATATTAGTCCATTGGATGGATATACTATAATTTAGTTCTTTATTATTGGACATTTAAGTTGTTACCAATTATTAGCTCTTATAAACAATGCTGGTATCATAGTATACTTTTGTGGTCCTATCTGATTCTTTTAAAAAAAATAAGTCCTAGAAGAATATATTGCCAGATTGTCCCACCATTGCAGGACAAGGCCTATTCCCCATGCCTCCACCAACCATACGTGGGAACAGACTTTGTAACATTTTCACCACCCTATTAGATATTTCATTGATGTTTTCCTTGGCATGTTTACATTACTTATGAGATTGAATATATTTTCATATATTTATTTATTGCTCATTAATATTTCTTCTCTTATAAATTGCTTATTTGCCTTCCTGCCTTCTTTTATTAAATTGGACTGCTCATTTTGATTTGCAACTTTGTGGGTATATTGTTTTTTTTGTTTGTTTATTTTTTGGGTTTTTTTTTTTTTTTTTTTTTTTTTTGTATTACAGATTTTAACCTTCTGTCATATGCTGCAATTTCTTTTATTAGTTCATCCTTTTGGTTTTTAATTTTTTAACATATATATTTTTGCCTTGCAGAAGTTTAACATTTTTATATATTCAAAACTACCCACATTGAAGGATTTCTGCCTTTTGTTCCATGTTTAGAAAGTTCCCTCTCTGCTCCAAGAGTCTAAAAATATTCACCTATATTTTTCTTTTACAATCTTTATGGTTTTATTTTTTTCCTTATTTTTTATTTTATTTTTTATATTTACATTTATAGCCCATCTAGAACTTTTTAAAGTGAAAAGTATGAGGTAGGGATCTAGATTTTATTCTTTAACCAGATGTCTATGCCATTTATTGAATAGAACATCTTTTTCCTCTTTTAGTATATGAAACACCCCCTTTTATCATATACTAAATCCCCATATGGTCTTGGGTTTACTTTCAGTCTTGATCTGTTTTCTCCTGTACTGGTATCTTACTATCTTAATTATTGCAGTTTTAATCATATATTTCAATAACTGGTATTGCACGTACTTACTTATTACTATTCTTTTGCACAATTTTCTTGGCAAATTGAGCCTGTTTATTCTCCTCATGAACTTTAGAATAATTTTGTCAAGTCAAGGAAAAAATTCCTTTGGGTGTGTGTTAATTTTATAAATTTGTATAGAATTGCGATTTTTACACCATTGAGCCTCACCATCCAAGAACATGGGAAACCTTCCACTTACTTATTTTCTTTTACATCAGATTTTTATAGCTTTCTTCATGCAGATCCTGAACTTTTATGGTTAGGTTTTTCCTGATGGTTATGGTTAGCATATAAGAAAGCCATTTTGTGTGTGTGTTATTTTATTTAATACCTATGACTGCACCTTTAATTTATATTAGTTTTTCAGTTATTGTTTTCCAAAGAGATGGTTGTATCAACTACATATAATTCTTATTTCATCTCTTCCTTCCCATCATTTGCTTCCTATTTTGTTACCTAATTGTACTCAGCATTTCTTGAGCAATGTTAAACAACTATATGATGATGCAGGTGGAAATGCAGGGATGTTACCTTTATTTTATTTACTATTGAACTTACTGATTAGAGGTTTCAGATCTATATCTTTATCCTGTTTAGGAATTATTCTTCTATTTTCTTAAAAACAATTAGGAATGGATGTTGGAGCTTAGCAAATATAATTTTGCATCTAGCAAGGCAAAATTGTGTGTGTGTGCCTATTAAAATGGGCAATAATATCAATGTGATTTTCTAATATCAAATTATCCTTTTATTGATAGGATCCTAGTTGTCTTTTTGCAATCAAAAGACACTGTATTTTTCTTAAGTAGAAGCCTTGATTTTGTACATCTGCAAGAAGCCATGATTCTTAATTAGCACTTTTACTGTTCTGTTCTGAAAAGGCAGGCTAGTTCCCTTAGATTTGTTTTTTACCAGAATCGTTTCCTTTTGCTAGAAGCAATGGAGCTTTAGATTTTGTTTTTTTTAACCTTCTGCCTGGATGAAGATTAGACCTTTTCAGGCCCTTCTCTGGAAGGTGAGAAGAACCAGGTGGGAAGGAGGCAGGGTCTGAGAGCCTAGGGCTCGCTGACGCAGGCCAGGGTCTGAAAACACCTGGACAGGAGCTGGGTGTATCCCATGAGCAAACCCCAGGCTTGCTCCCGTGTGGAGAACTTGCCCAACATTCATTTCAGGACTTTACCAAGAAGCGTGAGCTTCCCTCGGCATCATCAGCCAGTCACCAGTTAGAGTGAAGGCTCCCTCTTAGCAGCAGTGAGGGTGTTATTTGTGCTTAAGTGGGCAGGTACATAGGCTGCAGGTGCCACTTCGCTTCTCTTGAACCCTAGGAGGCTTCTGGACAGACTCTGCAAAGGAAGTCTTTTATGCATCTAGTGCAGTGTTCGGTAGCAGCCTTTTTGATCAAGTTTATTTTATACTCTGAGCTGAGTCTGTCAGTGAGAGGTGCTTAGTTTGTTGCTGAAAGGGGAGAGGAGTGGTATATAAATAATGAGAACTCAGAGAAACTTGTGCTGTTAACAGCTGTGCTCCAGTAAAGCAGAGTTTATTGTGTCATTGCCTCTGGGTGTGTTTTCCTGAGAAGGCCAGAAATAAAACACTGGTACATGTGTTTTCTTTTTTTCCCCAGGAGGATGGTAACTCTCTCATTAATACTAAAATCAGGTTTAAAGATTCCCTAATTGATAGTTGCTTTGCCTTATGATTTATTTGGTATGAAGAATGCCGCCTGTTCTCTTTTGGAGCTTAGCACTGAGCTGAAAGGAAAGGCCTGGCCTGGTCTCCTGCGGGCTGTGGGATCATTAACATGCTGAAATGTATTCTGTAGGAGGTTGTATACAAAGTCTCCATTGGGTTGGAGAGATGGACGATTACAAAGGGCTGCAAACTATAGGCCCACAAGCAGAATCTAACCTGCACACACACTTGTTTGGCCAACACGGTGTTTTATAAAGTGTCAAACTTGCATGCCCTGAAGTGTCATGAATGTCTCCAGTTTGCCACGGATTCCACTGCTACCCATGACCATACACCTGGCCACTTTACCCCTTTTTATTACCTGCCTGGCTCCTGAAGACACATGAATTTATAAGCTCTGGTGTACACCAGGTTGAAGTTCAAATCTTCTCAGAGTTCAGCCAGCTTTCATATAATTTTCATGTGTCATGAAACACTATTCTTCTTTCCATTTTTTCCAACCATTCAGTAAAAAAACAATTATAGGAATAGTAAAAACCATTCTTTTTTTTTTTTTTTTTTTTTTTTTTTTTAAAGATTTTATTTATTTATTCATTTATCCCCCCCTTGCTGCTTGTGCTCGCTGGGTCAGCTAACCACGCCATGCAGGCGGGCTTGCCTTCACCAGGAGGCCCCGGGAGCCGAACCCAGGGCCTCCCATATGGTAAACGGGAGCCCTACTGATTGAGCCACAGCCGCTTCCCAGTAAAAACCATTCTTAGCTCACGGACCTTACAAAAACAGGTGGCAGGATGCAGTGGGCCAGATTTGGCCTACGGGCCGTAGTTTGCTACCCGGATGTAGATCATTGACCAAAAGTGCCCAATGCTTTTCTAAAGGATCCCAGGAGAATCCAGATGATCCTGCAGCTTTTACACAGGCAGCTCGTGTCCAAGCACCTCTTTTTTAAGTTCTTGGAAATTTGTAAGTCTGAGTTATACAAATTATCTGAGTCTTAACAAAGGCTGCTGTTAGTGCTGATTTGCTGTCTTCTTTCTGAGAAACACTTCAGGGGTAAGGATGCGAGGTCATTGGCAACATCTGGATTAGAAGCAATGGGAACAATCACAGAGTGACCACTATGAGGGGTGGTCAAGAGAGTGTAGCCATAAACTAAATTGAAAGCTAATTCAGTGGTGGTAGCTCCTAATTGCACTTGAAATATATGTAGATCATAAGCATATAAATGCTTAGTAGTTCTTCTGCACATAATAGCTGATTCAGGCTTCATGACAGTTTTCCACTGACTAGCACTTCTAGGAAGCCATCTTCCTAAAACAGAGGGAATGCCAGATTTATTTTCCAGTCCTAGCACACAGCAGAGTGTTCTCCTGATCCCTTTTTGCCACAGTAGACACAGATCCACTCGGATAAATTGACCACCTCCTCTTGTGACTCACTTGAAGGAACAAGTACATGTGCCAGTGAATAAGCCAAACCAATATAACTGCTACTCCAAGAAAACCTGTCCTAACAAGCACTAAGAAACTGAGCTTTTCTTTTTCATGCACATCAGTAAAGCAGTGGAGAGAGGGCTCCAAAAAGGAAAGGGCAAAGGCTTTTTTTTTTTTAATGGCATATCACTATGTGAATTACATAACGTATTTAGAAGAGCATTTCCTCCATAGGCACTCCATTGAGTTGGAGAGGAATTGGCTGCCCTCTAATTTTGGAATGGTCCAGAAGTCTTCCCCAGTAATCTGATAACTTCTCAGTAGGTTTTGGTCAGTATGAGTGGACCTGGAGGGTTAACTAACTCAGTCTAAGTTTTTAAAGTTTGGGCATTTGCTTGTTAGCATGCATAGCACAAAAGCCATAGGTGACATTGCCCTTGCCTTAGGACGCTTAGCCTTGTTGAGTTGTGACAAACTGTTTTTCACCTTTTGTTCAAAGGTCTGCCGAACTAAATAAAAATGCCGTTTGAGCCAATAGTTGCAAAAAAATGTAGTTTTCAACTCTATGTCATTGTTGAGATTTTTGAGGCGTAGAGTTTGAAGCTCTTTTTTTTTTCTTTTTGGCCTCCCTGCGGTAGACTTTTAATATCTCCATATGTCATTAACCTTAGCTCTCTCATCCACCTTGAGTCAGGCTCAGTTTGTTATTGCTCTTTTCTGCTGTAGCTTTTCAGCCCAGAGCACAGTGATAGTTTATAAATAGACTTGCATATAGCAAATCAGCTGCTACAGATTAGTCTTGCCCATGTTGGGTTTCCCACAAGAACAAGGAGGTTGTACAGGGCGTTATGATCATTTCTTTGGAAGAGTTTTTTGTTGTTGTTATTTCTACATCTCTTTGGCACAGGATAGGAGAATCTGAGGAATAAAGAATGAATAATTTTTGGATGACTCATATGTACCACACTGGACAGCTCCCAGCCTCTGCAAGTCTCTGGGCTTCAGGGAGGTGGGACAGGAATGAGAAAATATTCACTCCTCACACTTACCAAAGGAACATCTGGAGAATTCTATGGAAAGGAGGAGTCCATGTACCCTTTGTTTAGGAGGCAGCTGCTTTTGGCTATGCTTGGAAAGGTGTGAGGAATAGGCAGGAAGGCCCTGGGAGCAGAGGGTGGCAGGCACTCACACGAGGAGAAAGCAAGACTACACTCATCTTTAAAAGCACATTCTGTCTTTCTGCGTGTGCGTGTCCTCCCCAGATGTGGGTGCAGGCTCACAATGCTGGTGCTGATCTGATCATGGTGGGACACAAAAACAATAGAGTGAATCCAAGGAAAGCAATCAAAATAAGGGGCATTTGGAAATAGTGCCAAGTCCTCATGACCCACAAGGCACAGGACAGCTGAGTTGCTGAGAGCGTGGGTCCTGGGGTCAGTTCATGGCTTCACCACTCTGTAGCTGTGTGACCTTGAGCAAGTAATTATCGAGTCCCCCAAGCTTCTGTTTCCTCATCTGCAAAATGGGACCACCTCATGGGATGTCCTATGAGAATTCAATGAGATAACACAAGTTATTATTTTATAATAATGTGATGATTTTATGAGAAATATGATACATACTTGGATTAGTTGGTCTGGAGAAGATTAGAGAAAAAGACGTAATAGCTGTCTTCAGATATTTAAAGGATTGGTATGTGGCAGAGAGAATCAGCTCCTGTTTAGTGTTAAGACAGTGTGACTTAAAATCTGGACTTCACAGCAAGGCCGATTTCACATTGTTAAGAGTGTTTGTGACAGAGATGCTGGAGAACAAACCAGGGCTCCCTGTCCTTATGCTCAGACGGAGGCTGGGTGGCTACAGCCCTCAGGAGCTCAAGGGAAAAGCCTGCTCCTGGTGCCAGGCTAGCAGAAATGGGTGCCTCAGCTCTCCTCCATTCCTAAGATGTCAGGAACTTTAGCAAAGGCTGTTTTTGTTCGTTTGTTTTTACTTTTATTTTTATTGTGGTACTATAAATACAACATAAAATTTCCCACTTTTAACCACTTTCAAGCATACAATTCAGTGGCATTAATTTACATTAACAATACAGTGTTGTGCTATGCCACCACCATCCATTACCAAAACTTTATCATCACCCCAGAAACTCAGCACCAGTTAAGCACCGACTCCCCCCACCCCACCACCCCCAGCCCCAGGGAACCACTAACCTAATTTCTGTCTCTATGAATTTGACTATTCACATTATTTCATCCAGGGGCTAAGTTTTTTGACTGCTCTGAGAGAACTCATGAAACCAACCACCACTTAGAATCAAACCAATGGAGGAATCCATCGGGTACAAAATAGCAAGCTCGTTTGCTTTGAGAAGATTATTCTCAGCACATGTTCTCGTAGGCAGTGGATTTGTCTTTTGAGTCATAGGGGGATTGGTGGTTAAGAGCAGCCTTGGGACTTTTTCTTTTAAGCACCCTCTAAACCGTATCCTGCCTTGATTCCCTTCTCTTAGGTGAACGGCCCTTTCCCTGCACGTGGCCAGACTGCCTTAAAAAGTTCTCGCGCTCAGACGAGCTGACCCGCCACTACAGGACCCACACTGGGGAGAAGCAGTTCCGCTGCCCGCTGTGTGAGAAGCGCTTCATGCGGAGCGACCACCTAACCAAGCACGCGCGGCGCCACACCGAGTTCCACCCCAGCATGATCAAGCGATCGAAAAAGGCGCTGGCCAACCCCTTGTGAGGTGCTACCCATGGATGTCAGGGAGGGATGGACCCCGCAAAAACAAAACTACTCCCAGGAAACAGTCAGACACACGGAAACTAAGCCCCGGAGGCGGCGCACTTACAGCACAGGAAGTTACTGCTCTTTGGTCAATATTCTGATTTTCCTCTCCCTGCATTGTTTTTAAAAGCACATTGTAGCCTAAGATCAAAGTCAACACTTGGTCCCCTTGCAGAGGCAACTACCCGAACCCGTCTTTGCCTGTTGGAGGGAAGGCAAATGCTTTTTTTTTTTTTCCCCTTTATTTTTCCGGGGGCGGTCGGTGAGTGGGGGGAGGGGGTCAAGGCCAAGGCTGGGTAGAATTTTAAAGATTCAACACTGGTGTACATATGTCTGACTGGGTGAGTTGACCTGTGGTCTCACAGTGATTCTGGGCCTTTTATGCTTGCTGTTTCTCAGAACTTTTTTCTTACCTATTGATGTAATAACGAGTGTGCTTCAGTTTCCTTAGCAAAAACCACTCTCTTGAATCACCTTAACTTTTGAAATGAAAATGCCATAGCACAGCTGTCTTTATGCAAGCAAGAGCACATCTACTCCCAGCATGATCTGTCATCTAAAGACATGAAAACAAAAGTTACTTATAGTCAATGGGTATGCAGAGTCTGAATTTATACTAATCAAGACAAACCTTTGGAAGGTTACACTAAGTACAGAACTTTTAAACCTTGCTTTGTATGAATTGTACTTTTTGAACTTAAGCTGCACTTTTATTTTCTAAGGCAGAGGATGAATAAGTTAAATACATGCTTTAAGGATAAAAGCAGACATTCTGTTTGGCCACCACATTATAATCTTATTTTATAGTATACACATTTCCCTAAGAAATCGTGGCAGAGATGTGAGGGCAGAATACATGTAGCAGATGCTGAAGGAGAAGGAGGGTAGTGTTTTTTAAAAAAGAGAACAAACGATTTTAACTCTATTAACTTTTCCAAATTTTCCTATCCTTTAGTTAACATCATCTTATTGTACAGTAATGCCACTAGGGGACAGGGTTTTTACTCCTTTGGGTTTTATTTGAATGGGTGCAGAATAGGAATGAGCTCTGGAAGCAGCTTTTTTTTTTTTTTTTTTTTTTTTTCCTTTTTTAAGGAAAAGTTTGTTAGTCTTCTTCCCATGTTCCTACAAAACTCCGACTAACAGGTGCAAGAGTTTTATGTAAAAGGAAAAGGAAGCCAAAATGTAAAAAGAAAACTATACCCCTGTAAGTAGTGAATGCCAGCGTAAAAGACCCCAGTGATTTCAGAGGAGACTCTGCATAATAGTCCCTTTTGGAGAATGTAGGCAAATGGAATATGGACGAATGAAAAACACGTCACCGTGTTTCTTACATCAGAAGCTCACCACTATTATATCTTGTATCTAGGTGTCTACAATGGCCTGAACCACTGCATCCATAATAATGCCATTTACCTGAAAACTTAATTTTGGCCTTTTATGCAGCCAGAAAAATGAACTGAGTTTTCAGAGTTAAGAAGAAACCTCAAGTGAGGAGAGTCAGCAGTGATCATGGGGGAAATGTTTACATGTTTTTCCTTCAGAAATAATGCTGTCTGACAGTTTTATCTGCTATTTAAAACGGAGCTATGGTGCACTCTAGTTTATACATGTGCTATAAAATGTGTTGTGTAAATTTAGGGCACCCACCTAACCAGTGAACTCATTATTTCACCTGACAAATGCTCGTTTCCAGTTCAGATGCAGTGTGGGCTCATGGAGCAGGCACGGGCGCAGGTCCCAGCTGACTCTCCAACTTCCAATACAACAGCCATCACAAGCACGGTATTTTATTTTTTAAACCAATGTAGTTGTATTAGTGGTTCTATAAAGAGGGTTGCTTTTAACATTAGGGACTGGGAGCAGTCCATGGGATAAAAAGGAAAGTGTTTTCTCACGGGAAAACATGTCAGGAAAATAAAGAACACTTTCTACCTCTGTTTCAGATTTTTGAAACGCTTATTTTAAACCAAATTTTAATTTCTGTGTCCAAAATAAGTTTTAAGGACATCTGTTCTTCCATACGAGATAGGTGAGCTGCCTATTTCTTACTGAACTCATGGGATGATTCTGCTTAGGAGAACCCTGCACTCTGCCTTTAATGAGAGAGAGTTTGGGGTTGCCTAGCAACTTGCTAGCTTGGAAAAACTCATCTTTCCTTCTCAGAAATGAAGAAAAACAAAGTCAGTGAAAGACAATCTTTATAGTTTCAGGAGTAAATCTGTAAGTGGCTTTTGTTGAGCACTTAGATGGATACAAACGCAGCAACTTGTTTAAAAAAAAAAATGCACAATTTACTTCCCCCAAAAGTTGCTACCTGCCTTTTCAAGTTGTTGAAAAACACACATTTGATATTCTCTTATATGTCACAGTAACATAACGTATAAACTCAAGGCTTTTTATTCTTTGTGATAAATCCTGTTTTAAAATGTTATGAAACAGGAACCAGCATTCTAATTAGATTTACTATATCAAGATATGGTTCAAATAGGACTACTAGAGTTCATTGAACACTAAAACTATGAAGCAATTACTTTTTATATTAAAAAGACATGGATTTAACTTATAAAAATCCAAGTGCAGGATAGTAATTTTTGTTTACTTTTTTAACCAAACTGAATTTTTGAAAGACTATTGCAGGTGTTTAAAAGGAAGAAAAATTGTTTTATCTAATACTGTAAGTAGTTGTCATATTCTGGAAAATTTAATAGTTTTAGAGTTAAGATAACTCCTCTCCTTGACTAGGGAAGAAGAAAGCCCTTCACCATTGTGGAATGATGCTTCGGCTTTAAGGTCTAGCTCTACATCATGCTTCTTTTGAGAATTATATTTGGTAGTTATAATTACAGAAATCGATTAGTTGTCAGTTTGCTGATAGATTTAGCGTAGTCCTCATCACTCTGGGTAGATTGAGATGTTCTTTCACAACAGATGAATGATCTGTAACACTGTAAGATACTGACCTTTACAACTGTTTAATCAGTTTTATTTTTGTACAGTATTAGTGACCTAAGTTATTTTGCTGTCCCGTTTTTGTAAATCAAATGAAATTATAAGAGGATTCTGACAGTAGGTATTTTGTACATATGTATATATGTTGTCCAAATAAAAATAATAAATGATAAAGATTGAATCGTTCCAGCCATTATGTGTTGTAAAGGGGGCATATTTTGCCAGAATGGAAGTTACTTTAACATTGCACTCACAGGGTTTTCATGATAAGTGCAAAGATGATTTTACTCTGTGCCTTTCAGTGTGTACAATATTTGAATAGACTTGTGTGCAATTATTATTCACAGGTCTCTAAGGAAGTCAGTGGAATGGAGGTCGTTTGTAGGAACTGGTCAGAAAATGTTAGAGACTCAGATTGGGCTTTTGAGATAGGATATTGATGAGAATGCCCAACTTTTCCTTATCAGAGATAGGGCAAAAGAAACATTATGCAAAGTGAAGGTAAATATCAAATTGTGTGTGTGTGTGTAATTTATGTAGTTAGATACTAGCTAGCTATTATTAAGGTCTGATTGTATGCTAGTCATAGTACCACATGTTTAGGGCTATTTTCTCATTTAATCCTTACAACAGTTCTATATGGTAAGTACTGTTACTACCCACATATTTCAGATGAGGAAATTGAAGATTGGATAACTTGTAAGTGGCCTATCAAGTAAGTGGCAGAGAGACAGCATTTAAATCTGTATCTGCAGAATCCAGCCATCCAGCTCTCTCTGCCTGCATCAGGGAAGTGCAGGATTTACTGGTTTAATACTCATTTGACAAATTTTATTGATTTACCTATTAATGCCAGGTGCTCTTGTCACTGAGGATACAAAGGTGGAAAGAACAGACAAGGAGTTTGTATGTTAGTGAAGAGAAACACATAATAAGTAAACAAATTATCATATAATTTCAGATAGTGATAAGTATTATGAGGAAAATAAAATAGGGTAATGTGACAGTGACTGGGAGGGTGGGGTGGGGGGGGAGGCTACTTCAGATTGGGGAATCAGCACAGGTCTCCTTAAACCTTTAAGCTGAGACCGTAATGACAAAAAGTCAGCCCTGCAAAGATGTGGACAGTATGGGAATGGCAAGAGCAAGGAAGACGGTAGGAATGAGAGTGGCATTTTGAAGGAACAGAAGGAAGGCTGGGGTGGCTGGGATGTGAACACTAGAGAGAATGAGAAGGGATGGGAAGCTGGGGTTGGCAGGGGCCAGGTCATGAGGGCCTTGTACTGTCGGTTCTAACACAGCAGTTGAATTTGATTCTTTTTTTTTTTTAATTTTTAAAGAAACTTTAGATTACATAAATGTTACATGGAAAATATAGGGGATTCCCATATACCTCCCCCCCCCCCACACACACACACACACTTTGAATTTGATTCTGACGGCACAGAAAATCCAGTGGGAAGTTTAAAGTAGAGAGGTGAGAGGATTAGATACACATATTTCAGCAAGCTCATTCTGGATGCCGAGATGGGCAAGAGTGGGAGATGAGAAGGGAGACTATTGGATTTGTCCAGACAAGAAGCAATGGTGATTTGGAACAGGGTGTTCGCATGGGGACAGAGAGAAGTGAATAGTTTCAAGAAATATTTCAGAGGCAGAATCTACTGGACTTGGTGGTGACGGGATGTGAAGGGTAAAGGATCAAAAGGTCCCGCAATGATCCTCAGGCTTATGGGCTGAGCATCTGGGACGATGTGGATGCAGTTTAGTGAAGTGGAAGAAATGGAGAAAGAGGGTTGGCATGAGTGAAAAGTCGTGAGTTCATCTTTGGACATGTGGAGGTTGATAGGCTCATCAGACTTCAAAGGAAAAGTCAAGAGAACAATTGTATATGTAAGTTTAGACCTCAAAAAAGTGGTCCAGACTAGAGATTTGGGAAGCTGTCATATTATGAAACCACAGGAGTGAATGGGATAACCACTCTAAGAGGCTAGAAAGGACAGGTTAGAGCCAAGAACAGAAAAGGAGGAGACAGAAAGGTAGGTACCAAAAAAAACAGAACAAATGAAAAAGACACAGAAAATTGCAGGGTCATAGAAATGAAAAGACCTAGAAAATAGATGCCTTTTTGACAAAGCAAATCAAGAAAAGGTGAAAATATAAATACATGATATTAGGAATGAGAAGAGCTAGGACTATAAAGAGGAAATTTACATTTTTAAAGAGCATTCTATTAATAAGCAAAGTAATTTTGGACATTTTGATAAAATGGCTCTTTTAGGAAAAGAACAATAATGATGGATGTGTACAGTTAAAAGGACTAAAAATTATAAAAGAAGTTGACAAATATCTAAGAACTTTGGCACCCAGATAATTTTATAGGTAAGGTCTTGCAATCCTTTAAGGAATGGCTATTTCCTTTAGAATTTAAACTATTAGAAGGTAGAGCATAGGAAGCAATAGGAAACGTCTCAGGTCATTTTAGGAAGCTCACTTAACCTTGACTTACAAGAATAGCCAAAAGTATTTTGCAAAGGAAAAGTAATGTAGGGGAATTTGCCATACCAGGAATGACAGCCTATTGTAAGAGCTTAATATATTTTGTGAGTGGCAGTCCAAATCAGTGGGAAAGCTTGAATTATCCAGTTTTGTTTAGCTAACTGATTAATTATATAGGAAAAATTAAATTATCTCATACTATATACCAAAATAAATCCTGCATGCATTAAAGACTTAAGTAAAATGATAGAAGCACTTAAAATATAGGTGAAAATTCATAAATCACAATTTGGGGAAGAATTCAAATGCACAAAATGAGGTAGAAAATGATAATGGAAAGACATGAAAAAAAAGCACAAACAAAAAATGTTTATTTGTCTGCAATTGGCAAAGTTTTTTTTTTTTCTTTTTTTAAAGAATGCAGTTTGTCAAGAATTGGGAGAGGTAGGCATTATGCTAGTGGGAATTCAAGTTGGTACAACTTTTCTAGGAGACATTTGGGCCATAAGTATAAAAAAAAACTAAAAGCATTTCCATGCCGAAGGAATCATGATGAATGTTTGCAAAGATTCCATTGCAAAAACGTACATGGTAGTATAGTTTATATAGTGAAAAGCTGAATTCAATTCTCAGGGATTTCTAAATAACAAGTGTGAGAGGGGTAGGGAGTGGGGCATATGTGAATCCCCTATATTTTTTATGTAATATTTGTGTAATCTAAGTATCTTTTAAAAAAAAATTTTTTTTTTTTAAGTATATTTAAAAAAATAAAAATAAAGCGCATACCAAAGGGAGAGGAAAAAAAAAAGAATGAAGAAATCAACTGATTGACTTTTAAGGGCATTCTATAACCTTGTGAAATAAAGATATAATTATAGAAGTAAAAAAAAAAAAAAAAAGCAACAACAATGGAATCTCATGCACCATTACAAATTATATAGAATAGCTTTTCACCAAAGATACGCTGTAGAATATTAGTTTTCCAACTGTTGCGTTATAGAAGGATCCCAAGGTTAAACAAGTTTGGGAAACCCTGGCAAGGCAAACCAGGTTTCTCTATTGGAGTTCTTTTCAGAACCTCTGCAGTACAAAATTGAAGGGGAGGGCACAAGCTTATTTGACTATGGAATAATTGTTTTGCTTTGTTTTCTATTTTTAGGGCTACTTCATAAATCAAACTTTGGAAAATGACATAGAAACATACTAATGATATATTAAGTGTAAAAAGAAGCGTGCTTTTTACATAGTCCCACTTTAAAACGTGTACACATGCTAGAAGGTTGAGATATTACACAAAAATGTTATCTGTGATTATCTCAGGGCCTAAAAGAATGGATGTTTTTAATTTATATTCCTTATCTGTATATGTTTGTTTGTTTGTTTGTTTTAATAGAAAACTTAGATTTATTTGTTAGGCCATTAAAAAGACAAAACAATTCTCCTCTGAAGTACTTAAAGGACTTTCACTTGTTCTGTGACAGAAAATCACCTAAGAGGTTGGAAACTGACGGCTATCACCTCAGAGGTTATAAGAAAACAGACCAGAAGTTTGCAGGCTAAAGTAAACATGGTGAAAAGAGCAAAATCTAATCAGAAGCACAAGACCAGTGTTAGTGGTAGTTTATGTGGCTGGGATGTTTCAGAAGAGGGTAACTAATATGCCTGAATTAAATAACCCAAGCCCCAAATTAGTAAAAGACCCCTACCGCTATGGAGAATAAACAAGAGAGATTAGGATTCCTCTGACATATCTTTGTCTCTCTTTTTGGAGCATACCTTAAATTCAGCCTTTCTCTTCCCCACCTAGCCTACTTCTACCTCCAAGTTGCTGTGCATTTTCACCATATAGGACTGCTAGTTTACAAAAGATGCATACAGTGAAGAGGAATTATAGGCCTGTTCAGAGGGCAACTAGACACTGAAAGTTTTAGATTCAGTGATAAACTATAAGTACCCTCTTGATTAAGTTAATTCACCTTTGTTAATAAAGGTCACAATTTTCTTCTGCTGGTGAGAACTTGCTGTCTCAGTATAGTCTGTCCCAAGAAAGAAGTGGTTCAGGTGAGTTCTGGAGAAGGAAAAAGACTTTCATCAACCCCCACTCCACAGTATAAGAGGAACCAAGTTCTTTCCTACAGTAATGGGCTGCATCTTAAAGCTGCCTAAGTCATTTTCAGTGATCACCATCTGCATCTTCAAATTGTCCAGCATCTAACTGTTGGTGTAGTATCTACCTCCATCCCATCTTCATAATCTCTTATTGAGTCTTCTGTCCGGACCCCAGCCATGTTATACTGGCTGCTCACAGACTGAGAAAGCATTCCTTCTAATCTCTCTCCTAATCTCAGAAAGCTTGGCCTTCTGTTGTTAAATGGGATAGTCCTTCTTCATAGGTGTAAAATGTAGGGGTGTCCCCCTGCCCTTGTTCATGTGCTTCCACATCATATTCTTCTCCATCATAATAATCTGAATCTTCATCCTCCGGATCTGGATGCAAAGCTTGGCATTCATACATTGCGGTGAACATTGTTTCCAACGCTGATTTATCACTAGGAACAAATCTAAATTCAGTAATAGGTTCATCATCACCATCTCTGTCTTCCTGTTCTTCATCAGCAACAGAATCTTTTGATTCTTCTCCAAATTTGGCATTCACCATAACATACGGATGTTCTCGTGGATAGGCACTTAGGTCCCTGGACACAGCATGTAAACTAATGGTGGAGTATTCCAGAGAAAATCCTAATCCAGAGCCATCTAACCAAGACAGGTGGCTCTCGCAGAACTATTCACATCTCAGCTTTACACAACCATGTACCAGACAATCTAGGAAGGTCCTGACACAACCCTAGTGCATAGCAACCTCTCTATATGTATTTTTAAAGTCTCAACAAAGCTAATTTGTATCACATTTGTAAAAAGAATAAAACAATGCCCGAAGTAAATTTAAATACCATCTCCTAAAACAGCAGCATTGAACTCCAAGTTAAGTTTGCTAATGGTCCACTTCTGGTCTTCGTGTCCCACGATGGAGAGGCCAAATCTGTGAGTCACACCCTGAGGTTGGCTTAGGTGCTTTTGAGTAGTTAGGGGCTGCTGCCCCAGCAGAGAGGAGAGTTCTCCAGTTCTCTCATCTGTGCACTATTTCATGTCTCCTCTGCTCATCCTGGCATTGAAGCTCTTGCTTCTTGAATTTCAAGTCATCTGGGTGCAGCTTCTGCTCCTCCAGCATTTTAACTTAGGTCTACTCAGGTTATGATATCTCATTTAAAGTTTTCTGAAAAAACCAACCCATGTTCAAATCCTAGCTGGATACTAGGTCTGGGCAGGTTGCTTAATTTCTCTGAGTCTGTTTCCTCATCTATGAAAAAATCAAGTGTGCATGTATATATATAATATCCCATAACATTATTTTGTGGATTGGGTCAATAACATAGATGAGGGATTAGTATAATACCTGGCTCAGTATTAGGTTTTTAACAAATATTTCTTCTTTCCATCTCTCACTCCAGGGTTAATATGACCCTCAATTAATAATAAGAGTTGCAACCCCTTTTCACCCTCCTGATGGGTCTAGTTTTCTTACATCAGTCTTTGTGGAATTTAGCTGGGGGTGGTGGGGGGCAGAGGGATGGAGCAGGGTTGGTGTGTGTCAACTACAGCCCTGGTAGAATCTGATCCAGAACCTGTTTTTGTAGGGTCAGTGAGCTAAGAATAGTTTTCATCTTTTTAAATGGTTGAAAATAATAAAAATTATATGAAATTCAAATATTAGTTTTCATACAGTTTTATTGAAACACAGCTGCTCTTGCTCATTTCAGTGTTGTCTGTGGCTGCTGTCACATTACAATGACAGAGGTGATTAAGTTGCCACAGAGATTCTTTGGCCCACAAAGTCTGAAATATTTACCATCTGGCCCTTTACAGAAAAAAACAAACAGTTGCCCACTCCTGCTCTAGGCTATCTATGTTTTTAATCTAAGTATTTCTTAAGGAAAGCTTCTTAAGGAAGGCATCGCTCCTTGAACTACATTTTTAAAATTAAACAAAATATCTTTTGAAGGCTTACTTTTTAAAGTCTCCATTTTTGTTTCATATCTTCAACCCAAATGAAGTCTGTAATAGGTTTGGGTTTGCAAGCCTGGCACACATAAGCTGGTATATTCCTTTCTAGCTACTTTACCTGCCTGTTGGTTAGGAGCCACCAGCTACTGGTCACGGCCAGCTTTCAGGGCTAAGCTTTTAGATTGTAATCTCCATTTTAAAATAATTCATCATTTTGGATTTTTTTATCATAAATTCTAACTGATATTTAAGTATTTAGTCAGTAAAACTTTAGATCAGTCCTTCACTGGCCTTTAAAGGGAACCTGCGATCCTTTTGTAATATGAGGATTCCTTGTGAAGTGTGACTCCTTTCACCTTCTAATTTATCTAAGTAAGATGTTCAGATACTAATGGTAAGTGTTCTGTTTAATATTGCAAAAGGCAGGCCCCAGAACAGTCACAGTAAGGCTCCTTCCCTGCAGAAAGTATTTGTTGTTCTTACTTCTCTGGTAACAGGTATTTTGGTGGAGAGTGTCTGGCAACATCGCCAGTTTTGGCAACCTACGTTAGATTTACCTTGACCCTAGATAATCCAAGGACAAGTCCAGTGCCCCATCCATTCCATTCCAATATACCTTTTTTTTTTTTTTAAGGAGGTACCAGGGATTGAACCCAGGACCTCATACATGGGATGCAGGTGTTCAACCACTGAGCTACATCCGCTCCCCCCAGTATACTTTTCCTATAAAAGGAAAAATCTTCATTAAACACAGCAGACACTAAATAAAGAGGGTATATGGAGAACAGAATTTAGAGGGCCACAGCCGCTGGAAGAACAATGGGTAACTTCCTGTTAGGTTTAGATGATGATAATCACACCAAACCAACTGGATATTGATAATTCTGTGGCTGTCTCAGGTGGGGAAAACCACACCTCTTACAGACTCACTATCCCCAAACAACCATTTTACCCAGTTTTAAAGGAAGCTGCTTTTTGTTAATCCTAAGAAAAATCTTAGGATTTTATATTTTCTTTGCATTTTTATGAGCTGCAAACCATCAGATGTTTGCAGAATTTCCTCATTCTAAAGCAGCAGAATACCAGCCCTTGCCAACTTACCAAACTCTTTCAGTTTCAGTGATTCATCTCTATTGGAGTCTTTCTCCTTCACTGCTCCTACAGATTGGATGACCCTACCTAGGCCAGACTCAACTCTTGCTTATTTGAACACATATGAGAAACCAGAACAGTTCTGAAATGGACAGCAATTTCCCCCATAGAGAAAGTGCTATGTTGTTTATAGCTCCCCAAAGCTTTTTTTTTTTTTTAATTTTTAAAATTTATTGAACTATATCTCATACATAACATACATAAACAATAAGTGTATAGCAATAGTTGTGACCTTACAAAACAAACATACATAAAATCATACAGCATACTCATACCGCATCCTACGACAAATACCTTATATTGTTAAACCTTTTTAACTAATGATTAAAGAGCGTCCTCAAAATATTACTACTAACCAAAGTATTTTCCCCCAACCCACCAATTATTATTATTATATCATTTATACATGAACATAGATAAACAATAAGTGTAGAGTAAAAGTTGTGAACTTACAAAGCAAACATCCATAACTTCATACAGGGGTCCCATATATCAACCCTCCACCAACACCTTGCATTGTTGTGAGACATTTGTTACAAGTTATGAAAGAATATTGTTAAACTCTTACTGCTGATTTTAGTCCTTATCTTACATTTGGTGTATTTTTCCCCTAACCAACCCTATTATCATTTTTTGTTTGTTTGTTTGTGTTTTAGGCTGGTTAAGTGATTAAAGGCAATTTTATTACAGCAGCATGTACTTATTTTATTCTAAGAGAATAAAATGCATAAAGAGAAACAGCTTTTATTTTTGTTTGCAACCTGGAGAGTTATTTTGCTGATGTGAAATACTAATAACTCATTTTAGGACCATGACACCTTCTGAAAATGCCACATATCCCAGGTGTTGCCAGAGCAAAAGGATGCACACAATGGACTGCTCTTGGACAAAAGGTAATGACCCCAAACAACAGGTACTTAATGTGTTGGTAAGCAGCTATGGGGCAAGGCAGCACAGCCAGAAATATTAAAGTAAGACAAAGCTTTCACTTTTTAAAATTTTTACCAGGAGGTCCCAGGGATCGAACCCAGGTCCCTCCATATGGGAGACAGAGGCTCAACCATTTGAGCCACATCTGCACACACACACCCGCCCCCCCAAATTTTTTTTTTTTTTTTACCGGGGATCGAACCCAGGTCCCTCCATATGGGAGACGGATGCCCAACCATTTGAGCCACATCTGCCCCCTCATTTTTAAAATATATCTTTATGACAGAAGTTGTTAACTTATAAAATAATTGTGCACATGTGCAGAATTCTCAAACACCCCTCTATCAACACACCACACCGTGGTGGAACAGTTGCCACAGATTATGAGATAGTATCATCCAACCAGGTCCATAGCGTACATTTGGCCCACACTGTCCTTTACCCCCATTATTAACATAGTACATCTTTGGCATAGATGCAAGAATATTGCATTATTACTGTTAGCCACAGTCCATAGGTCACTCCAGTTGTATTTTATCCATGCCTCTCCACATTCCCACCACCTTGCAGCAGTGATGTACATCTGCTCTAGCTCACAAAGGACATTCTTGCATCTGTACCATCAATAACAATTCTCAGCTACTTCTAGGTTTACTGTGCTATTCAGTCCCTAGATTATTCTCTAACTTTCTGTCAATTGACATTTACATCCTAGACTATGATTTTCAGTCACATCCCCATTTATAAACTAGCTGTTACTCACTATAATGTGTTACCATCAACTCTGTACATTTCCATACTTTTACAGTAAAGCTAATTAAAACTTCTACATAGAACATCAGTGGTCCATTTCAGTCCGCATCTTATCTCCTTTAAGAATCCACCACCTACCACTAGGTCTTAAAGATATTTTCCTACATTTTCTTCTAGAAGCTTTATGGTTCTTGCTTTTATATTTAGGTTTTTTATTCATTTTGAGTTAATTTTTGTATAAACTGTGAAATAGGGGTCCTCTTTCCTTCTTTTGCTATGGATATCCTGTTTTCTCAGCACTATTTGTTGGATAGACTGCTCTGCCTGAGCTGGGTGGGTTTGACAGGCTAGTCAAAAATGACTTGACCATAGATGTGAGGGTCTGTTTCTGAATCAGTTTGGTTCTATTGGTCTATGTGTCTGTCTTTATGCCAGTACCATGCTGTTTTTACCACTGTAGCTTGGTAATATGATTTAAAGTTCAGAAATGACAGTCTTCCAACTTTGCTTTCCCTTTTTAAGATGTTTCTGGCTATTCAAGATCCCTTACCCTTCCAAATAGATTTGATAATCATGTTTTCCATTTATTTAAAAAATGCTGGTGGAATTTTTATTGGGATTGCATTGAAAATATGTATCAATTTGAGTAGAATTGACATCTTAATGATATTTAGTCTTCCAATCTGTGAACATGGAATGTTCTTCCAATTATTTAGGACTTTTTAAAATTTCTTTTAACAATTAGTTGTAGTTTTCTGAATACAAGTCCTTTACATCTTTGGTTAAGTTTATTCCTAAATATTTGGCTTTTATCTGTCATTTTATTTTCACTACTCTTTTGACACTTTTAATTACTTTTATTGATATAATTTTCATTTCTAGACTCTCTTCCAGTCCTCTCTCTCCTGTCTTTTCTTTTCAGGCTATAGCACATCCTTTAGTATTTCCTGCAAAGAGGGTCTCTTGGTTACATACTCTATTTCTGTTTATCTGTGAATATTCTAAACTCACCCTCATTTTTGAAAGACAATCTTGCCAGATATAAGATCTTTGGCTGGAAGTTTTTCTCTTCCAGTATTTTAAATATATCATACCACTGTCTTCTTGCCTCCATGGTTTCTGGTGAGAAATCAGCACTTAATCTTATTAGGTCTCCCTTATATGTTATGCAATGCTTTTCTCTTGCTGTTCTCAGAATTCTCTCTTTGTCTTTGGCATTTGATATTCTGATTAGGATATGTCTTGGAGTTGGCCTATTAGGATTTTTTTGGATTGGAGTACGCTGTGCTTCTTGGACATGGATATCTATGTCCTTCAATAGGGTTGAAAAAATTTTGTACCATTATTTCTTCAAATATTCCTTCTGCCCCTTTCCCTTCTCTTCTTCTTCTGAGACACCCATGGCATATATATATGTTTGCACATCTCTTGCTGTTGTTTAGTTCCCTGAGAACTTGTTCAAGTTTTTCCAATCTTTTCTTCATCTGTTCTTTTAGAGGCAATTTCTTCAAGCTCACCAATCCTTTCTTCTGCCTCCTCAAATCTATTATATGATTCCAGCATATTTTTAATTTCATTTATTGCACCTTTCATTCCCATAAGATCTGCTATTTTTCTATGTATGCTTTCAAATTCTTTGTGCTCATCCAATGTCTTCTTTTTTTTTTTTTTTTTTAAGATTTATTTATTTACTTTATCCATTTTAAACACCCCCTTCCCCATTTGCTGTTTTGTGTCCATTCACTGGGCAATTCTCTGTGTCTGTTTCCTGCCATCTCTTCTCATCCTCCTCCTCCAGTCTTCACCAGGATTCAATCCTAGAGACCTCTGATGTAGGAGAGAGGTGTTCTGCTGCCTGTGCCACCTCGGCTCCTGGCTTCTGGAGCTTTCAGAGCATCTTGTCTTGACTCTCCCCCTGTGTCTCTCTCCTGTTGTGTCATCATCTTGCTGCATGGCTCCCGGGGCCTGGCGACTCACCGGCACACACAGCCTGGCAGCCCATGCGCCTTCTATATATATATATTTTTATTTTACCGGGAGGTCCCGGGTATCGAACCCAGGTCCCTCCATATAGCAGACAGATGCCCAACCATTTGAGCCACATCCGCCCCCCCCCAATGTCTTCTTAATATCCTTAATTTCTTTAGCCATCTCATTGAATTTATTAAGGAGATTTGTTTGAACATCTATGATTAGTTATCTCAACACCTTTATGTCATCTGGAGGCTTATCTTGTTCCTTTAACTGGGCCATATCTTTCTGTTTCTTGGTGTTGATTATAATTTTTTGTTGGTGTCTTAGCACCTGGCTTACTAGAGTATTTATTCTGGGTGCAATTTTTCTCTTTAGTTTAGGGCTTCCTGCCCTTTCTTGTTGGTTGTGTAGTAGGAGCCTAGGATGTAGTTGGTGCTGTAAGTTGTGGAGGCTCAAGCTGCCCTCAGTGCCCCAAGGACCGATAAAGCTTCTCCCAAATTTCTCCTTTGCCAGGGGTAGAGACAGAGCCACAGCTGTGTGGAATAATCCAATTCATGCAGGCCTAGACTGTAGTTGCCCAGAAAGACTGATGTAGCTTCATGCTCTTTTCTCCCCTGCCAGGGGCAGGGATGGAGCTGCAGGTGTGGCCAACAATCTATGCAGTGCAGGTTCAAGATGACCACAGTTGCCCTGGTAGACTTCTGATTATTCAGTCTGTGTCAGCCAAATGTACCTACAGTTACCTGGATAGGCTGTTGCAGGGCCTACCAGCTTCCTCCTTGCTTGAGGTGGGGCTGAAGCCTAAGCTAGGGCTGCAGGCCAATCTGGGTGAAAGAAATTGGTCTCTACCATCACCATGATTTTCAGTCAGCCCGGCTTCCCCTCATGCTGGGGGTGGGGTCAAAATGGCGGCTACCAGACTCCTTCTGACTTGGACAGGTTCACTATTCAGCTGTTCTCAGGGTTATATTTTAGCCAGCTGAACTGACTAATCAGTAGCTGAAATTAGTGGCCAACTGTCTCTTCCTCCCCTGTTTTTGGGAAATGGAGCTTCCAGTTCCTGCCACAGAATAGCTCCTGGAGTGGCTTGCGCCACCCCAGTAGGATGATCACCGGCCTCCACGGCATGACCTGTAATTTCCCAGAGGCTGGCGCAGCTCCCCCCAACTTCCTCCCTGTCAGAGTGGGCCTGGGACTCAGGCTAGAGCTGCAATTTGATTTAGATGGAAAAAAGCCAGTCCCTACCAGCACTGTGATGTTTCAGTCAACCTCGTTTTCCTTCGTTTCAGGCACGGAGTTAAGATGGTGGCTAACCGGCCTCTTTCTGACTTGGACAGTTTCAAACTTTAGCTGTTCTTAGGATTATACTTTAGCCCACGGAATTTACTAATCAGTAGCTGAAGTTGGTGTCCAACCATCTCTTCTTCCCCCGTTTTTGGAAAGTGGAGCTTTCAATTCCTGCCGCGGAACAGCTCCTGAGGTGACTTGTGCCTCCAGTTGAGGATGGGCATCAGCCTCTGTGGCGTGGAGTGCTCTACTTAAGATTCTTCTCTGCAGATGGGAAGTTTCCTCCTTCCACTCTTTCAAGGATGCTGCAGGATGCACTTCTGGTCTCCTGGAGCCCCCAAACAAATCTTTTAGTTAGCTCTGGGTGATTACTAACTGCCCTGCAGCAGGAGCTGATTCTAGGAGCACCTTATACTGCCGCCATCTTGCTGGTTCCCCCCAAAGCTTTTTATTTTCTGGGATGCATTTGATAATTTCATTATGTTGTTATTGTTGTTTTGTCATCCAATATTCCAGCTACCTTTCCCATTTTTAATGGAGCCATAAATAAGTGCATTTTAGATGACTTTTTTCCATCTTTCTGAGTTGAAATCAGCATTTATGTACAATTTATTGTTTCTAAACTATGGGCTAATTTTTTTCCCAGAGCAAGTAAAAACATTTTAAGTGTCCTCCAATTTCAATATTTGAGATTATATAGGTAGACCAAAAGTCATTTTTAAATGAGGGTGCCTGCAACTAGCAATGCAACTGGAAAAAGACCTTAACCAAAAGGGGGAAAGGGTAAAGACAAATGAGTTTATGTGGCTAAGACTTCAAAGTGAGTCAGGAGGTCATTTCAGAGGTTATGCTTATGCACATCTCAGCAGGAACTTATAGTCTGCCAAAGGAAATATTACCTCAAATAGCAGGGCTCCTGAGGGCTCTGGAGACATCCAGACACTATAGGCAGGGAGACAGAGCAGGAGTTTGGCACCTTGCCAGCAGACCCTACTTTGGAATTTACGCCCCCCCAGTGTAACATAGTTGGACTAAGTTGTGTTTTCCCTACAAGACTCTGCTGCCTCTTTATTTGAACCTATAGTTAGTACTAGCTATGATAGTTGTATGTCCAAGAGACTTAAATCTTTGAGCTGTCCATGTGCCAGTTGGGCCCTGAATCTCAACAGACTTGAAATACCTACTCTCCAGTTCATTGGACTCACCCAGGACAACTAACAAGGAGAAGATGATTGACAATGATTATCTCAAGGAACAGAGAGAGTCTACAACTGCAAGCAAGAAAATTCCATCCATCTGCCCCAAGGGACCTAAGCCACCTCTGAATTAGAGGTAGAGAGGGCATCACCATCACAGAATCTTCAAGATTGGGGAATGGACAATGGACTAGAATAGATTTACAGTTGTTCTACTGTGGACTTGTGATCCTAGCAATGGAAGAACCTTTATCAGGGATGTGGAAACAGTGGCCACTGGAGGTTCTGAGGGGAGAGAGAGGGAAAAATAGGTGTAATTTGGGGGCATTTTGGGGACTTGGGAATTATCCTGAATGACATTTCAACAAAAGATATAGGCAAATTTTATATCATGTAATAACTTGCAAAAATGTGCGGGAAAGAGTGTAAACTACAATGTAAACTATAATCATCGCTTACTGGCAATGCTCCAAGATGTCTTCATCAATTATGACAAATGTACCACACTAATGAAGGATGTTGCTGATGTGGGAAAATGTAGGAGGGCTAGGAAGCAGGGCATATGGGAATTCTCTATATTTTTTGGGTAACATTTATCTAATCTAAGTTCTTTTAAAAAATAAAAATTTTAGGGAAGCGGCTGTGGCTCAATCAGTGGGGCTCCCGTTTACCATATGGGCGTGGTTGGCTGGCCCGGCGAGCACGGGCAGCAAGGGGGGGGGATGGATGAGTAGATAGATAAAATCTTTAAAAAAAAGGAAAGGGAAAAAAAAAAGAAATAAAAAAGAAATAAAAATTTTTAAAGTATATTAAAAAAAACTTCTTAAAAATGAGGGTGCCTGAAACTTACTTTTGAAGCTGGCATTCAATTTTCCTGTTGCTTTTGACCCCCTAAATTCTGTTCGGAATTTTAATGATGATAATGTATACAGGAACAAATTGAGAAATAAACCCAACACATTTTGGAGAACTAAACCAACTGGATAATGTCATTCATTTAAAAGTTGAAATAATCTTCACTTATCTTCTGCAGATGAGGGGATGAAGGGAAAGAATGAAAGTGAGAATTGGGGGGCTAAGTAAAATGTAGATCTTTACATGAGAAAATGTTACACTTAAGAGAAACGAACTATAAAGATCACAGGATTTTATGTATCTACTCAGATGATGCAACGTTGATATTAATCACTAAAAGTCCAGTTAGGGGAAGTGGATGTGGATCAAGTGATTGAGCTCCTGCCTACCACATGGGAGTCCTGGGTTCAGTTCCCAGTGCTGCCTGGAGCAGATGACCAAGACAGTGAGCTGGTGCGAATGGGTGACGTGGTGACCTGACTCAATGAGATGATGAAACGAGACACAAGGAGGAAAACATGAAAGACACAACAAAGACAAAGGGAGCAGAGGTGGCTCAAGTGATTAGGCACCTCCCTCCCACATGGGAAACCCCGGGTTCGGTTCCTGGTACCTCCTAAAAGGAAGACAAACAGATAGTGAGTATAAACAATGAGGGGGTGGGGAGAAATTAATAAATTAAATCTTTGGGAAAAAAAAGATCAGTCAGTTTTGTTTTGTTTTTTACTTTATTTTGTACATTTAATAATTGAAAATATAAACAATTAAAAACTAAAAAGTAAACACAGATGAATAAATATATACATTAGTCAATTAAATGTACTGGATACATATAAATTTTTTTTTTACTCAAACAATATGTTGCACAATATATTTGGTTCATAGTAACGCATTCATAGTGTTTGTCCTTCTGTGTCTGGCTTGCTTCGCTCAACATAATGTCCTCCAGGTTCATCCATGTTGTCATATGCTTTATGACTTCATTTCTCCTTACAACTGCATAACATTCCCTTGTGTAAATAGACCACAGTTTGTTTATCCATTTGTCTGTTGATGGACACCTGGGTTGTTTCCAACTTTTGGCAATGGTGAATAATATTGCTATGAACATCGGTGTGCAGATGTCTGCTCTCAGTTCTTCTGGGTATATACCCAGTAGTGGTATTGCTGGGTCATGTGACAAGTCTATATTCAACTTCTTTAGGAACTGCCAAACAGTCCTCCATAGTGGCTATACCATTCTGCATTCCCACCAACAGTGAAGAAGTGTTCCTATCTCTCCAACACTTGTAGTTCTCTGTCTTTTTAATAGTGGCCATTCTGATAGGTGTGAAATGATATCTCATTGTAGTTTTGATTTGCATTTCCCTAATCATGAGTGATGTTGAGCATTTCTTCATGTGTTTTTTTGCCATTTCTATTTCTTCTTTGGAGAAATGTCTATTCAAGTCTTTTGCCCATTTTCTAATTGGGTCGTTTGTCTTTTTATTGTTGAGTTGTAACATCTCTTTATATATCCTGGATATTAAACCCTTATCAGATATGTGATTTCCAAAATTTTTTTCCCATTGAGTTGGCTGCCTTTTCACCCTTCTGACAAAGTCCTGTGAGGTGCAAAAATGTTTAATTTTGAGGAGGTCCCATTTATTTTTTCTTTTGTTGCACGTGCTTTGGGTATAAGGTCCAAGAAACCACCACTAACTAAAAGGTCTTGAAGATGTTTCCCTACATTTTCTTCTAGTAGTTTTATGGTCCTGGCTTTTATATTTAGATCTTTGATCCATTTTGAGTTGATTCTTGTATAGGGGGTGAGATAGGGGTCCTCTTTCATTCTTTTGGTTATAGATATCCAGTTCTCCCAACACCATTTGTTGCAGAGACTGTTTTATCCCATTAGCGTGGCTTGGTAGGTTTGTTAAAAACCAGTTGACTGTATAGGTGAGGGTTTGTTTCTGGGTTCTCAATTCGGTTCCACTGATCGATGTGTCTATCTTTATGCCATTACCATGCTGTTTTGAACACTGTAGCTTTGTAATATGTTTCAAGGTCAGGCAGTGAAATTCCTCCCACGTCACTCTTCTTTTTAAGAATGCTTTTGGCTCTTCGGGTGCACTTACTCTTCCAGATGAATTTGGTAATTACCTTCTCTAATTCTGTAAAGTAAGCTATTGGAATTTTGATTGGTATTGCATTGAATCTATAAATCAGTTTGGGTAAGATTGACATCTTCACAATATTTATTCTTCCAATCCATGAACACAGAATGTCTTTCCATTTGTTTAGGTCTTTTTAAATTTCTTTTAGCATTGTTTTGTAGTTTTCTGCATGTAGGTCCTGTACTTCTTTGGTTGAATTAACTCCTAGGTATTTGAGTCTTTTTGTTGCTATTGAAAATGGAAATTTTCCCCTGATTTCCTCCCCAGGTTGTTCAGTACTAGTGTACAATAACATTACTGATATTTGCATGTTGATCTTGTATCCTGCCACTTTGCCTAACTCATTTATTAGCTCAAGTAGCTTTGTCGTGGATACTGCAGGATTTTCTAAGTACAGGATCATGTCATCTGCAAACAGCAAGAGTTTTACTTCCTCTTTTCCTATTTGGATGCCTTTAATTTTTTTTTCTTGTCTAATTTCCCTAGCTAGAACTTCTAGTACAATGCTGAATAATAATGGTGACAGTGGGCATCCTTGTCTTGTTCTGATCTTAGAGGGAAAGCTTTCAACCTTTCCCCATTGAGTATGATGTTGACTGTGGGTTTTTCATATATGCCTTTTATCATATTGAGGAATTTTCCTTTTATTCCTATCTTTTGAAGTATTTTTATCAAAAAAGGATGCTGGATTTTGTCAAATGCCTTTTATGTATCTATTGAGATGATCATGCAGTTTTTTCCTTCAATTTGTTAATGTGGTGTATTACATTGATTGATTTTCTTATGTTGAATCAGTCTTGTATACCAGGAATAAATCCCACTTGGTCATGATGTATAAGTCTTTTGAAATGCTGTTGGATTCGATTTGCAAGTATTTTGTTGAGAATTTTTGCATCTGTGTTCATTAGAGAGATTGGTGTGTAATTTTCTTTTCTTGTAGAATCTTTGGTATTAGGGTGATGTTGACTGCATAAAATGTGTAGGGTAATTTTCCCTCCTCTTCAAAATTTTGGAAGAGCTTAAACAGAATTGGTGTTAATTCTTTTTGAAATGTTTGGTAGAATTCACCTATGAAGCCTTCTGGTCCTGGACTTTTCTTTGCTGGGAGATTTTTGATGACGGATTCAATCTCCTTAAATGTGATTGGTTTGTTAAGTTCTTGTTATTTCTTGTATCATCAGTGTAGGTTGGTTGTGCATTTCTAGAAATTTGTCCATTTCATCTAGTTTGTCTAGTTTGTTGGTATATAATTTCTCATAATATCCTCTTCTGGTTCTTTTTATTTCTGTGGGGTCATTTTTAACTTTCCCCCTTTCCTTTCTGATTGCATTTATTTGCATCTTCTCTTTTTCTTTGTTAGTCTAGCTAGGGGTTTGTCAATTTTATTGATCTTCTCAAAGAACCAGCTTTTGGTTTTGTTGATTTTCTCTATTGTTTTTCTGTTCTCATTTTCATTTATTTATGCTCTAATCTTTAATATTTCTTTCCTTCTGTTTGTTTTGAGATTGGTTTGCTGTTCTTTTTCTAGTTTCTGTAGTTTTTCAGTTAAATCTTTGAGTTTATCTCTATCTTGTTTTTTAATATAGGTATTTAGGGCTATAAATTTCCCTCTCAAGACTGCCTTCACTGTATCCCACAAGTTTTTGATACGTTGTGTTCTCATTTTCATTTGTCTCAATATATTTACTGATTTCACTTGCAATTTCTTCTTTGACCCACCGATTATTTAGGAGTGTGTTGTTCAGTCTCCACACATTTGCGAATTTACTTTTTTCCTGTCTATTATTGATTTCTAGTTTCATTCAATTATGATCTGAGAAGGTGCTTTGCATAATTTCAAACATTTTATATTTATTGAGAGCTGAATTGTGACCTAACATGTGGTCTATCCTGGAGAAAGATCCACGGGCACTTGAGAAGAACATATAACCCGCTGAGTTTGAATGCAGTGTTCTGTATATATTTGTTAGGTCTAACTTGTTTATCATATTGTGCAAGTTCTCTGTTTCCTTGTTGATTTTCTGTCTAGTTCTTCTATCTAATGATGTGAGTGGGGTGTTGAAGTCTCCAACGATTATCGTAGAAATGTCTATTTCTCCCTTCAGTTTTGCCAGAGTTTGTCTCATATATTTTGGGGCACCCTGGTTAGGTGTGTAATATTTATGACTGTTATATCTTCCTGGTGGATCATCCCTTTCTTTAATATATAATGGTCTTCTGTATCTCTTATAACTTTTTTGCATTTAAAGTCTGTTTTGACGATATTAGTATAACTACCCCTGCTCTTTTCTGGTTACTATTCATGTGGAGTATTTTTTTCCAACCTTTCACTTTCAGCCAGTTTGTATCCCTGGGTCTAAGGTGAGTTTCTTGTAAACAGCTATGGATGGCTCATGTTTTTTTATCCATTCTGTCAGCCTGTATCTTTTGATTAGGGAATTTAATCCATTCACATTCAATGATATTACTGTAAATGTACTATTTACTTCCTCCATTTTATTCTTTGGTTTTCATATGTCATCTTACTTTTGTCTATCTTTTTACTCTTTTGGCTATCCATTGGTTATCCATTCTGCTATTCTTTCTTCTATACTCTCCTCCAAGCCTCTCTCTTCTGTCATTTTCTTTCAGGTTCTAAGGCTTCTTTTAATATTTCCTTCAAAGGTGGATTCTTTTTAGCAAACTCTCTTAGTTTCTATTTGTTTGTGAATATTTTATACTCACCTTCATATTTGATGGACAGTTTTGCTGTATAAAGAATTCTCAGCTGGCAGTTTTTCTCTTTCAGTTTCCTAATTGTATCATACCACTGTCTTCTCGCCTCCATGGTTTCTGAAGAGAAATCTGTACTAAGTCTTACTGGATGTCCCTTGTATGTGATCATTTGCTTCTCTCTTGCTGCTCTGAGAATTTTCTCTTTATCTTTGACATTTGATATTCTGAGTAGTATGTGTCTTGGCATAGGTCTATTTGGATTTATTCTGATTGGGATACTGTGTGCTTCTTGGACATGTAAGTTCATTTCTTTCATGAGAGTTGAGAAATTTTCAGCTATTATTTCCTCAGTACTCTTTCTGACCCCTTTCCCTTCTCTTCTCCTCTGGAACTCCCACAATACATATGTTGTTGCATTTTGTGTTGTCATTCAACTCTCTGAGCCCCTGCTCAATTTTTTCCATTCTTTTCTCTCTCTGTTCTTTTCTCTCTTCAATTTTAGCTGTTTTGTCTTTGGTATCACTTATTCTTTCTTCTATCATTTCGAGCATATGCTTGTATGCCTCAGATGTGTTTTTGACCTCACCTATTGTGTCTTTCATTCCCATGGGCTCTGTCACTTTTCTGTTCAGGATTTCAAATTCTCTTTGCGTTCGCTCAATGTCTTCTGTCATTTATCTCTTTAACTATATTGCCTTTCAACTCATTAATTTGATTTCGGAAATTTGTGCTCATCTCGCTGATTAGTTCTCTCAAATTCTGCATCTTTTCTGGGACTCTGATATATTCCTTTTCTTGGGCCATGTTTTCTATTTTCTTAGTATGGCTCGTAATTTTTTTGCTGGTGTTTAGGCATCTGGTTAGGATGTAGTTTATTAAGATGCTCATTCTCTTTCTCTTTAATAGGGATTTAGTGGCAGGGGGCTGTGAGTTACCACAGCTCTTTGATTTTTGGCTCAACCTGGATTGTTAGGATTGTCCTGCTGGTTGCTCAAAACTGGTCACTGGACCCAGTAATTGGTTGTAGAGTCACTTCCTAGGGCCCTGGGCAGAAAATGCCTCTCCTACTTATTTTTAATTTTCTCATGTGCACGTCCTTGGTCTACCAGGAGATGGTGCTCTTTGGAAGATCTCAGTTCAATGCCTGGTCAGAGTGTATTTGTTGCAACATAGACCAGATCAGTGTGATACAGTTCCTGTCTGGAGGCTAGGAGCCTTGTAATTCAAACTTTCTCTGAGACAGTTCTCCAACCTTCTCTGGCAGCCCCCTCCCTTTTCCCAGCCAGGAAATATTTCCACTCCCCTCTGAGTCTTCAAAAATCAGTCCCTGTTAGTAGAGGAGGAGATTGGGAGGTATGTATATCTTTAGACCCTTGAAGGCTCCAAGGCAAACAGTGGTGCAGCCCCACCTGGCCTAGAAGGGCTCTCCGGACAGGGCAGACCAAACCTGTGAGTCAAAAGCAGGGTCAGCCCCAGGCTCTCTCTCCCCTCTCCTGTGGAGTCCTCAACAATTAGTCCAGGCTAGAAAAGAGGGAGATTGCAAGGGTTGGATTTCTCCAGTTATTTGTAGGCTCCCAGGGCAAATCACCATGTGGTCCCACCTGGCCTAGAAGGGCCCGTAGGGCACCACAGTCCAAATTTGTGGGTCAGAACCTGAGTCAGCCTTAGGCTGTGTCCTTCTCTCTCCCCTCTCCCGGAGTGGTAGATCCCTGGAGCCCCTTTGCCTGTAGTCGCAGGCTCAGAGGCCCGAGAATTCTAAAGAGTCTTTAGTGTGGGGGAGGGTGCCGGCAGCAGGTGCTGCTGGTTCCAACTCACGGTTTTGTTGTCACAATTTCCCTCTTTTGTCCCTCTCTCCTCTGGGTGGTGTGCAGCCTTCACCTGCTGTCCTAAACCGTAGAAGATCTTTTTTGGGGCTGTTTCAGCCTGTCCTCTAGCTATTTTTGCCATGTCTTACTAGTCCACATCTTCCTGGAAGTCCAGTCAGTTTTTTAAAACAAAGATTTGGCCACTTGTTCCTCTGAGCTCCTGTAGCCCCCAACATAAAATTAAAACAATTTGTTTCTTCTTGTCTTTTCTATTAGGCCTTTAATTTCTTGACTAGGTTATTTATCTTAATGTAGGGTGCCCACACCCCTTCCTTTGGGGGCTTAAGTATGCTGCCTCCTACGAATACTCTGATTGGCCTAACCAATGTTAGGTAAGAAAAATGCTTTTGTCTGCTGTATTTGCTAAGTTGAACCGTGTGAGTCTGGCACTGCAAAAGGCCATTTTTTTTCCAGGCTAAGTGAAAGAAACCGCATGTACAGGAGGAAAAAGGGTAACAGAGAGGAGAGAAGAACTCAGATAGGGACCCAGAGTGAGCCCTGAAGATGTTATTTTGAGACCTTGGATTCAGCTTTGCCTGAATTTCAGGTCTGCTCCTATACTTCCCCATTATGTGTGTCAATGAATTTCCTATTTTGCTTATGCTAGTTTGAGTTAGTTCTCTATAACTTTCAACTAAGAGTTCTGTCATGAAGCTGGTAAAACTTTCTATCACAAAGTCAGTGAAAAAAAAAAGTTTGTCAAAACAACTGATAAAATTGTATTAAAAAAGTCCTGGAAGGGAGCGGATATGGCTCAAGTGGTTGAGTGCCTGCTTCCCACATGGGAGTCCCGGGTTCAGTCCCAAGTGCCTCCTAAAAACAAACAAACAAAAAAGCCAACTCAGGGCAGCCAATGTGGCTCAGTGGTTGAGTACCAGCTTCCCACATAGGAGGTCTGGGGACCCCTCAAAGCTAAACAAAACAAAACAAAACAAAAGCCCATGCCCCCTTGCATTTCCTTTTCATCTTTTGAAATTTGAAATCCCCACCAAGACAGCTGACCCAGATAGCAATCAATCTCTTAGTTCATTAACTTTGACCTAACTCTATACAAAGTAAAGCCCAGATGGACAAACCTTCCTCCAATCAATGAGTCAAGGTAACTTCTTTTTTGTCTGTAAAAATCGTTTGCCGGGAAATGGATGTGGCTCAAGCAATTGGGCTCCCATCTACCATATAGGAGGTCCAGGGTTTGATACCTGGGACCTCCTGGTGAAAGGCAAGCTGGCCCAAGTGGAGTGCTGATCCACGTGGCGTGGTGGCCCGTGTGGAGTGCTGGCCTGCACAGGCATGCTGGCCCCACGTGGAGACCTGGCACAGCAAGACGATGCAATAAAAAGAGACACAGAGAGAGACAATAAGAGATATAGCAGACCAGGGAGCTGAGGTGGCGCAAGAGATTGAGCACCTCTCTCCACTCTGGAAGGTCCCAGGATCAGTTCCCGGTACTGTCTAAAGAGAGGACAAGCAGACACAGAAGAACACACAAAGAGTAGACAGTGAGCACAAAAACAACCAGGGGGAGGGGAGAAATAAGTAAATAAATAAATAAATCTTTAAAAACAAAAAACCGTTTGCCATCCCTAGAACCCTGGAAGCTACTTCCATTCTGGCTTCCTTTGCTGCAGCAAACTTTGGTATCCTCAATAAAATGTTTTGCACCCTCAACTCCAATTTGTCTTTCACAAGTTTGGAGGCTCCAGCAAGATATAGAATGCGCCCTCTTTGGCTGTGGGGTCCAGTGATTGGCCAGGTGATGCGTGCACGAAAGACCCTTTTGTGACTGCTGTCCGATCGCCATGACTCCACACCCCCAGGTAACCCCTTCCTATATCTGAATTCCCCAGTTTGCATGGAGTTCAATTGCCTTTTATTTGGGACTTTGGTTTTGGTGCTTTTTGGTTTGGGTTTGGTTTCTGTTCTATCGTCAGACCATCCATTTATTTTCATTTAATTTCTCCCTCCAGCGCTCTAGTTTTCTGTCTTTCTCAGAGACATAGATTTTAGGAATTCCTGAGGCCCACTAAGCAGTCTCTCAACCTGGATCACATGGCAAGAAGTTTGCCGGTCCTCTCACGCTGTATAATGAGCCTCTTTTTCTACCCATTATGTTGCCTGTGTCCAGCTCCAAGTGTTCTCCTGGAACTTCCGCTCACCAGGGATTCTGCAAGGTCAGAGAGGAATCCCAGAAGCTGAGCCAAAAGGCCCAGGGCTCCAGAGACATTTCTTCTGACCACAGCATAATGGAGTCTTCTGCTCTAAACCTCCCTTTCCTCCTGTTAAAATGCTGCTTCTTATATATATACTCATACTACAGGCATGTGACTTTCTGTTGATAGGTGGATCTGATAAAGGACGATTTGCCTTTGGAGTGGCTCCTTTGAGAACTTCTTAGGAACAAAATCATGCAATTGAGAGGCACCCAAAAATAAAAAGATAAAAACAACAAAAACAACGTGGTGGAGGGGAATGGTACTTGGAGGCTGCAAGAGGACAAAATGCCTCCATAATAGCTCCACTTAAAGGTTCATTAGAAAAAGAAGAGGCCAAAAACAGAACAAAGGGGGGAAAGAACCCCATACCAAACCTATAGCTGCTCCTTCCTGTATCCAGAACTTCCCCCGTTTATTAAATATTATATATTCCATCCTTAACACAATTCCATCAAATGAAGCTATGGAAGTTAAAATTTTAACTAAGAAAGGAACTCATACTAGCTTTAAAATTTCTAATATTCACTGTTTGGCAACTTTTCCTTCTTACCACAAAGTACCTTCTTTTATATAAATACAAATTTTATCCAGAGCATCTCATTTTCTGATGATGCAGCATTACTGTATTTGTATTAGTGACTTAGTATCTTTCTGTAATTTAGAACTTTTTAAAAAGTAATGTGAAAAAGCTAACATTAAGAGAAACCTGGGGAAGCAGATGTGGCTTAAGCAATTGAGCTCCCCCCCTACCACATGGCAGGTCCCGGGTTCAGTTCCCGGTGCCTCCTAAAGAAGACCAGCAAGACAGTGAGATGACGCCATGGGCGGCATGGCGAACTGACGCAACAAAGAGACGCAGGAGGAAAAATACAATGAGAGACACAACAAAGCAGCTGAGGTGGTTCAAGCAATTAGGCACCTCCCACATCAGAAGTCTCTCATTTGGTTCCAGGACCTCCTAAAAAGAAGACGAGCACACAGCAATGCAAACAATGAGGGAGGGGGAGAAATAAATAAATAAATCATTAAAAAAAGAGAGAAACCGGATAATATTCACAGAACATAGTAGCTGACAAAATTTACTTAAGGAAAAAGTCTGTTGCGATTGACAAGGTAGGATTAGCTTTCTTACACCTAGAATGCCACTCCCGCTATAACGTGAAAGTTAGTAAAGGAGCTCACTGCCATGGATACTTAGGGTACTTGGGTACTTGGCCAACTCCAGACCTAAAAGAAATTCATAGCCACAGGAAAACAAAAGAAAACCCCCAGGCATGAAAACCCCATTCCTTATCAGAGCTCTGTTTCTCTTCTGCTGTCTCAGCCTCTGAGTATAGCTGGCAGAGCTCTGCATTAGGACACCATACAAAAGCATCCCTTTCCCTTCCCATCTCTAACTGTTCCAATGACCACACACAGGATAAATGGTCTTTTAACATATCTGACAATTTGGAATTGTTCTCTTGAGGACATCTAGAACATCTCACTGGTGTTAGAAACTTCAGCTCTGTAAATGTAGAATTTGTTTCATCAAACTGCATCTTTTTTTACACTTTGCAAGTATGGTATAATAGAAACATTTAATTAAGCAACTTGCGCTGGTTTCTCTATGGGGGTTTTAGCATCATCGATGGGCTCTTTTGTTTAGTTCTCTTGTTCTTTTTCACAATGTTGTAATGTCACAGTTCTGTGTTGTTTACTTTCCATTTCCAGTTTTCCTGGCTAGGTTAACACCTATATTTTCAATGTGACTTCTTGGATTTGTTCCAAGGCTGTACAAATCTCAATATTTTCTCCAAAATTAACTTTCTCTTGACTCTTCAGTGTTAGAATACCTACAGTGTTACATCTCCTATCAATAGGCTGAGCCCCTGCCAGAATGGTTTTTTCAAACATTGCAATAATATTTTCAACAGGCCTTGTGATTGATTGGTTCAAGACGTATAAGCCATATCCAATATTTAACAAGTTTTTTGGCATGGGAATTTTTTTTTTTTTTTTAAGATTAATTTATCATACACACACACCTCCCTGGTTGTTTTTGCGCTTGCTGTCTGCTTTCTGTGTGTTCCTCTGTGTCTGCTTGTCTTCTCTTTTTAGGCAGCACAGGTAACCAATCCTAGGACATTCCGGAGTAGAGAGAGGCACCCAATCTCTTGTGCCACCTCAGCTACCTGGTCTGCTGTGTCTCTTATTGTCTCTCTCCTGTGTCTCTTTTTGTTGCATCATCTTGCTGTGCCAGCTCCCCGTGCGGGCCAGTACTCTGCACAGGCCGGCACTCCTGCACAAGCCAGCACTCCTGTGTAGGCCAGCACTCTGCATGGGCCAGCTCTCTGCTCAGGCCAGCTCGCTGCATGGGCCAGCTTGCTTTTCTCCAGGAGGCCCCAGGAATCGAACCCTGGGCCTCCTATATGGTAGACAGGAGCCCAATCGCTTTAGCCACATCCACTTCCCAATAAGGTATTTTTGAGGTAAAAGAGCAATAAAGAAGAGAGGATGTAAGAAGCCCAAAGAGGAGATAAGAAGAATCATCTCAGAATAACTACCTAAAATGCAAGATAGACCAAAAGACAGTTAAGATTGGGGTGGGAAGTGAACAGTTTATCCATGAAGGTGGGGACAAGGGAGTATGACATTGTGACCAAGTTTCTATACAGGCTATCAGGGGGCACCATCAGCCTGTTGCCAAGGTAAGTAGAGAAGTACCAAACTGGACTTCCATATTTACAGGATATTGCCAAATTGGGAATACTATTCTCAACTATAAACTGCAAGAAATGCTTTTGTAGCCAAGTTAACAGAGGAAAAAAGTCAACAAAAATAGTTATCTGCTATTTATTTCTCAAATTAGAAATGGCAATGGAATATTTTTAATCAGGTCATTCAGTGTGGCCAATATTTCTGCTCTTGGGCTTTGCTCATTAATCAGGTTCAGGCATTCAGAAAATGTCTTGTTTACTTTTTCAATAAATACTCTCTTTTTCTTTTCAAGGAGGTACCAGGGATTGAATCCAGGACCTCATACATGGGAAGCAGGTGCTCAACTACTGAGCTACACCCACTCCCCAGGAAATAGTCTTTATTCATCTCCTTCTGCCATGGTAGTCCAGAAGGACCCAACTGGTTTTTAATTTTTTCCTTCAGGATCAAGCTTGGTAAGTACAGAGCTAGGAGGCCTTTTCAACACTTCCTTTTCCAGTTTTCTACTCAATCAGATGAATTTTCTCTCTTCTACAGTTTCTTTGGGCTGAGCCGATCTATCAAGGGATGCTTTTGGTACAGTATCTCTTCACTGGTTAATGATTTTTTACTTTTCTATCAGTTTGGTATTAGAAGATGAAGCAGGCTGGTTATAGTTTCAGAATCTATACTACTTGATAATATCTCATTTCCTTTTGCATCATGAGAACTGATTTTGAAACTAGATAAACCAGTATTTTTGTTTTTAGATAAACCAGTTTTTAATTGGCAAATCCCTTTCCAGTAAGCCCTTTCTGGATTGTAACACTG
Organism: Tolypeutes matacus; assembly: GCA_026826555.1. Classification (NCBI taxonomy): domain Eukaryota; kingdom Metazoa; phylum Chordata; class Mammalia; order Cingulata; family Chlamyphoridae; genus Tolypeutes; species Tolypeutes matacus. Next base: position 24,030,452 of record JAKSZT010053764.1, on the reverse strand, counting down.
GCAGAAGTTCTATCGATGCCCTGTTTCACCTTGTCCTGCATAGTATTTTGTGACTTCTAATAGGAGGTTGAACAAATTGTCTGTCCTGAGATGCTGTGCTTAGAACTTTCCAAGTCTAGGCTTCTGTAAAGTCTTTTTTTTAAAAAGATTTATTTATTTATTTACACCACCTTAGTTCCTGGTGCCATGTCTCATCTTGGCTGTCCCCTGTGTCTCTCTCTTGCTGGGTCATCATCTTGCTGCACGGCTTGGTGGGGCCTGGTTCGCCATGTGCAGGCCACCTACACACCATCTATTTTTTTAATTTTACCAGGAGGTCCCAGGAATTGAAGCTGGGTCCCTCTATATGGCAGATAGATACCCAACCACTTGAACCACATCCTCCCCCCCTTCTGTAAAGTCTTGGATTGCAGGCTGAGCCCTCTCAGCTACAGCTGCAAGTTGCTGGGCATGGCCAGAAGGTCAAAAATGCCATGTTTCTCTGTTTTAATGTCTGAATTATGGCTGAAAAATTTTTAATTGAAGATATAAGCTCTCTATTTGTATCTGTTTGTTTGATGTGTATTTTCCTACCTTCGGGTGGTATTACCATACTAACAAATACAAATTCTTGAAAGAGCTCTATTCAAATTGCTTAAAGATAAAGTGTTTATATAAATTAATACTCCTAAAGTTCCAGAAGTTAAGGAAACCAAAATTCTAATACTTCCAGTGTAAAAAGAGTATTTGTAAAATTAAATCCAAATGTTTTAAAAATTCAAGTGCACATAATCTAGGTAAACCTTTGGCAAACAGGACTGTATTAATATTAGTTAAATAAAAACAGTTATGTCTTCTGAGATCTCAATGTTAAGTGCAATACAAGCATGCAATTTTATTCTACATGGGTATGTTCTTCCTAAATTTATACAGGTTTACTGATCAAATATACTAGCATGATATCAACTAGATGAAAAATATAAATTCATGTTTAACCAAAATTGAGTTATTATTATTCTGACAAACTTCATTTCAAGAGTTATTGTGTTTTATAGGATGTTGGCCTGAAGACAATTTCCAAGATCTTTATGGGAACTTATATATATGCAGGTATGCAGGATGTGTTTTTGTTATGGAAAAAGAGTAGTTTTATCCTAAAATAATTTAACTAGGTGTTGCAGAATGAGAAACAGGAAAGTGTAGGACAAAATCTAAATGGTTATAGAGAGTTTTTTTTCAGGAGGCACCAGGAACTGAACCCAGGACTTCCCATGTGGGACGTGGGAGCTTAACCACTTGAGCCACATCTGCTCCCTATACTAACTTTTTTTTCTCCTTACTAACTTTTAAAATCTTTTTTTGATACTTTGGTAAAGTAGGTAATCAACTATTGCTTATCAGTGACTGTATCAGTCCACCAAAGGGGTACCAATGCAAAGTACCAGAAATCTGTTGGCTTTCTTAAAGGGTATTTATTTGGGAGTAAATGTCCCAAGGCCATGGAGAGTCTAACTCAGGGTACTGTAAGAGGTACTTACTCGCCAAAGTCAGCTGCCATGTGTTGAAGCAAAATGGTAGGTGATCTCTCCTGGGTTTCAGCCTTCCCCTTTGGGCTTCCTCTTCTTTTGAGGCTTCATGGGCCCAGATTTTTTCTAATCTCAGCTATAGGCTGTCAGTAGTCTAAAGACTACTTTAGAATCTAGATGGAAAGGATCTGTCTCTTGGGGCTTCCTCTCTATTCTGTCACAGAGCTCTTTCTTTTCAGGTCTTCTATATCAGTCTCAGCTGTTCTGTTCTCTTCCCAAAGTTAGCTACAGACTATAAGTCAAATGTCTCATCTTTCCCGGGGGCCCCAGGATGAAAAATTACAGAGCTCTCTCTCTCTTCCCATGTGTCTTCTTGAGTGAGTGTCCATTTTACATCAGACCCAGCAAGGGGGCAGGGACTCAACCTGAGTCACATCCTCTGATGTAGTCAAATCTAAAAGCCTAATCTCAACAGATAATCCAATCAAAGACAAATCAGCCTAATCCAATGCAATCAAAGGGTATCACACCTAGAGGAATAGATCAGTTTACAAACACATTTTTTTCCCTTTGGGGATTCATAAAATAATCTCAAACTGTCACAGTGACCTATGATCTTATTTTAATCAAGGGTTCAAACCTCCCAGCAACGTTTGCCTTCTCAAAATTAAACCCTAAAGAGTATTATTTTTATTTCAAACTGTCTTTGGGATTTTCCAGAGGACCCCTGGAAAATAAAAAAGATTTGTTCTTTCACCTTATAAAAAGAAAGGGACAAGAAATGGGTTCATTTGTTATGAGTTGCATGGGAATTGTCAAATTAAAAGGGATTTTCTAAACTTTTGGTTAATTTATAATGGTAAAATATTATTCATATAAATATTTAGTTATTATATAAAATTCCTAGAGATTTGACAGTGTTCTGATACTGACCAGCATGATATTAGAAAACAGTGTAGTGTTATTGGTCATAAATTTTGTTATTCTTTTTTTTAAAAAAATGTTACATGCCACAAAGACAATTAAATTGTCAGTTAAATTATATTACGCTGATGCTTCTCTGAAAGTGCTTGCAGTCAGCTACAGGTCAGAGCTTCATTTTCAGCAATTGAAAAAAAAAAGAAAAAAAGTGGCAGTGGGGGAGAGACTTTAAAAAGGAAACACGGCAAATATAAAAATTAAGTTTTACCTGTCAATTAACATAGCCCTGGTAAAACTGTAAAGGTGGGACAGGGTCAAATACGTTGACCACAGGACCTTTGGACATCTTCAAATGGACTTCATACAGCCACTTCCTTTTTCTATGGGATATGAATGTTACCAAGCAAAAGTGGGCTTCATTGCCCAATGCACTTCATTAATGACCAATTCATTAATGAATTGAGACACTGGAGTTTCAAAGAGAGAGAGAGTTTTATTGCTAGCACACAGCAAGGCAGTCAGGTGGCCTATTGGCTTAAACTCTGCCTTCCTAAACTGTAGCAATTCTGATAGTTTTATAGTATCTAAAGACAGGCAGGTTTATTTTAATGAGCAATTTTTTTTTTTTTACAATCAGCAGATAAAGGTTATATAGTTTTACAATCATCAGAGATAATGGTATCTGGATTCTAGTTCAGCAAGTTTCAGTAATTTCAGGTATTTACTTTTGGCTACTCAATAATATTCTAGAAAGTAAAAGGGCATCTATATAATGATTCAGTAATCCTAATGATGTGTTAATTCTTAAGTCTCAGTTACATGAACATGTCCTTGTTATTATATGTCTGTTTTCTAGATGGATAGAGGTTTTTCCTTGTCACAAAGTTACTGCCCTCGTTGTAGCTGAAAAACTATTAGACTTTGTTTTCCCCATCTGGGGAATTCCTGCTATTCCTTCAACCCACAAAGCCCCCAATTACCAGAAATGTAATCAAGGAACTTTGCAAGGTCTTATCCATCAACCACAAGCCTCACTGTCCCTATCACCCTCAATTGTCAGGAAATGTAGAAAGAACAAATAGTATCTTAAAACTTAAGCTAACTAAAGTATTTGAATCCTTCTATTTCTACCTTGGCCTAGGATTCTTCCTTTGGCCTTGAAGGCCATGAGATCTAGCCCACAAAGAAAACACCAGCTATGAAATCATAATGGGAAGACCCATGAGGCTTATTGTTTCTCCTGCTTTACTGGACTCCAACCTGTTACAATATAAAATTACTAATTATTGTGAGGGACTAATCTCTATACTCAGTTCCACCATTCATAGATCTAGGCTGTGTTTCTCGAAATTATTCTACAGTGGATTCTACATAACCTTCAACTTAGAGACCTGACATCCTGGAGGAGGCATCAATGAAAGACTACTTTAGAATCTAGATGGAAAGGATCTTAAGACACTGACCACCACCATGGCAATAAAACTACAGGGAATTGACCCCTGGATCCACCTGTCACAACTAAAACTTGCTCCAAGCTCTTGAGAGTTTACTCCCATTTTTGGTATCTCAAGCTCAAATTGACACAAGGATTCCACAAGCAGACAGCATCTGATGTAGAGAGTTTCTGCCCAAGATGTTGAAACAAGCAGATGATGCCCAAGATCATGAATCAATACACACCTGAATTTCCTTATCTTATTCCTTGACTTCACTCTCTGTCTAAATATTCTCTTATTCATCCTATACCTTCACCATGATTTTCTTCTATCTCCTCTTTACCCCATTTCTGCCCTACAGCCTCCTACCTTGAACATAATTTTGTTGTCCTTCTAGCACACCATAAAGCAAACAAATCTGATCAGAGTAACTGCTGTGTCTGTGCCTATCCACCCCCTGCCCCTCAGTCTTAAAACAGGTATTTTTCTAATAACCATCTGTTGTAGTTTGAGACTTTTATGGATCCCCCCAAAAATCACGTCTTTAGAGCTAATCCATTCCTATGAATGTAAATCTATTGTAGGTAATACCTTTTGATTAGGTTATTTCAGTTGGGGCAAGGCCCAGCGTGGGTCCTACTGGAGTCCTTTATAAACAGGATAAATATGGAGAAAGAGGAGGAGAAAAGCCACAGAAGCCAGAAACTGAAAGCAATGAAACTAGGAAGAGAAGGGAGACACCAGCAGAGGCCACCCTGTGCCTTGCCATGTGACAGAGAAGTCCAGGATTGCTGGCAGCCAGTCATCAGTGAGAAAGCACTGCCTGATGATGCTTTGATTTGGACATTTTCCTAATCTCAGAACTGCGAGCGTATAAACTAATAAGTTCCCACTGTTAAAAACCAACCCATTTCTGGTATATTTCATTTCAGCAGCCTAGCAAACTAAAACACCATCTGTCTTATACTTGTTGATTTGGCCCTGACAGGAAATATCAGATACCCAATCAGATAGTTCTACTTTTTGGAATGACTCTGGGCTGTGCCTTAAGAGCCCCCCAAGACTGGAATTACATGTAGCCTCTCCAATTCAAGGAATATGGTGTTTTCACTTGAAACCAGACAGATAAAAATAACCGTCCTGAAGGGCATAGTAAATGTTCGTTTTTATATGGCAAAATTCCTTTTACCATGAGCTAGGAACACACTGTAAGGTCCAGACCCCCTTTAGAAATACTATTCTTCTCCAAGCACCCTATAGCTGTTTGATATTGTTTCTAATAATAGATATTGGAATTCCAAAATAGATATTGAATTATGTTTGTAAACTGGTCTGTTCCTCTGGGCATATTAGATTATATTGCATTTGAGTTTTCACTTTTACTTGATTAAATAATGATTAAGGCTTTGATTGGGCCATGTCAGTAGGACGTTGAGTCCCTGCCCCCTTGGTGGGTGGGCACTCAGAGAAACCAGACTGCAGAGAAGGGAGGTTAGAGTTTTGATATTGAAGCCCGGGGAAGTAAACACACACAGGAGAAGAACACAGAGGAAGAGAGATGGCTCCATAGACACAGCAGAGGCCCTGGGAAGAGGGAAGAGCTGTTAGCCTGATAGTGTACAGCTGGCCTTGTGGAGAGAACAGAGCAGCTGAGCCCAGAGATAAAGACCCCCAGGAAGAGAGGAACTCAGGAAGCCTGAGCCTTTGCAGAAGTAGGCAGCCATCTTGCTCCAACACATGGCAACAGACTTTGGTGAGGGAAGTAACTTCTGCTTTATGACCTGGTAACTGTAAGCTTCTACCCCAAATAAATACCCTTTATAAAAGCCAACAGATTTCTGGTACTTTGCATCAGCACCTCTTTAGCTGACTAATACACACCCTAAGGTTTTAAGAACATAAGAACTTATTCCACTCAAGGCACAAATTTCTGGTAGGCTGAAAGGTCAGGCAAAGGAAAATTATTGGTTAAATGGGACTAGTTCAGATAATAAAAAGTGATCATGGCTGTGATTCTTCTTTTGTAGTTTATACCCAATTAGCTCTATATGCCAATATCCCATTCCCTAATGGCAATAGATACCCTTATTAAGCTCTTCATACAAAATATTGCCCATAAATTGGGTTAGTTCCTGTTATACAGCTTATGCTCCTTTCCAAATGGTTATTTATGATAAGCTTCCAAAAGGGAAAATTAGAAATATGAGGGCTTATGACCTCTTCCCACACCATAGAAACTTATGAAAAGACTATTGCCAGGGAAGTGGGTATAGCTCAGTGGTTGAGTGGCTGCTTCCCACGTACAAGGTCCCAGGTTCAATCTCCAGTACCTCCTTAAAAGAGAGAGAGAGAGAGAGAGACTATTGCCAGACTATTGCCAGAGTAGATACAGCTCTAAATGGATCATGGAAAAACCCCATAACCCAGGCTAAACTCATGGGATATTTTGTTCTTGGTATTATTCCCATTGTCTTTGGGGCAGCTATCTCCTGTGTTGGAAGATACACTGTAAGATTACAGATGGTATTAGGAAAGGTAACTTTAGAGTTTGAGAAATCTATCTTTCACCTAGGGCAGGCCATCAGCTAACTCGCTGAGGAAGTATTGGAACTTCACAAAATGACTACAAAATTGATTGGCATTAGACTGTATTCTGGTTCTCTAAGGACGTGCATTCACTAGTGGGGACCAAGTACTCTGTATTTGTAAGTGAAAGCCAAGATGTTTACCAAGAGGATAGTGGCAGCAGAAGTCCATGCTAGAGAAGCAGCCAAATCAGATTAAACACCTCCCAAATCTGATCAATATGATTATCCTTGGTTAGCTTCCAGGGCCATGGGAAACTTGGCTCAGAGAGGTCCTAATAGGGGAACTTGTCATCCTCTCAAACATAATGTCTCTCAGTTGTTGTCAGATTTCTCTACCCTTTATTATGCAGCCACTAACTCGACAAGTGACATAACTGAGGATAAAAAACCAGCATGAATGGGATGACAAAAATCTCCATCTTCAGCTAGCTTGTAAAATCAGAGATGAAACATGAAGAGATTTTTAGTGGTGAATGAGAGCACAACAACATCTTTGGTCAAACCCTTGTGATCAAAGGAATGACTAAAAGAAAGGAAATTGCTAAAATTATTTGGGGTTTACTCAGAGCCAAATAAATCATACCCTCTTGAGTTTCCTCTTTATGTTTTGAAACTTGAAATCCCTGCCAAGGCAATTGATCCAGATAGACAATCAAGTCCCTAGTTCATTACCTTTGATCCAATCCAAAATAAAGCCCACCTGTGTAAACCCACCCCCACAAGATGAACAAACCCTCTTCCTCCCATCAGTAGGATTCAGGCTAACTTTCTTTTTTCTATTCAAAAAAATTTATTGAGGTATATCATTCATACATGAACATACATAAACAATAAGTGTATAGTAAAAGTTGTGAATTTATACACAAAAAAACATGCATATCGTCATACAGGGCTCCCATACATCACTCCACCACCAAAACCTTGCATTGTTGTGAAACATTTGTAACAAATTATGACAGCGCATCGTCAAAGTATTAACACTAATTATAGGCCATATTTTACATTTGGTGTATTTTCCCCAAACCCACTCTATTATTACTTTTTGCTCATAAACCACACAATTTATCTAAAGCTTACAATCAATGGCATTTGCTATCATCTCAGAGTTGTGCATTCATCACTTCAATCAACATTGGAGCATTTTCATCACTCCAAAAAAATAAAGAAAAAAAAATACAACATAAACAAACCACTATCATACTCATATGTTAGGAATCACATATCATATCATAGGAATTACAAATCCTATGATGTGTTTTCACCATTCCTATTCACTTCCAAACAGTTCCAAACAACTTCCTAATTCTGCACAGATTAAACCTCAGCTTTTCATTCTCTAACCACATACTATTCTTTGGTGACATATTTTAGCTATTCATTCCATGAGTTCATTATTTTATTTAGTTCATGATAACAATATTATAAAATATTTGTCCTTTTGTACCTGACTTGCTTCACTCAACATAATGGACTTGCTTCACTCAACATAATGTCCTCCAGGTTCATCATGTTGTCATATGCTTCATGATTTCGTTTCTCCTTACAGCTGAATAATATTCCATCATGTGTATATACCACAGTTTGTTTAGCCATTCATCAGTTGAGGCACACTTGGGTTGTTTCCATCTTTTGGTAATTGTGAATAATACTGCTATGAACATTGGTGTGCATATGTCTGTTTGTGTCACTGCTCTCAGATCTTCTGGGTATATACCTAGTAGAAATATTGCCAGGTCACATGGCAGATCTATATCTAACTTCCTTAGGAACCGCCAAACAGGTTTCCACAGTGGCTATACCATTCTACATTCCCACTAACAGTGAATAAGTGTTCCTATCTCTCTACATCCTCTCCAACAATTGTAGTTTTCTGTTTTGTTAATAATGACCATTCTAGTAGGATTGAAATGATATCTCATTGTACCTGTCATTTGCATTTCCCTAATAGCCAGTGATGTTGAACACTTTTTCATGTGTTTTTTTCACCATTTGTATTTCTTCTTTAGAAAAATGTCCATTCAGGTCTTTTGCCCATTTTTCATTGGGTCATTTGTCTTTTTATTGTTGAGTTGTAGGATCTCTTTATATAGCATGGATATTAGACCCTTGTTTTTTTTTTGTTTTTTGTTTTTTAAAGATTTTATTTATTTATTCATTTATCTCCCCCCTGCTGCTTGTGCTCGCTGGGCCAGCCAACCACGCCGCTCGGGCGGGCCCGCCCCCACCAGGAGGCCCCGGGAACCGAACCCGGGGCCTCCCACACGGCAAACGGGAGCCCCACTGACCGAGCCACAGCCGCCTCCCTTAGACCCTTGTTAGATGTGTAATTTTCAAATATTTTCCCCCATTAAGTAGGCTGCCTTTTTACCCTCCTCACAAAGTCCTTTGAGGTTCAGAAGTGTTTATCTATTTTTTTCTTTTGTTGCTCATGCTTTGGGTGTAAGGTTTAAGAGATCCCCACCTACTACAAGTTCTTGTAAATGTTTCCCTACATTATCTTCTAGGAGTTTTGTGGTCCTAACTGGTTTATTTTATTTATTTATTTATTTTCAAAGAAGCCTTAGATTACATAAATGTTACATTAAAAATATAAGGGATTCCCATATGCCCCACTCCCTCTCCCCGCCCCCCCCCCCAACTTTCCCACATCAACGGCATCCCTCATTAGTGTGGTGCATTTGTTACAATTGATGAACACATATTGAACTGACTTTTATGTTTAGGTCTTTGATCCATTTTGAATGGGTTCTTGTATAGGGAGTGAGATAGGGAGGCTTTTTCATTCTTTTGGTTATGGATCGCCAGTCATCCCAGCTCCATTTGTTGACGAGACTGTTCTGTCCCAAAAAAGTGGGCGTGGTAGGCTTATCAAAAATCGGTTGACCATGGAGGTGAGGGTCTATTTCTGAACTCTGAATTTGGTTTCGTTGAACCATGTGTCTATCTTTATGCCAATACCTTGCTGTTTTGACCACTGAAGCTTTACTTCAAGGTCAGGAAGCATGAATCCTCTGATTTTGCTCTTCTTTTTTAGTATGTTTTTGGCTATTTGGGACCCCTTTCCCTTCCAAATAAATTTGGTGATTGACCTTTCTACTTCTGTAAAGTAGGCTGTTGGAATTTTGATTGGGATTGTGTTGAATCTATAAATCAGTTTGGGTAGATTTGAAATCTTCACAGAGTTTATTCTTCAATACATAAACATAGGATGTCCTTCCATTTGTTTAGGTCTTCTTTGATTTCTTTTAGCAGTGTTCTGTAGTTTTCTGAATACACATCCTTTACATTCCTGGTTAAATTGATTCCTAGGTATTTGAGTCTTTTTGTTGCTATTGTAAATGGAATTTTTTTTCTTGATTTCCCCCTCAGCTTGCTCATTACCAGGTATAGAAATGCTGTTTATTTTTGCATGTTGATCTTGTATCCTGTCATTTTGCTCAGTGTATTTATTAGCTCAAGTAGCTTTGTTGTAGATATTTCAGGATTTTCTAAATATAGAATCATGTCATCTGCAAATAGTAAGAGTTTTACTTCCTCTTTTCCAATTTGGATGCCTTTGATTTCCTTTTCTTGCCTAATTGCTCCATCTAGAACTTCTGGCACAATGTTGAATAAGAGTGGTGACAGTGGGCATCCTTGTGTTGTTTCTGATCTTAGAGGGAAGGTGTTCAACTTCTCATTGAGTACTATGTTGGCTGTAGGATATTTATATAAGAACTTTATTATGTTGAGGAAATTTCTTTCTATATCTATCTTTTGAAGTGTTTTTATCAAAAAAAGATGCTGGATTTTGTCAGATGCCTTTTCTGCATCAATTGAGATGATAGTGTGTTTTTTTTCCCTTCAATTTGTTAATGTGGTATGTTACATTGAATGATTTTCTTATGTTGAATTAGCCTTGTATACCAGATCGTGATGTGTAAGTCTTTTGATATGCTGTTGGATTTGATTTGCAAGTATTTTGCTGAGAATTTTTGCATCTATGTTCATTAGGAAGATTGGTCTATAATTTTTTTTTTTTTTTTTTTTTTTTTTAGTGTTTTTATCTGACTTTGGTATTAGGATGATGTTGGCTTCATAAAATGTGTTGGGTAATTTTTCATTACTCTTCGATTTTTTGGAAGTTTAAGCAGGACTGGATTTAATTCTTTTTGACATGCTTGTTAGAATTCACCTGTGAATCCATCTGGTCCTGGACTTTTCTTTGTTGGGAGATTTTTGATGACAGATTCAATCTCTTTAAATGTGATTGGTTTATCAAGTTCCTGTATTTCTTGTAAAGTCAGTGTAGGTTGTTTATGCATTTCTAGGAATTTGTCCATTTATTCTAGGTTGTCTAGTTTGTTGGCATACAGTCTCTCATAATACCCTCTTATGATCCTTTTTATTTCTGTGGGGTCAGTCATAAGGTCCCCCCTTTCATTTCTGATTTTATTTGCTTCTTTTTTTCATTGTCATTCTAGAAAGGGTTTGTCAATTTTATTGTTTTTCTTAAAGGACCAGCTTTTGGTTTTGTTGATGTTCTCTACTGCTTTTTTTTGTTGTTGTCAATTTCACTTACTTCCTCTCTAATCTATATTATTTCTTTCTTTCTGCTTGCTTTGGGATTGGTTTTTGATCTTTTTCTATTTTCTCCAGGTGTTTAGTTAGGTCTTTGAATTTAGTTCTTTCTTCTTTTTTAATATAGGCATTTAGGGCTATAAATTTCCCTCTCAGCACTTCCTTCATCCTATCCTATAAATTTTCATAAGTTGTGTTCTGTTTTCATTTGTCTCAAGATATTTACCAACTTCTCTTGCGATTTCTTCTTTGACTCACTGATTGTTTAGGAGTGTGTTGTTTAGCATCTATAAATTTGCAAATGTTCCCCTTTTCTGCCTATTATTGATTTCCAGCTTCATTCCATTATGATCAGAGAAGGTACTTTGTACACTTTCACTCTTCTTAAATTTATTGAGAGCAGATTTGTAGCCCAGCATATGGTCTATCCTGGAGGAAGACCTATGAGCATTTGAGAAGAATGTATAACCTGTGGATTTGGACTGCAATGCTCTGTATATGTCTGTCAGATCCAGCTTGTTTAGCATATTCTTCAAGTTCTCTGTTTCCTTGTTGATCATCTGTTGAGTTGTTCTATCTATCGATGTGAGTGGTGTCTTGAAGCCTCCAACTATTATTGTAGAGATGTATATTTCTTCTTTCAGTTTTGCCAGAGTTTGCCTCATTTATATTGGAGCTCCCTGGTTAGGTGCATAGATATTTATGACTGTTACTCCTTCCTGGTGCGTTGTCCCTTTCATTAATATATAATGGCCTTCTGCATTTCTTGTCACTTTTTTTCACATTTAAAGTCTGTTTTGTCCAACACCAGTATAGCTAGCCCTATTCTCTTTTGGTTACTGTTTGTGTTTAATATCTTTTTCCAATCATTTGCTTTCAGTCAATTTGCATCCTTGGGTCTAAGGCAAGTCTTCTGCAGATAGCATAGGGATGGTTTATGTTTCCTTACCCATTTTGTCAGCTTAAGTCTTTTGACTGAGAAGTTTAATCTAATAACATTAAGTACTATTACTGTAAAGGTATTACTTATGTCAACCATACTATCCTTTGAATTTCATATGTCATATCTTATTTTTGTCTGTTTTACTATTTTGGTTACCTTTTCTGATAGTCTTCACTTCTACACTCTCCTCCAAGCCTCTCTCTCTTTTCTTTTCTTTTCAGGCTGGTGAACTTCCTTTAGTATTTCCTGCAGAGCTGGATTCTTGTTTCCGTTAGTTTCTGTTTATCTGTGAATATTTTAAACTCACCATTGTATTTAAAGGACAGTTTTGTTGGATAAAAAAATTCTTGGTTGGTAGTGGTAGTTTTTCTCCTTCAGTACCTTAATTATATTATACCACTGCCATCTCACCTCCACAGTTTGTGAAGAGAAATCCATGCTAAGTAACTGGACATCCCTTTTATGTGATGTTTTGCTTTTCCCTTGCTACCTTCACAATTTTCTGTTTAACTTTGACATTTTGCTTTCTGAATATTATATGTCTTGGGGTAGGTCTATTTGGATTTTTTCTAATTGGAGTGCACCATGTTTCCTGGACATGTATATTCATATCTTTCATGAGAGTTGAGAAATTTTTGGCCATTATTTCCTCAAATACTCTTTCTGCTCCTTTTCCCTTCTTTTCTCCTTCTGGAATTCCCATAACACATATGTTGTTGTGTTTCATGCTATCATTCAACTCCTTGTGCCCAGGCTCAATTTTTTCCATTCTTTTCTTCTCTCATTTTAATTTCAACTGTTCTGTCTTCTATGTCACTGATTTTTTTTTTCTCTTAATTTTAAAAAACAAACCAATTTTATTTTGAAAATATTAATAAAGCATACAATTCATCCAAAGTGTACAATCAATGGTATTTGGTATAATCACATAGTTGCACATTTATCACTTCAATCATTATTAGAACATTTTCATTATTTCAATAATAATAATAAGCAAAAAACTGACAAAGAAGAAAATTCTTCACCTCTCAATTTCTCTATGTTTCCCCTGCTGTACATAGCTGCTATTTCTCTCTATTCTTACACAATTATTTATTAAGCAGTTTTACTGAGATATTTTCATATACCATACAATCTATCCAAAGTGTATAATCAATGGCTTTTAGTATAATCACAATATTGTGCATTCATCACCAGAGAAAAATTTTCAAACCATTTCATTACTCCAAAAAGAAAAAATCAACACCCCTTAGCATGCCTTCCCCAGCTCTACATAGCCACTAATCTAATTTCATCTTTATAAATTGATTTATATTTACATTTTATATAAAAGGAAACATATAATATGTTACACAATGTATTTAGTTCATAGTAATGCAATCATACATTTTTTGTCCTTTTCTGTCTGACTTGCTTCACTCAACATAATGTTCTCTGGATTCATCCATTTTGTCATATGCTTTATTAGTTCATTTTTTCTTACAGCTGCATAATATTCCACTGTGTGAATACACCACAGTTTGTTTATCCATTCATCAGTTGATAGACACCTGGCTTGTTTCCAAATTTTGAGAATCGTGAATAATGCTGATATGATCATCAGTGTACAGATGTCTGTTCGTGTCATTGCTCTCTGTTATTCTGGGTATATGCTCAGGGGTGGTATTGCAAGGTCACATGGCAAATCTATATTCAACTTCCTTAGGAACCACCAAACAGATTTCCACAGTGGCTGTACCATTCTACATTCCCACCAACAGTGAATAAGTATTTCTATCTCCACATCCTCTCCAACACTTGTAGTTCTCTGTCTTTTTAATAGTGGCCATTCTAATAGGTGTGAAAATAATATCTCATTGTAGTTTTGATTTGCATTTCCCTAATCATTAGTCATGTTGAACATTTTTTCATGTGGTTTTTATTTTGTCATTTGTATTTCTTCTTTGGACAAATGCCTATTCAAGTCTTTTGCCCATTTTAAAATATATACTTTTTATTTTTTTAAAAAAGATACTTAGGTTACAGTTTGCCCATTTTTTAATTGGGTCATTTGTCTTTTTATTGTTGAATTGTAACATCTATTTATATACAATGAATATTAAACCCTTATTGGACATGTGATTTCAAAATATTTTCCCCCATTGAGTTGGCTGCTTTTTTATCCTTTTGATAAAGGTCTGTGAGGTACAAAAGTGTTTAATTTTGAGGAAGTCCTATTTACCTATTTTTTTCTTTTGTTGTCCATGCTTTGGGTGTAAGGTCCAAGAAACTATCACCTACCACAAGGTCTATAAGATGTTTCCCTACATTTTCTTCTAGTAGCTTCATGGTGCTGACTTTCATATTTAGGTCTCTGATCCATTTTGAGCTGATTCTTTTATAGGTAGAGAGATAGGTGTCCTCTTTCATTCTTTTGGTTGTAGATATCCAGTTCTCCAAGCACTATTTGTTTTGTCCTGTTAACATGGACTTGATAGGTTTTTCAAAAATCACTTGGCCTTGGGTGTGAGGGTTTATTTCTGGACTCTCAGTTCTATTCCACTGATTGTTGTGTCTATCTTTATGCCAGCACCATACACTTTTGACTCTGTAGGTTTGTAATATTTTTCAGGGTCAGGCAGTGAAATTCCTCCCACTTTGCTCTTCTTTTTTAGAATGTTTTTGGCTATTTGGTTACACTTTCCCTTCCAAATGAATTTGGTAATTGCTTTTTCTATTTCTGTAAAGTAGGTTGTTGGAATTTTGATTGGTATTGCATTGAATCTAAAAATCAGTTTGGGTAGGATTGACAACTTCACAATATTTTGTCTTCAATCCAAGAACACAGAATGTCTTTACATTTGTTTAGTTCTTTATTGATTTCTTTTAGCATTGTTTTGTAGTTTTCTGCATATAGGTCCTGTCCTCCTTCAGTTAAATTTATTCCTAGGTATTAGAGTCTTTTTGTTGCTATTGTAAATGGAATTTTTCCCCTGATTTCCTCCTCAGATCATTCAGTACTGGTGTACAGAAACATTACTGATTTTTGCATGTTGATCTTGTATCCTGCCAATTTGCTGAACTCATTTATTAGTTCAAGTTGCTTTTCATAGATATTTCAGAATTTTCTAAATATAGGATCATGTCTTCCACAAATAGTGAGAGTTTTACTTCCACTTTTCCTATTTGGATGGCTTTTATTTCTTTTTCTCATCTAATTGCTCTAGCTAGAACATCTAGCACAATGTTGAATAACAATGGTGACAGTGGGCATCCTGGTTTTGTTCCTGATCTTAGAAGGAAAGCTTTCAACATTTCCCCATTGATTATGATGTGGGCTGTGGGTTTTTCATATATGCCCTATATCATATTGAGGAATTTTCCTTTTAATTCTATCTCTCAAAGTGTTTTTTTCAAGAAAGGATGCTGGATTTTGTCGAATGCCTTTTCTGTATCAATTGAAATGACCATGTGGTGTTTTTCCTTCAATTTGTTAATGTGGTGTATTACATTGATTTTCTTATGTGGAAGCAGCCTTGCATACCAAGAATAAATCCTACTTGGTCATGATATATAAGTCTTTTGATATGCTGTTGGACTCAGTTTGCACATATTTTGTTGAGAAATTTTGCATCTATGCTCATTAGAGAGATTAGTCTGTAATTTTCTTTTCTTGTAGTGTCTTTATCTGGCTTTGGTATTAGGGTGATGTTGGCTTTGTAAAATGTGTTGAGTAATTTTTGGAAGAGTTTAAACAGGATTGGTGTTAGTTCTTCTTGATATCCTTGTTAGAATTCACCTGTGAAGTCATCTGGTGCTGGACTTTTCTTCATTGGGAGATTTTGTTTTTCAAAAGATTTATTTATTTATTTCTCCCCTCTCCCGCTCATTGTTTTGCGCTCACTGTCTGCTGTCTGCTGTCTGTGTTCTTCTGTATCTGCTTGTCTTCTCTTTAGGCAGCACTGGGAACCGATCCTGGGACCTTCCAGAGTGGAGAGAGATGCTCAATCTCTTGCACCACCTCAGCTCCATGGTCTGCTGCATCTCTTATTGTTTCTCTTCTGTGTCTCTTTTTGTTGCGTCATCTTGCTGCACCAACTCTGTGCAGGCCAGCACTCCACATGGGCCAGCTCTCCATGTGGACCATCTTGTTGCACAGGCCAGCTTGCTTTTCACCAGGAGGCCCTGGGAATCGAACCCTGGACCTTCTATATGGTAGACGTGAGCCCAATCTCTTGAGCCATATCTGCTTCCCCATTGGGAGATTTTTGACAACAGATTCGATCTCTTTAAATGTGATTGGTTTATCAAGTTCTTGTGTTTCTTGTAAAGTCAGTGTAGGTTGTTTGTGCATTTCTAGGAATTTGTCCATTTCTTCTAGTTTGTCTAGTTTGTTGGCATACAGTTTCTCATAATATCCTCTTATGATCCTTTTTATTTCTTTGGGGTCAGTTGTAACTTCCCTCCTTTCATTTCTGAATGTATTTATTTGCATCTTCTCTTCTTTTCTTTGTTAGTGTTGCTAGGGGTTCATTTATTTTATGGATCTTCTCAAAGAACCAGCTTTTGGCTTTGTTGATTTTCTTTATTGTTTTTGTGTTTCCAATTTCATTTATTTTGTGTTGTAATCTTTATATTCTTTCCTTCTGCTTGTTTTGGGATTGGATTGCTGTTATTTTTCTATTTTCTCCAGTTATTTAGTTAGATCTTTGATTTTAGCCTTTCTTCTTTTTTACTATAGGCATTTAGGGGTATAAATTTCCCTCTCAAGACTGCTTTCACTGTATCTATCCCATAAGTTTTAATAAGTTGTGTTTTTGTTTTCATTTGTCTCAATATATTTACTGATTTATCTTGCAATTTTTCTTTGATCCACTGATTGTTTAGTAGCATGTTGCTTAGCCTCCACACATTTGTGATTTTACCTCTTTTCTGTCTATTATTGATTTCCAGTTTCATTCTATTATGATCTGAGATGGTGCTTTTTATAATTTCAATCTTTTTATATTTATTGAGAGCTGCATTGTGATCTAACATGTGGTCTATCTTGGAGAAAGATCCATGGGCACTTAAGAAGGATGTATCACCCACCAAGTTTGAGTGCAATGTTCTGTAAATGTCTATTAGGTCTAACTCATTTCTCATATTGTTCAAGTTCTGTTCCATGTTGATCTTCTGTCTAATTGTTACATCTAACGATATGAGTTGTGTGTTGAAGTCTCCAACAATTATTGTAAAGATGTCTGTTTCTCTCTTCAATTTTGCCAGAGTTTGTCTCATGTATTTTGGGTCACCCTGGTTGGGTGCATAGATATTTATGATTGCATTTTTTCCTGGATTTCCCCCCCCCCCTTTTTTTTTTCATTAGTGTGGTACATTTATTGCAATTGATAAACACATTTTGGGGCATTGCCACTGAGCATGGATTATAGTTTACATTGTATTTACACTCTCTCCCACACAATTCTGTAGGTTATGGGAAGATATATAATGGCCTATATCTGTCATTGTAATGTCATTCAGGACGATTCCCAAGTCCCAAAAATGCCCCCTTATCTGTTTATCTCTCTCCTTGCACTCAGACCTTCCAGTGGCCACTGCCTCCACATCAGTGTGGTCATTTCTTCCATTGCTAGAATCATAATAAGTCTATAGTAGAATACCAGCAAGTCCATTTTAGTCCATAGTTCACTCCCCAGTCCTGAGGATTCTGGGATGATGATGTCCACTCCACCTCTAATTGAGAGGGGGATTTGATCCCATACAGCCAATGGATGGGACTTTCTTGCTTGCAGTTGTATGCTCTTTAGTTTCCTTGGGTTAGTAGTTGTCCACCCTTACTTCATTTTTACTTGTCCTGGGTGAGTCCAGTGAATTGGGGAGGAGGGGTTGCAACTCTGCTGATGCTCAGGGCCCAGCTGGCACATGGACAGCCCAAAGATTTAAGTCTTTGGGCGTACACCTACCAACTCCAGCACCAACTATATGTTCAAATAGAAGGGACAGATGAGCCATGTGTAGGGAAGCCATAACTGAGTCCAACTCCATCACTCTCAGGAGCACAAACTACAAAGTAGGGCCCACTGGCAAGGCACCAAACTCTGGAGCTTTCTGCCCTGACCATAGGACCTGGGTGTCTCCAGAGCCCTCAGAAGCCCCACTATTTGGGGTAGTATCCACTTTGGCAGTCTATGAGATCCTGCTGAGATGTGCATAAGCGTTTCCTCTGGGATGACCCCCCGACTCACTTTGAAGTCTCTTAGCCTTATTTGTCTTTACCTTTACCCTCTTTTATTCAAGGTCTTTTTTCCAGTTACATAATATTCTTTTTTAATTTATTGAAGTATATCATTCATACATGGACATACATGAACTATAAGTGTTCAGTAAACATCGTGATCTTATAAAACAAACATGCATAACATTATACAGGGCTCCCACACATCACCCCTCCACAAACACCCCGCATCGTTGTGAAACATTTGTTAACAAACCATGAAAGAGCATCATCAAAGTATTACTACTAACTATAGTCTGTATCTTTCTCCCCTATACCTTTTTTTAAGGATTTATTTATTTATTTATTTATTTACTTTTATCCATTTTAACACCCCACCCCCCAGCTTGTTTTTGCTGTTTCTGTGTCTATTCTCTGGGCAACTCTCTGTGTCCATTTCCTGCCCTCTCTTCTATCCTTCTCCTCCAGTCTTCACTGAGATTCGATCCTCGGAATCTCTGATGTGGGAGAGAAGCATCCTACCGCCTGTGCTACCTTAGTTCCTGTTTTTTTGGTGCATCTCATCTTGGCTCTCCCTTGTGTCACTCTCCTGTTACATCATCATCCTGCTGCATGGCTCGCGGGGCCTGGCAGTGTACCTGTGCACGGGGCCTGACAGCTCACCCATGGACGGGATGTGATGGCTCACCCGCTCAGAGGACCTGGTGGCATACCCGCACATGGGGCCTGGCGGTTCACCCACTCACGTGGCCTGACAGCTCACCCACGGACGGGGCCTGGCAGCTCACCTGCTCACGGGGCCTGGCAGTGCACCCACGCACAGGGCCTGATGGCCCACGCACCTTCTATATTTTTCTTTTTAAAAATTTTTACCAGGAGGTCCCAGGCATCAAACCCAGGTCCCTCCATATGGGAGATGGATGCCCAATCACCCGAGCCACCTCTGTCCCCCTGCTATATTTCTTAAGGTTGACCAAAGATACCCAAAGTTACAGTAATTTCCCATACAGGATGGATACGTAATAAATCAGGCTTAGTTTATCACTAGCATTCTAAAAACCAGACCTAGGGAGAAAAATTAGGTCTGGGGACACATGCATGGTTTCTAATATAGCAAATGTTTAGCCTACCCTGATTACCACAAAATCAGGACAGCAAGAATATTCACATGGATTTTCCCTTTTATTAATAAATAATGTCCTGTATCCCTTATAACTTTTTTGCATTTACAGTCTGTTTTGTCCAATATGACTATAGCTACCCGTGCTCTTTTTTTGGTTACTGTTTGCATGGAGTATCTTTTTCCAACCTTTCACTCTCAGCTAGTTTGTATCCTTGATTCTAAGATAAGTCTCTTGTAAGCAGCATATGGATGGCTCATGTTTTTTCATCCATTCTGTCCGCCTATATCTTTTTTTTTTTTTTTTTTTGAATAAATATATACATTTCTCAATTAAATGTAATGGATACATGTAAATTTTTTTGCTGTTTTGTTTTTTGTTTTTTTGTTTTTTTTTGTGTGTGAATCAAACAATATATTACACAATATATTTGGTTCATAGTAATGCATTCATACAGTATTTGTCCTTTTGTGTCTGGCTTGCTTCACTCAACATAATGTCCTACAGATTCATCCATGTTGCCATATGCTTTATGACTTCATTTCTTCTTACAGCTGCATAATATTCCATCGTGTGAATAGACCACAGTTTGTTTATCCATTCATCTGTTGATGGACACCTGGGTTGTTTCCAACTTTTCCGCCTATATCTTTTGATTGGGGAGTTTAATCCATTCACATTCAATGATATTACTATAAATGCATTATTTTCTTCCACCATTTTATTCTTTGTTTTTCATATGTCATATCTTACTTTCATCTGTCTTTTTACTCTTTTGGTTATCATTTCTGCTATTCTTTCTTCTATACTTTCCTCCAAGCTTCTCTCTCCTCTTTTTTTCTTTCAGACTGTTATGCTTCCCTTAATATTTCCTGCAAAGTTGGATTCTTTTTAAAGAACTCTCTTAGTTTCTGTTTGTGAATATTTACACTCACCTTCATATTTGAAGGACAATTTTGCTGGATAAAGAATTCTTGGCTGGCAGTTTTTCTTTCAGTATTTAATTGTATCATACCACTGTCTTCTCGCCTCCATGGTTTCTGATGAGAAATCAGTACTATGTCTTACTATGCATCCCTTGTATGTGATGGTTTGCTTCTCCCTTGCTGCCTGTAGCTGTTTGACAGTTTGATGTAAGTATGAATTCCAAAAATATATATTGGATTATGCTGTAAACTGGTCTGTTAATCTGGGCATGATTAAGTTATGATTAGGGCGTTAACTGGGCCGCGTTAGTAGGGCATTGAGCCCCACCCCTTGGTGGGTGGGGGAATCAAATATAAAAGGCATGACAAGAACAGAGTTGAAGCAGTTCTGATGTTGGAGTTTTGATGCTGGAGCCCAGGGAGGTGAGCAGACGGAGGAGCTTGGTTATGAAAGAAAGAAGGCCCCAGGATAGAGAGGAGCTGTTCACCTGATAGTCTATAGCTGACCTTGTGGAGGAACCAGAGGTGCTGAGCACAGAGAGAAACACAGCCCTGGGAAGAGAGGAACCCAAGAACCATGAACCCTGGCAAACGTCAGCAGCTGTCTTGCTCTAACACGTAGCAACAAACTTTGGTGAGGGAAGAACTTATGCTTTATGGCCTGGTAACTGTGGACTTCTACCCCAAATAAATACCCTTTATAAAGACCAACAGTTTTCTGGTATTTTGCATCAGCACCCCTTTTGGCTGACTAATACACTGCCCTCGGAATTTTCTTTATCTTTGTTGTTTGACATTCTGAGTAATATGTGTCTTGGAGTAGGTCTATTCAGATTTATTCTGATTGGGGTACATTGCACTTCTTGGACATGTAAGTTCATTTCTTTCATGAGAGCTGGGAAATTTTCAGCTATTATTTTCAGCTATTTCCTCAAATACTCTTTCTGCCCCTTTTCCCTTCCCCTCTCCTACTGGAACTCCCATGTACGTTGTTACATTTCGTGTTGTCATTCAACTTCTTGAGCCCCTGCTCAATATTTTCCATTCTTTTCTTCAATTTCAGCTGTTCTGTCTTTGGTATCACTTATTCTTTCTTCTATTATTTCAAGTTTTATGTGTAAGGCTCTAATGTGTTTTTTATCTCACCTATTGTGTCTTTCATTCCCATGAGCACTGTTAGTTTTCTATTCAGGTTTTCAAATTCTTCTTTGTGCTTACTCAATGTCTTCTTAATGTCACTTATCTCTTTAGCCATATTGCCTTTCAACTCATTAATTTGATTTTGGAAATTTGTGTGCATCTTGTTAATTAGTTGTCTCAAATCCTGTGTCTCTTCCTGCTTTGAGATATTCTTTTTCTTGGGCCATGTCTTCCATTTTCTTAGTATGGCTCATAATTTTTTGCTGATGTCTAGGCATATGATTAGGTTGGTGAGTTTACTCAAATGCTCAATTTCTTTGTCTTTCATAGGGATTTAGTGGCAGGAGTCTGTGTTACTGCTGTTTCTTTGATTCTTGTTTCAACCTGGGTCTTTAAGATTGTCCCTATTAGTTGCTCAAAACTGGGCTCTGGACCCAGTAATGGGCTGCAGACCTGCTTCCTAGGGCCTTGGGGAGGGAGGCTATAAAGGCCAGAAAAAGCCTCTTACTTATTTAGTTTTAATTTCCTCACATGCACTTCCTTGGTCTGCCAGAAGATGGCACTCTGTGATATAGGTTCCTGTCTGGAGGCTAAGGGCTTGTCATTTAAACTTTCTCAGGGACAGTTCTCCAACCTTCGCTGGCAGCCCCCTCCCTTTTCCCATGTAGGAAATAATTCCACTCCCCCTGCATCCTCAACAATCAGTCGTAGTTAGTAGAAAAGGACATTGAGAGAGTCAGATCTCTTTAGACTGGAGCAGGCTCCCAAGGCAAGCAATGGTATGGCCCCACCATGCCTGGAAGAGCTAATGGGACACAGCAGACTAAATTAATTTATGGGCCAAAAGCTAAGTCAGTCTTAGGCTGTGTCCCTCTCTCTCTCTTTCCTGGGGAGGTGAATCCCTGGGGCCCCCTTTGTCTGTAGCCACTGGCCCTGAGACCTGAGAATTCAAAAGTGTCTTTAGTGTGGAGGATGGCACCAGCAGAAGCAGCTGCCACTTTTAACTCACAATTTTGACATTGTGATTCTTTTCCTTTGTTCTTCTCTCTTCTGGGTGGTGTCCAGTCTTCCCCTGGTGTCCTAAACCCTAGAAGACTTTTTTTCTGGGCTGTTTCTGCCTGTCCTCTAGCTATTTTTCTGGGAGAGAAGAGAGTGCCATGTCTTTCTAGTCCACTATCTTCCTGGAAGTTCCCCATCACTGATTCTTTCTTCCATGTTTTCAAATCTGATGTTGTATGCTTCTATAGTATTTTTAACCTCATTTATTGTGTGTTTCATTACCATAAACTCTGTTATTTTTCTATCCAAGGTTTTAAATTTTTTTTTGTTTTCACCCTATGTCTTCTTAATGTCTTTTATTTCTTTAGCCATATTATCCTTCTACTCCATGATTTGATTTAGGAGATTTGTATGAACCTCATGGATTAGTTGTTTCAAGTCCTGTGTCTCATCTGGGGCTATTTTTGTTCCTTTGCCTGAGTCATATCTTCCTTTTAATTAGTATGGCTTGTAATTTTTTGCTGATGTCTAGGCATCTGATTATGATGATGAGTTTATTCTGATGTTTAGTTCTTTCTCTTGCCTAGGGATTTACTGTTAAGTAGCTATGTGCTTCCACTGTTCTTTGATTCTTGGTTTAACTTGTTCTAGATATTTAGGATTGTCCCTGTTTAACTGCTCAAACCAGAGCTTTGGACTCAGTAATGGGGTACAGGCCTGTTTCCAAGGGCCTTGGGGGCAGGGCAGTAAAGGCACCAGATTGCCTCTTTTATTTCTTACTATTTTCCCCTTATTTGCATGCACTTTCCTGGTCTGACAGCAGATGGTGCTCTTTGACAGACCTCGCTGCTCACACCCCAGATGGTAAGGGGGAGTGCAGTCACTGTAACCCTGCCTGGACAGTCAGTGCAGAAGCAATTTCCTCAGGCCAGCCAAGCCTCGTAAACAAACTTTCTCAGAAGCTCCTCTCCTCCCTTGAATACCCTCCCTCTCGTGTTCTCAGGAACCAGCCCAGGGCAGTAGGGAGGGTGTTTGAGAAGGCAAATTATCTTTAGCTCCCTGCTGGTTCTTAGGGCAAACAGTGTTGCAGGCCTTACCTGGCTTGGAAGTGTGTGAGCCTTCCAGTACAGCAGACCAAGTTGGCTGGCCATTTCTTCATTTGCTGTAGGCTGTGTCCCTCCCTCTCCCTTTTTTGGGGAAGAGGACCCTTATAACTCCCTCAGTCTGCAGCCACCTGCCAGGAGCTAGAGGATCCAGTGCTGTTTGCTCTGAAGTTAGGGGGATGGGCATCAGCCACTGCTGCTGCAATTTTACTTATGGGATTTTTCCAGCCAGCTGAGACTCCTTTCCTTTTCCTCTTTGTGTGTGTGTGTGTGTGTGTTGTGTTGTGTCTAGCCTTCCCCTGGTGTCCTAATCCCTAGAACAGGTTTCCAGATTGTTTTTATATTTATAAAAATCATTTGCCATCCCTGGAATCCTGGAAGCTATTTCCATTCTGTTCCAATTTTTCTTTTACACAATAAAACAATAAAATTATTATTTCAAATCCCTATTTCACATCTTTTCAGATAGTGATATCTAAGTAATCTATTATGATAAACCAAATTTGCAGCACTGGACAGTATTGCAAAGTTTTGACCAATAGTCATTTTTCACTATTTTTACAAAAAGAGATGGAGGAAGTGGAGCTTAGATGATAATTTTAATGAACCATAGATTTCCCCCTCCCCCAGATTTTTTGTTCTCAATCTAAAATATTTGAGTTATTTTAAGTTTATACCTATCCTGCTACTTAAGAAATACTTTTATTGTTTAAAATTTTAAATCTCTGATTCCTAGTATATTATCCAAAAGCAAAATGGTCAAAAATCAATGTTTCCAATAATTAATTAACATATTGATGAAGTCTATTCACTCCAGGAAGATGTTTTACAAATTTTTAAAGTGTATTTTTTGAAAAGCATCTGCTTAACTGTTTTATGTGACTTAAAATTTTTTTTCAGTCATGGATATCACTTTGCCTGTCTATCAGTACTTCTCACATTTTCTGTTGAGTATTTCTTTTACATTTAGGCAGCTTTGAAAGGTTTTCTTCAAAAAGAAAAATCCAAACCTTCTAATAGAAGGACACATTTTTGTCATATTCCTAAAAAGACCAAACATTTTTCGCAAACATTAGAATATGAAACCAAGATGTGAGAAGCACTTGGCTAGATTATTTCTCATTGATTCTCTATGAAATAAAGGTTGGAAACAAAGTAAATGTTTATTATAGCAGCTCATTTATATAAATTAGGATAAATCTAGAAAATGGAATAAAATTAGCTAAATTTTAAAAACAATGAGGTAGAACATGTGTGATATGGAATGATTTCTGAGGTATATTTTGGAAACAGTGACTATATTACTCATTCAACAACTATTTATTGAGCACCTGCTAAGTGCCAGGCACTGTTCTAGACATTGGGAACACCGTAGTTAGAGTAGACAAGGCCCTGATTCTCATGCCTATAGTACATGTGTATAGAACATTTCTATTTTGAGGTGGTTTTTTTAAAGGTATATCTATAAGCATATATAAAAATATTTTAAAATCATATATATTATTTAAAAGTATATATATTTTAAAACTATGCATGTTTGTCTTTGTTTGTCAGGGTTGGCTTAAACAACAGGGATTCATTGTCTCATGGTTTTGAAGGCTACAAGCCCAACATCAAGGTCACAGGCCACACTCTCTCCCAGAGTTGGTAGTGCTCTGGCGATGGCAGTGCTCCCTCTCCTGGTGACGTCCTTAGTCCCCTGTGTGGCTTTCTCTGACTAACTACATCTGAGCTTCCTCTCCTTATAAGGCCTCATCATATGGATTAAGGTCTAGCCTGACTCAATTTGGCCACACTTAAATAGGATCTTCAAAGATCCTATTCACAAATGAGCCTACACCCTGACTCACTTTAACATGTTCAAAAATGCTATTTACAATGGGTTCACGCCCACAGGAACAGGATTAAAATTAAGTGAGGGGCTGCCCTGGGCTGTAGGAGAAGGTGGAAGGATGGTAGTCTTCACAGGAGTCAAAGTTCCTTGTAATGTTCACTTGTTGGAAGAACTTGAAGATAGACAAAAAGGAGTAGGCGATGGTACTGTTAGCTGGGGCCTTGAAGATGTTGAAGATGTGACACTTATAAAGTAGACCAGGCATGATTATTGGGCCAGCAAGGCTGGAATGATTGAGGAAGGCTGACACTGGAGGCAGCTGACTTTGGAATGAGCCTTACAGGATTGACTGGTAGGATTTCAGAAGGTGGTGACGGGGATGGAGAACTTCCCAGATAGAAAGGAGAAAAGACAAATTATGAAAAAAGAATATATAGCCTGAGTGTAGAATGTGGACCTAAATACCCAGAAGCTCTTCCATCAGTTAGATTTGTAACAAAAAATTAATATGAATGGAATAAATAATTCCACTGGACTGGTGGATGCACAGAGCATACCAGTGTGTGTGAAAATGGCAAAATTCATATAGCATTAAAGTTGTACTTCAAGAGCTAAGACATCTAATGATGTTCAAAGAAAATATGAAGCTTCCACAGCTACCATAAGGGCAAACATTCAGTTAATTTTAGTGGATCTCAAACTTGTCTTAGATCAACAACATTTTACTTATGTTAATGTCTTGATTAAGCATCACAATGAAAAATACCCACACATTAAGTTAAATCATTCCAACTAGTAAACATGACTCAGACATTTGTAAGAATATATTTAATATATGTACACCCATTCTGTTTTCAGGTTATAGGAGGTAAAATGCAGCACAATTCTTTTTTCTCTTATCAAGGCACTGTCATCTAAGCATAAGCCTGGAGTACTCAAAGTAGAATTCAGATTCACAATATGAAAGCATAGAAAGAGGTGTCAGATTACTATGGAAGGATATGTGTGTCTAAAAACTAATTGCAAGGAGGAAAAACATAAATGGCATGCTTTAGTCACTTGCTTACTGAAAGAGCCATAGCTTAAATTGTTTCAAGGAGCAGGACAATGAATATTGTTGCAAAACATGCTAATTTTTTGAAGCAGTGTGGGTGCTGACTACTAATAGTATCAAAAATATGTTCAGGATTTTTTTTTTTTAGGAGGTACCAGGGATTGAACCTGGGACCACGTACATAGGAAGAAGGTGCTCAACCACTGAACTACACCTGCTCCCCTCAGGATTGTTTTGATACCTGTATTTGTAATTAAAAAAAGAAAGTTGGATGTGAATATTCTCGCTGTCCTGATTTTGTGATAATCAGGGTAGGCTAAACATTCACTATATTAGAAACCATTGGTAATCTAAGCACCTCTTAAAATATATGTATATATATATATATATATATATATATAAACAACATTTTTGTAAGCAAATACACATATATGCATATATATTTATATATCATTTTGCAAATGTTTGTATGTATTGTGAGAATTTTGATTTTTACCCATTTTATTATGGGTAAAAAAAAAAAAAAAAAAAAAAAAAAGAAACCATGCTTGTGTCCCCAGACCTAGTTTTTCTCCCTAGGTCTGGTTTTTAGAATGCCTGTGATAAACTAAGCCTGATTTATTACGTATCCATCCTGTATGGGAAATGACTGTAACTTTGGGTATCTTTGGTCAACCTTAAGAGATATAGCAGGGGGCAGATGTGGCTCGGGTGGTTGGGCATCCATTTCCCATATGGAGGGACCTGGGTTCGACCCCTGTGACCTCCCGGTAAAAATTAAAAAAAGAAAAATATAGAAAGTGCATGGGCCACCAGGCCCCGTGTGCAGGTGAGCCGCCAGTCCCCGTCCACGGGTAAGCCGCCAGGCCCCATGAGTGGGTGAGCCGCCAGGTCTTGTGCACGAGTGCGATGCCCGGCCCCACGAGGCTCGCAGCAAAATGATGACATAACAGGAGAGTGACACAAGGGAGAGCCAAGACAAGATGCGCTGAAAAACCAGGAACTAAGGTGGCACATGGCGGTAAGACGCTGCTCTCCCACGTCGGAGATTCTGAGGATCAAATCCCAGTGAAGACAGGAGGAGAAGGATGAGAGGAGTTGCCCAGCAAATGGACACAGAAACAGCAAAAACGGGTGTGTGTGTGTGTGTAAAAATGGATAAAAGTAAATAAATAAGTCCTTAAAAAAATGTATAGGGGAGAAAGATACAGACTATGGTTAATGGTAATACTTTGACGATGCTCTTTTGTGATTAGTTAGCAAGTGTTTCACAGCAAAGCTGGGTGTTTGTGGGGGGGGTGACGTGTGGGAGCCCTGTATGATGTTATGCATGTTTGTTTTGTAAGATCATGATGTTTACTGAACACTTATAGTTTATGCATGTCCATGTATGAATGACATACTTTAATAAATTGTTTAAAAATTAAAATATTTTTTAAAATTAAAAAAGAAAAAAGTTGGAGTGGTGTTGATGATGAATTTCTGTTAAAAGCCGTTCCTGTGTGTTAGATGTAACAGACACGGCACATATTTGTTTATAGTCGTTGTTTAACAAACCATGCATTTAAGTTTAAATGAAACCAACAAAAAGGGAATAAGTGTGTGGATATGTGATTTTTGAGATTAAAGTTAGTCTTGAAATGTCAATAAAATGTGGAAAGTATCCTGGGGGTGGGGAGCAGATTAAAAACATGTCTTTGTTGGGGTACATGATTCAATCTACCACTATGTGTGTGTGTGCGGGTGTGTATTTGCTTTGCAAATATCTGGAAGTATACCTAATAAAATGTTCAGGTGATTGCCTTTGGGGTGGGCAGGGGAAGGGGTCTGAGGTAAGAGGAAGAATTCCATGTCTACCTTTCTGTACTGTTTGGCTATTTTAACTACAAAAATGTATTACCTTTTTTTTTTTTTTTTTTTTTGTATTACCTTTTTAATTGAAAATACATTCATTTAAAAATGGAACAGGCCAATAATTATAGGCAGTATTTGGAACCTTCATATTAATTACTTTTTGTTAAGGTTAACGAGTCATTGGTGGCCAAAAAGTTGCAAAACCATGACTGTAAATACTCTTTCCAATAAATCTGCTTCTGTGTGGCACATAATACTTGTTGAATACAGAGTACCCTAGAGAAACTAGAGCAAAAATCAATCAAGAATGGAAAAGCGTAAACATAGAAGAAAAGAGGAACTATAGTAATATTAAAGAAGTAAAAATAAAGGAAAAAAAGTAAAAATTAAAGAAATAATGGATAGGCTTAGTCTACACTAAGAAAACATGGAAAAGTAAACACTTGGAAATGAACTAAGATCACAGGAAATTTAGAAGTCAGTATTAAAAACAGGTGAGGGGGAAGCAGATGTGGCTCAAGCGATTGAGCTCCCGCCTACCACATGGGAGGTCCGTGGTTCAGTTTCTAGTGCCTCCTAAGGAAGAAAGTGAGCTGGCACAATGGGCAGGCATGACGAGCTGATGTAACAAGATGATGCAACAAGAGACACAAGAAAAACAAGATGAGAGACACAACAAAAAGCAGAGAGCAGAGGTTCCCAGTGCCTCCTAAAGAAGATGGCCAGCTGGTGTGATGGGCAGGCACCATGAGCTGACACAACAAGATGACACAACAAGAGACACGGGGAGGAAAAACAATGAGAGACACAGCAAAAGCAGAGAGCTTAGGCGGCTCAAGCGATTAGGCACCTCCCTCCCATATCAGAGGTCCCAGGTTCGGCTCCCAGTGCCTCCTAAAGAAACAAGGAAGGCAAAGAGACACAGCAAGTGCAAACAATGAGGGAGTGGGAATAAATAAATAAATCTTAAAAAAAAAAAAAGAGATGAGGCAGGCTAAGCAAATTTTAGGTACCATAAAGGTACTCAAAATTAGCAAACTAAGAAGGCAATTCCTTGGAAGAACAAGCCTTCCTTCAATGTAAGACCTGATCAATGCAAAATTATTTCCCATTATTCTAATTCCATGTGAAGAAGATGGAAATTGGAGAGAAATTTTAGGACCGGTAAAGAGGCAGTACTGCATTGGAGAGAAAAACACATCCAACAAACAAACATGAGTGAAGTGTGACAAAGTCATGAGAAAGATGGCAGAATGGATTTAAATGCCAGGTAATCTCAAAGGAGATTTAAGGAGCCAATGGATTTGGGGTGAGGCTGCTAAAGTGTCAGCAGCTATAGAATTAGAAATAAAGGAAAGATGGGAACTCAAGGGAAATGTTTTGTCTAAAAAATGCTTTTAATACCAGTATTAAGTTGTTTTTTAAATTCATGCCCATCTTGCTTGGCAAATATTCGAGGTGATAAGACCAATATAAAATGAAATCTGGAAAATACATGTAAAAGGAACAAGAAGGAAAGCAAGGGTTTGGGACAGATAATAGTCAACAAGGAGGCAGTGGGTGTGCCAGGGTCCAGGCTCTGAAACCAGATAGCAGAGGTGCAAGTCTCAGTCCTTCCACTTACGCAGTGGCCTTGAGTAAGTAACTGACTTAACATCTGTTAATCTTAGTTATCGCCTCTGCAAAATGGAAATATTAGTACTTATAGGATTGTTACAATGCTTAAATGAGATATTATGCATAATCTACTTAGCATGGAGCCTGGCAATTCAACAAAGTTTGGTATGAATATATAAATACAAAAAGATTTTGAGACTATTTGGCAAAGACAGAAGGAGCTGGAACTCCTCTTTTTCGGAGCACACAGTATCTCATTTAATCCCAACAACAACCCTTCAGGGGGTACCGTTACTGCTCCCACTTAGGGATGCTGAAAAGAAACAGAGATGTACATCACTGGTTCAAGGTGGGTGTTAGTGTCAGAATCCTAGTCCAGGCCTGCAGGATTACAAAAAACTTCTCAGACTCTACCATACCAGGCTGTTTTTCATTGCTACACACTAATGGACATTATTTTAAAGTGGAAGAAGAGAGGAAGAACAATGAATCTTGGAATAGAAATGTGGAAGTCTACCAATGTATATGAGTCAGAAG
Source organism: Tolypeutes matacus (assembly GCA_026826555.1). Lineage (NCBI taxonomy): Eukaryota > Metazoa > Chordata > Mammalia > Cingulata > Chlamyphoridae > Tolypeutes > Tolypeutes matacus. The sequence goes on along the minus strand of JAKSZT010053764.1, from coordinate 24,000,097 downwards.
AATGGAAACAGAATGGAAAGTACATTTAAGATAAAAAGAAAAAAATTAGGAGGAAAATATAATGGCCACATATATATTGTGTTAAAAAATATGTAATGTTTATGGAAAATTTCTTGGATGATGATGGAGAAAATGGGATGTAAATGTGAAGATAGCCTTTGTAATTAAAACCTGTGAGAAAGAAATGTGAAATTGCTTTGGCAAAATAAAAAACACTTAAACAATAAGATAGCATTGGAAATGTGGTATCCTTCAAATGCATTTTTTATAATATTCTAACTAAAGCAGTTTTTATGGCCATAATCTTAAACTCTTTTTTTTTTTTAAAGGATGCAGGAGAGTGCACAATGAATACAGGAAAGAATTCACTTATCCAAATAACTCCATTTAACAAAGTTATTTAGTTTCCACTTTTTGATGATTTTGTGTTATTTTGTTTGATTGTTGTTTTGTTTTGTTTTGTTTTGGTTTCCACTTCAAATGACTATGTTCCAAGACATACGCAGAGAATGACATCATTCTTTGAGTATACACACAAAACTTATTATGCCTCAAGGAACTGATCCAGTCATCGTTTTTTCAACAGCTTAAAATATTCCATGCATTTCAAAGGTTGCCACAGTATTCTCATTTTAAATTCCTCAACATTAAGTTTCTGAAAAGCCACAAAGTTTGGAACTGAGAGGAGAAAGAGGATGAGAAGTGACTATCACGAAATGAAAACAGCAATTCTAGATTAATGCAATGAATAGTCAAGCATCAAAGTCCAAGAGAACAAGCCTTGGGTGCCCACTTGTCTTCTGACTGGTTTATTTGCCTTCTGTTGATGCTCACAGAAACAAACCTCAGCCCCTCTATAGACTCTTCCACGCCAATTGCTTTATACCCAAAATCCAACAGATATTGTACTTCATGGTAATACAACTTCTCTTTCAGAGTTTTCATCCATTTGGAAGTTATACCTGAGAATGGAGGCCAGAGAACAGATAATGCACATAATTTCTAAAGGCTTCCTGTTTAGTTTTGTAAATGGAATCCAGCCTTACACAGAATAGGCATTTTCACATTAGAATAAAAAGGATGTAAGGTGTAGCAGTTTGATATTATTGATGAATTCCAAACAGTAATATTGGATTATGTTTGTAAACTGGTCTTTTCTTCTGGGCGTATTAAAGTGTATTGGATTCAGAAGTTTTACTTTTACTTGATTAAATAATGATTAAGGCTTTGATTGGGCCACATCAGTAGGACATTGCATCCCCGCCCCCTTGGTGGGTGAGGACTCACAGAGAAATCATACCACAGAGAAGGGAGTTTGGAGTTTTAATGTTGGAGCCCGGGGAAGTAATCACACAGAGGAACATGGTTGTGAGGAAGGCAAGAAGGTCCTAGGAAAAGAGACGAGCCGATCGCCTGAGAGCCTACAGCTGGCCTTGTGCAGAGAAGCAAGCCTGAGTCCTGAGAGAGGAACCCAGGAAGCCTGAACCCTGGCAGACGTCGGCAACCATCTTGCCTCAATACGTGGCCATAGGTTTTGGTGAGGGACATAACTTACGCTTTATGGCCTGGTAACTGTAAGCTTCTACCCCAAATAAATACCCTTTATAAAAACCAACCAATTTCTGGTATTTTGCATCAGCACCCTTTTGACTGACTAATACATAAGGAAAAAGGCCTGATCTCCCTCAGGAGATGCAGTGGTAATCAATTCATTACACTGGGCATTTTACTTCCTTGATTTTTATGGTCAGAGAGTAATGGTTTGTAAGACTAGACTTTGGCTATGGATTCACAAGATTGGCTTATAATCTGCTGAGAACATGTCAATGACAAACGAGTCATTTTGAATTCTAAAGGAGAGGATATTTTCTAGAGGGTTTTTGCTCTATTCTATATCAAGAAACACAATGGTAGCATAACATTGTGAATGTAATTAATAACACTGAATTATATATATGAAAGTGGTTAAAAGGGGAACTTTTAGGTTGCATATATGTTACTAGAATAAAATTTTAAAAAAATTCCATGGAACTGCACAACACAGTGAATCCTAAGTTAAACCATGACTACAGTTAATAGTATAATTATAAAAATGTGCTTTCATCACTTGTAACAAATGCACCACACCAAAGCAAGGTGTAAATATTAGGGTGGTGTATGGGAACCCTGTATCTTATGCATGAGTTTATGCATGAGTTTTCTATAAACTCACAATTTCTGAAAGTAGGAAAAAACAAAACAAAACAAAACCTTGGTTATCATCATCAAAAAGCATAATGAGTAAAGTATTTTGTATCCAGTGTGGGGAGAGCAATATGGTGACTCTCAAGAGTTAGGATCTTCAGTTGTTCCTACATAATATGAAAAACCTTTGGGTTATTCCAAACTTTCCCCTTTAATTTCAAGAAATAAAAATGATGACTTATCATTCACATCAGGGCCCTCCTCATGGGCTTGCAGTATACAGTGGCACAGGGCCCAACACTCAGATGAGTTTAATGCCCTGCAGTCGCCATTTTGAAATCCTTAATGATTTTTTTACATGGGGATCCTATTTTCATTTTGCACAGGGCCCTCAAATCATGTAGCTGATTCTGGTTGTCATATTTGAGTTCAGATACTGTGTTAGTTTCCTAGAGCGGCTGTAACAAAAAAAACCTGGGGCTTAAAGTGATAGAAATTTATTCTCAGTTTTGGAGGCTAGAAGTATAAAATCAAGGTGTGGCACAAGACCATGCTCCCTCTGATGGCTCTGGTTTCCTAGCCTCTGATGTAGTTGGCAGGCTTTGGCATTCCATGGCTGGTGGCAGCATCACTACAATCTCTGCCTTCACCTTCACATGACCTTCTCCCCTGTGTGTGTCTGTGTCCCATTTCTTCTAAGCACACCAGTCATAGTGGATTAAGGGTCCACCCTACTCCATTATGACCTCATTTTAACTCCTTACATCTGCAATGACCCTATTTCCAAATAAGGTCACATTCTGAAGTACTGGGGGTTAGGACTTCAACGTAAGTTTTTTGGGGACACAATTCAATTCATGACAGCTATCAACTTGCTTATAGAGCAACGATGCTGGCCAGGTGTTTTATATTATAACTTCATAGCTGCGAAAACCATTGGACTTGGAGTTAGAAGGGAAGGGCCTTTACAAAGCCCCTATGTGGCTGATCTAATTTAGGTATTTTAGGGATACAACTTTATGTAGTCATGAACAATCCTTTAAGGCAGGTATTATCCACATTTGAGTGATGAGGAAACCAAGACTCAGAAAGGTTGAGTAGTTTGCACATAGACTCCGAAAGGCAAGACTCCTAAGTATGTGTTCTATGATTAAAAATGTGTTTTTTAGGGAAGCGGCTGTGGCTCAATCAGTGGGGCTCCCGTTTGCCATATGGGAGGCCCTGGGTTCGGTTCCCGGGGCCTCCTGGTGGGGGCGGGCCCGCCCGCACGGCGTGGTTGGCTGGCCCAGCGAGCACAAGCAGCAAGGGGGGATAAATGGATAAATAAATAAAATCTTTAAAAAAAAAAAAATGTGTTTTTTAAAATCAATTTTATTGATACATATTAATAAAGCATACAATTCACCCAAAGTATACAACCAATGGAATTTGTTATAATAATATAGTTGTGTATTCATCACCTCAATCATCATTAGAGCATTTTCATTATTTAATAATAATAATAAACAAATAAACAAGAAAATTCTTCACCTCTCGATCTCTCTATGCTTCCCCTGCTGTACATAGCTGCTATTTCTGGCTATTCTTGCACAATTACTTATTTATTAAGCAGTTTTATTAAAATATACTCATATACCATACAATCTATCCAATGACTTTTAGTATAATCACAATGTTGTGCATTCATCACCACAAAAAAATTTTAGAACAATTTCATTACTCCAAAGAGAAAATGTTCACACCTCTTAGCAGTACTTCCCCAGCCCTACTTAACCACTAATCTAACTTCATCTTTTAAATTGATTTGTATTTACGTTTTATATAAATGGAATCATACACTATGTAGTACTTTGTGTCTGGTTTCTTCCACTTACCATATGTGTTTTTGTCTGAATTTTTTTTTTTTTAAGGTTTATTTATTTACTTTACCCATTTTAAGCCCCCCCTTCCCCATTTGCTGTTTTGTGTCCATTCGCTGGGCAATTCTCTGTGTCTGTTTCCTGCCATCTCTTCTCATCCTCCTCCTCCAGTCTTCACCAGGATTCGGCCCTGGAGACCTCCGATGTAGGAGAGAGGTGTTCTGCCACCTGCGTCACTTTGGTTCCTGGTTTTCGGAGCTTTCAGAGCATCTTGTCTCTCCGCTGCGTCTCTCTCCTGTTACGTCATCATCCTGCTGCATGGCTCCCGGGGCCGACAGCTCACCGGCACACAGAGCCTGGCAGCCCATGCGCCTTCTAGATATATATATTTTTTATTTTACCGGGAGGTCCTGGGGATCGAACCCAGGTCCCTCCATATGGCAGATGGACGCCCAACCATTTGAGCCACATCCGCCCCCTTGTCTGATATTAATATCTTGTATGTAGTGTTAACATACATTTGTTCAATTTCAAAGCAAAACAGACTTATATATGGAATTTTACCCATATTGATATTTCACATGCAGTTTTAATATGCTCTACAGTTCCATGTTACATTACTTAGCTTTCCTTTGAAAAATGACCTTAGATATTCCCTTTAAACCACTCTCATACCCACATAATAGTACTACTAGTTACAAACATTATATTGGGCTTTCACCTTTTCTATTCATTTCCAAAGATTAACACACATCCTTTTTACCAATTCTGCACAAGCTAACCCTCAGCTTTCCATTCGCTAACCTCATTCTATTTTCTGGTGACCCATATTCAAGTTATTAACTCCATGAGATTACACAACATATTTAGTTCATAATAGCGCAATCATACAGTATTTGTCTTTTTGTGTCTGGCTTGCTTCCCTCAACATATTGTCATTCAGACTCATCCATGTTGTCATATGCTATACAACTTCACTTCTTACAGCTGCATAATATTCCACCATGTGAATGCACCACAGTTTGTTTATCTATTCAGCGGTTGATGGATGCCTGGGTTGTTTCCAACTTTTGTCAATCATGTATAACGCCACTATGAACATCAGTGTGCAAATGTCTGTTTGTGTCACTGCACTCAGTTCTTCTCAGTATATACCCAGTAGTGGTATTGCCAGGTCACGTGGCAAATCTATATTCAACTTTTGGAACTGCCAAACAGTCCTCCACCGTGGCATTACCATTCAACATTCCCACCACAGTGAATAAGTGTTCTATCTCTCCACATCCTCTCCAACACTTGTAGTTCTCTGTCTTTTTAATAGTGGCCATTCTAATAGGTGTGAAATATCTCGTAATTTTGATTAGCATTTCTCTAATTGCTACTGATGTTCAACATTTTTTCATGTATTTTTTCCATTTGCATTTCTCCTTTGGAAAAATTGTCTATTAAAGTCTTTTGCCCATTTTTTATTCGGGTCATTTGTCTTTTTATTGCTGGGTTGTATGATCTCTTCTTTTTTTTTTTTTTTAATTATTTTATTTATTTTTTTACCAGGAGGTCCCAGGGATCGAACCCAGGTCCCTCCATATGGGAGACAGATGCCCAACCATTTGAGCCACATCTGTCCCCCTTGATCTTTTCTTATATCATGGATATTAAACCCTTATTGGATAAGTGATTTCCAAATATTTACTCCCATTGAAATGGCTGCCTTTTTACCCTTTTGACAAAGTCCTTTGAGGTGCAAATTGTTCCATTTATCTATTTTTTCTTTTGTTGCACATGTTTTGGGGGTAAGGTCCAAGAAAGCACCACCTACCACAAGGTCTTTAAAATGTTTCCCTACATTTTCTTCCAGTAGTTCTATGATCCTGGCTTTTACATTTAGGACTTGGGTTCATTTTGAGTTGAATCTTGTATAGGGAGTAAGATAGGGGTCTTCTTTCATTCTTTTGCTTATGGATACCCAGTTCTCTCAGCACCATTTGTCGAAGAGACTGTTTTGTCCCATTAACATGGCTTTGGTAGGTTTGTTGAAAACCAGTTGGCCAAAGAGTTGAGGGTTTATTTCTGGATTCTCAATTCTATTCCACTGATGGATGTGTCTATCTTTATGCCAATACCACACACTGTTTTGACCACTGTAGCTTTGTAACTTGTTTCAAGTTCAGGCAGTGAAATTCCTCCCACTTTGCTCTTCTTTTATAGAATGTTTTTGGCTATTCAGGTGCACTTTCCCTTCCAAATGAATTTGGTAATTGCCTTTTCTATTTTTGTAAAATAGGCTGTTGGAATTTTGATTGGTATTGCATTGAATCTATAAATCAGTTTGGGTAAGATTGCTATCTTCATGATACTTAGTCTTCCTATACATGAACAAGGAATGTCTTTCCATTTGTATAGATAGGTCTTTGTTGATTTTTTTTTAGCATTGTTTTGTAGTTTTCTGCATATAAGTCCTGTACTTCTTTGGTTAAATTGAATTCTTGGAAAGTGGATGTGGCTCAAGTGATTGGGCTCCTGTCTACCATATAGGAGGTCGAGGGTTCGATTCCTGAGACCTCCCGGTGAAGGCAAGCTGGCCTGCATGGAGTGCTGGCCCATGTAGGAGTGCTGGTCCACACGGAATGCTTGTACGAGTGGAGAGCCGGCACAGCAAGTTGACACAACAAAAAGAGACAGATGAGAGACAATAAGAGATGCAGCAAAAAAAAAAAAAAAAAAAAAAGAGAGATGCAGCAGACCAGGGAGCTGAGGTAGCACAAGAGATTGAGTGCCTCTCTCCCACTCCAGAAGATCCCAGGATCAGTTCCTGGTGCATCCTAAAGAGAAGACAAACAGACACAGAAGAACACACAGTGAATGGACACAGAGAGCAGACAGCGAGTGCAAAAACTGGGGGGGGGGGTAAATAAATAAATCTTTAAAAATATGGATTTCTAGGTCTTTGAGTCTGTTGCTATTGTAAATGGAGTTTTCCCCCTGATTTCCTCCTCAGATTGTTCAGTACTAGTGTACAAAAACATTACTGACTTTTGCTTGTTGATCATGTATCCTGTCACTTTGCTGAACTCGTTTATTAGCTCAAATAGCTTTGTCATTCTGACATTTCATTTTATATTTTCAAAATATAGGATCATGTCATCCCCAAACAGTGAGAATTTTACTTCCTCTTTTCCTGTTTGGATGCCTTTTTCCCCCCTTGTCTAATTGCTCTTAGAACTTCTAGCACATTGTTGAATAATAATGGTGACAGTGGACATCTTTGTCTTGTTCCCAATCTTAAAGGGAAAGCTTTCAACATTTCCCCATTGATTACGATATTGACTGTGGGTTTTTCATATATACCTTTGATCATATTGAGGAATTTTCCTTCTATTTCTATCTTTCAAAGTGTTTTTATCAAGAAAGAATGCTGAATTTTGTCGGATGCCTTTTCTTCATCGATCAAGATGATCATGTGGTTTTTATCCTTCAATTGCTAATGTGGTGTATTATGTTAATTGATTTTCTTATGTTGAACCACCCTTGCACACCAGGAATAAATCCCTCTTGGTAATGATGTGTAAGTCTTTTGATATACTGTTGGATTCAATTTGCAAGTATTTTGTTAAGAATTTCTGCGTGTATGTTCAAGAGATTGTTCAATCAAGAGATTGGTCTATAATTTTCTTTTCTTGTAAAGTCTTACTTGACTTTGATATTAGGGTGATATTGTCTTCATAAAATGTGTTCGGTAATTTTCCCTCATCTTCAATTTTTTGGGAGAGTTTAAACAAGATTGGTGTTAATTCTTCTCAAAATACTTGTTAGAATTCACCTGTGAAGCCATCTGGACTTTTCTTTGTTGGGAGATTTTTTTTTTTTTTTAAAGATTTTATTTATTTATTCATTTATCCCCCCCTTGCTGCCTGTGCTCGCCGGGTCAGCCAACCACGCCGTGTGGGCGGGCCCGCCCTCACCAGGATGCCCCGGGAACCGAACCCGGGGCCTTCCATATGACAAACGGGAGCCCTACTGATTGAGCCACAGCCGCTTCCCGGGAGATTTTTTATTCAATCTCTTTAGATGTGATTGGTTTGTTAAGTTCCTGTGTTTCTTGTCCATTTCATCTAGGTTGTATAATATGTTGGCATACAGTTTCTCATAATATCCTCTTATGACCCTTTTTATTTCCATGGGGTCAATCGTAACTTCCCTCCTTTCATTTCTAATTTTATTTATCTGTATCTTCTCTCTTTTTTTCTTTGTCCGTCTAGGTAAGGGCCTGTCAATTTTATTGATTTTCTCAAAAACCAGCTTTTGGATTTGTTGATTTTCTCTCTTTCTTTTTTTTTTTTTTTTTTTTTTGTTTTTGTTTTTGTTTTTGTTCACAATATGATTTACTTCTGCTCCATTCTTTATTATTTCTTTCCTTCTGCTTGCTTTGGGAGTGGTATGCTGTTCTTTTTCTAGTTTCTCTATTGTTCAGTTAAATCTTTGAGTTTAGCTCTTTCTTCTTTTTTAATATAGGCATTTAGGGCTATAAATTTCCCTTTCAAGACTGCCTTTGCTGTATCTTATAAATTTTGATAAGTTGTGTTCTCTTTTTCATTCGTCTCAATATATTTACTAATTTCACTTACAATTTCTTCTTTGACCTACTGATTATTTAGGAACATATTGTTCAGCCTCTACACATTTGCAAATTTACCTCTTTCCTTTCTATTATTGATTTCCAGTTTCATTCCATTATTATCTGAGAAGGTAGGTGCTTTGTATAATTTCAATACTTTTATATTTATTGAGATTTTTGCATTGTGACCTAATATGTGGTCTACCCTGGATAAAGATCCATGTGCACCTGAGAAGAATGTATAACCCGCTGAGTTTAGGTGCAGAGTTCTGTGTATGTATGTCAGGTCTAACTCGTTTATCATATTGTTCAAGTTCTCTATTTCCTTGTTGATATTCTGTCTAGTTGTTCTAGCTAATGATGTGAGTGGGGTGTTGAATTCTTCAGCAATTATTGTAGAGATGTCTATTTCTCCGTCAGTTTTGCCAGAGTTTGTCTCATGTATTTTGGGGCAACCTGGTTAGGTGCATAGATATTTATAACTGTTATTTCTTCCTAGTGTTATTTCTGTCTTCCTATAAATTCCTCCTTAAGTATTACTACAGAAGCATCCCCCAAGTTTTGTGTTTTCATTTTTATTCAGTTTTTAAAAACTTTCTAATTTTCCTTTTGATGTTTTCTTTGACCCATGGGTAATTTAGGAGTGTTTTATTCAGTTTCCATATATTTGGGGATTTTCCATAGTTTTTTTTGTTGTTGTTGTTGCTTGTTAATAATTTCAATTTTAATTCTATTTTTTAGGGGACATATTTTTTATTACTTGAACTTTCAAAATTTATCAAGACATATTGCTTTTCAGCCTTTTTGCTAAGATCAAGTGTAAAATTGATAAAGACTTGTTTCATGGCTCAGAATATGGTTGATCTCAGTAAGTGTTTCACGTGCAATTGCAAAGAATGTGCCTTCTGTTGTTAGATGAAATAGACTACAAGTGTCTATAAGGTCTAATTGGTTGATAGTATTTTTCAAGTCTTCTATATCCTTTTCTGTTTATTTGTTCAATCAATTATTGAGAGAGAAGTATTTAACTCTTTGACTTTAATTGTGGATTTGTCTATTTCTTCTTGAAGTTCAATGAGATTTTAAGTTTTTTATTAAGTGGACAGATGTTTAGAATTATTTTGTCCAGTTCGTGAATTGATCTCTTTCTCATTATTTTTCTCATTTATTCTTTCTCTCTTTTTCTTTTTTTCTTTCTTTGCCTTCTTTTGGATTAATTGAGTAGTCTTAGTGAATCCATTTTATCTTCTTTGTCTTACAAGCTATAATCCCTTTCTTATTTAGTGATTGCTTTAGGGCATGTAGTATACACCTATAATCATCACAGTCTACCTTCAAGTGACATTATACCATTTTATGTACAGTAAGTATTAGAACCTCATAATAATATACTTCCATTTCTCACTTACCATCATTTATGATACTGTCCTACACTTTATTTTTACATGTGTTCTAAACTCCACACTACACTGTTATTATATTTGTTTAAACAGTAAACATTTTCAACAATTTTGTGCTTGGAGTTCACTAGTCCTCTTGGATCTGTGACTTTATAGTTTTCATAAGGTGCAGAACATTTCAAGCATTATTTCTTCCCCATCTTCCTTCTGGTACTGAAATTACTTGAGTATGGGGCCACCTGAAGTTGTCCCAGAGATCACTGAGCTCTGTTCATTTTTAAAATTCTCTTTTCTCTCTGTATTTCATTTTGTATAGTTTCTATTGCCATGTCTTCACATTCACTAATCTTTTCTTCTGCTATTAATCCCATTTTCATATTTTTCACTTCATTCATTGTAGTTTTCATCTCTACAAATTTGATTTGTGTGTACCAAGTTTTATTGGATGACAGAAATAATGAATTTTATCTTTTGGGTGCCAGATATTTTTGTTTTCCGATAAATATTCTTGAGTTTGTCATGACATGCAGTTAAGTTACTTGAAAACTATTTGATTCTTTTGGGTCTTGCTTTTAAGATTTATTGGGCAGGATCAATGCAGTGCATGGTCTAGGGCTAATGATTCCCCACTACTGAGGTAAGATTCTCTGTGGAGAATCACAACGCAATGTGAATCTTGGGTTTTACAGTCTGTGTGTTGGGAGCAGGCACTCCGCCTTGTATGAGTGTTGTGCAGTTACCTATAATCCTTTGGGTAGTTCTTTCCCCAGCTTTGGATAGTTTCCTCATGTGCGTGAGCTAACCAGTACTCTGCTGAACACTTGAGGGGATCTCTCTTCCTCTCTAGATCTCTAGAGTTATCTCTTTGTGCAGCAATTTCCTCTCTGGAACATGGCCCTTCAAACTCTAGCTGCCTTGTTCTTTCTGGACTCTCAGTTCTGGCTCCTTAACTCAGTAAGTCTGCTGGGCTTCACCTGGGTTTCCCTCCCTGCATGCCCTGGAAACTCTTTTGAGGCAGTAAGCTGGGGCATTTGTAGGGCTCACCTCATTTGTTTCCACCTCTCAGGTGTCACTATCCTTCATTGCCTGTTGTACAGTGTGACAGTTTGAATCTGGGTGGATCCCAGGAAATCCTGTTGTTAAAGCAAATCCATTCCTGTGCATGTAACCCTATTGTAGGTGGAATCTTTTGATTAGATTCAGTTAAGGGACCTTCCTTGATTAGATGACTTCAGGAGGGCATGACTGAGGGAGAGTCTTAATCCTCTTACTGGAGTCCCTTATACATGGAGGAATAAAAGCTGGAGACACAGAAAAAAGCTACAGAGACAGAGAAAAGCCTCCAGAAGTTGACAAACCTGGGAGAGAGAAATGCCACAGATGGAGCAGCCTGAAGCAGAACTAGTAATGAAGCCCAGAGGAGATAGCACAGATGAACCGATGCCACCATTATGCTCTGCCATATGCCTTATAACCCACAGCTGAGCTTGGGGAGAATGAGCCTAGAAGAGAAGGCAGAAACTGCTGGAGTCACCATTGTGCCTTGCCATATAGCAGGAGTCCAGGATTGCCAACAGCCGGTCCTCGGAGAGAAAAAACATCTGATTAAGCCTTGATTTGGACATTTTCAAAGCTTCAGAGCTTTTTTATTTTTATTTTATTTTTATGTTTTAGGAGGTACCAGAGATTGAACCTGGGACCGTGTACATGGAAAGCAGGTGCTAAACCACTGAACTATACCTGCTCCCCAGAACTGTAAGCCTTTTTTTTTTTTTTTTTTGGTTTGGTTTTTCTATTTTCTTTTTTTGTTTATTTTTGTTTGTTTGTTTTTCATTTCTTTTTTAGTTTCAGAACTGTAAGCTTTTAACCTAATAAATTCCCATTGTAAAAGCCAGCCCATTTCTGGTATATTGCTCCTATCAGGCTTTAGCAAACTAAACATACTCTATCTTTCAACTATTGTTGCATAAATTTTGTTGCATATATTCTGTCATTTCAGACATGAGGGTTTCTCAGTTCCTATAACTCTATCTTGGCCAGAAGTGAAAGTCCTCTCATCAGATTTATTTTAAGAAGTTTTTGAGATGCCATCGATAAAAACTTTGGTAGGAGAAGTAAATAATTCCCTCACTATCAACCATTTCTTAGTTGTCAGTTTGGGTATGTGTGAGTGTTTATTTTATTTTATTTTTTAGAAATGTTGTAGATTTACAGGAAAATCATGCAGAAACTACTTTCTCTTATACCACCCCACCACACACACAAGGTTTTCCCTAAATTTAACATTTTGCTTAGTGTGGTAATTTAGTTAAAATTGATGAAACAATATTCTTATAATTATAGTATTAACCATACACCATAATTTACATTAAGGGTCACTCTTTCTCTGGTACAGATATATGGTTTGTTTGCATGTGTGTGTGCGTGTGTGTGTGTGTGTGTGTTTTCTGATATCACATATGCAACTGAAAATTTCCCATTTTAAACATTTTTAAATACATAATTCAGTGTATTAATTCACATTGTGCTACCATCACCACCATCCATTACCAGAATCTTCCTGTCACACTGACTAGACAGATACTCTGTACCAATTAAGCGTTAACTCCTTATTCCCCACCAACACTCTGGCCCAAGGTAATCTGAATACTACTTTCTGATTCTATGAATTTGCTTATTGTAATTATTTCAAATCACTGAGATCATACAATATTTGTCCTTTTGTTTCTGACATTTCATTCAACATGATGTCTTCAAGGTTCATCCCTGCTGTCACATGTATCAGAACTTCATTTCTTTTTATAGCTAAATAATATTCCATTCTATATATATACCATATTTTGTTTATCCATTCATCCATTTTTGACACTTGGGTTGCTTCTACCTTTTGGCAATTGTGAATAATGCCGCTATAAACATCAGTGTGCAAATATCTGTCAGAGTTCCTGTGTTCAATTCTTTTGGGTGTATACCTACAATTGGGATTGCCGGGTCTTTTGATAATTCTATTTAATTTTCTGAGGAACTACCAAACTGTTTTCCACAATTGCTACATCATTTACATTCCCACCAACAATAGAACAACAGGTGTTTCTATTTCTCCATATACTCTCCAGCAATGATTATTTTCCACTTTTTAAATAGTAGCCATTCTAGTGTGTATGAAATGGTATCTCATTGTGGTTTTGATTTGTGTTTGCCTAATGGCTAATGATGTTGAACATGTTTTCATATATTTCATGACCACTCACATATCTTCTTGGGAGAAATGTCTTTTCAAGTCCTTTGCTTATTTTATTTTTTAACAGTGATAAGATAGATATACTTTACTTTGTTGGGACAGATGGGTGTAAAAAAATCACCGTTAAAGTAGATCTCAAAACAAACAAAAAGGTGCTTTAGAAGCCCAGCTACCTTGGAGAAAAAGTTAGAAACGTTTAAAGTAAGAGAAAAAGTTAAAAAACGTTTTTATGAAATACATACTTGCTTCTTTAAATGACAATTGTGACAAATAAAATTAAAGAATTCTGCACTTGTGATCTATTCTAAACACCAACATTTGGATTACACATAATCAAAGATGTCACAAACACTTTTAAAAATACTTAGTAGTCAAAATATAGAGGCATCCTTAGGTCGGCATAGGAATGCAGTTTAGAAAAAAAAAAATCACACTGGAACCACTCAATTTCTTTAAAATTACTGTGCAAGAAAAGCAACATTGAATTTCACATACTGATTTTATATAACTTCTCTATGGTACCTTGACTTTAATCCAAGAGTAAAAATGAAGACTCTCCTCCTTTACTTTTGGTAAACAACTGCTTGGTAAATTTAGATGACTTTCCCCTCTGGATTTCACTGGGAATAGACTTTTTTTTTTTTTTTTTTTTTTTTTAAAGAGAGCAAATATGACATTTGTATACTGTAGTCACCGATTTTAATATTTCTTGGGATCACAGAAAGATCCATATTCTTTACAGCTGATACAGGATGGGCTAGAGCTCCTGCTAAGCTAGCCACAGGTTTCTTCAGTTTTTTTTGGACATCAATTTGTATGACAATCTCTTTCATGTTGGTCTCCTGTCCATCCCCCCACTACAATTTTCACAAGAATATTGTGAACCTTTTCCACATGGAAAATTAAATCCAGTTCAAAGATATTTTCAAAACACAAAGGCATTTCTCTGTTTCCACAAATACTTGAATTAGAGCTAAAATGCCAACTTTACTATCTGAAGAATCCATGCAGAAGACAAAATATAATGTGGTGTAATGTCTATAAAATCAGTTTGTTGTCATGTTCTCCTATTAACAATCCACCTTTTATAAAATTATAAACATTTTCAATTCCTTTATTTAAAACGTTTATATCAATTTCAAAAACTAAAATAACAGACAAAAGGCAGTTAACAAATTATGGAAGAATTACTTTTTTAAAAATCCTGCCCAGGCACATTTAATTTATTTAATCCTAAAAACAAACACAACTGTTTCTCCAATATTCAGAAATATGAATAAATGAGCACAGATTAGATATATGACATGACCAAGGTTTCTTTGTTAATGAAGAAAATGAAAAAAAAAATCTTGATCATATTCACAGCTTATAAAATAAATCCCATATTCTTTTTTGACCTTTTGTGTTGATATAGTACCTTCTTTGCCTTTGCTACAAAAATATTACAATATTACTGTTAACTATAGTCTATACGTTACATTAGTTGTATTTTTCCCACGTATCTCCATAATTTTTACACCTTGTAATAGAGGAACATTCTTGTCTTTGCATTATTAACCACAATCTTCATCTACCACCAAAATCACTAAGTTATACAGTCCTTAGGTTATCCTGTAGCTGTCTTTCAAATAACATTAACCTCCCTAGACTTCCCCTTTCAGCCACAATCACATTTATAAATCAGCAGTGTTAGTGATACTCATTATAATGTGTTACCATCAACTCCATCCATTACCACATATTAAACATTCTACATATATATTCAGCATCAGCTCCCCTTTCTAAACACACATTCTGTCTCCTACTAACTTATACTCTAAATTTTAATTCTGTGAGTTTACTCACCATATTTAGTTCATATCATTGAGAGCATACAATATTCATCCTTTTGTGTCTGGCTTATTTCACTCAACATAATGTCCTCAAGGTTTATCCATGTTTTCATATGCATCCCAATTTCATTTCTTCCTACAGCTGAATAGTATTCCATCGTATGTATATATTACATTTTGTTTATACATTCATTGGTTGATGGACACTTGGGCTGGTTCCATATTTTAGCAATTGTGAATAATGCTGCTATGAACATCAGTGTGCAAATGTCAATATGAGTTCTTGCTCTCAGTTCTTCTGTTTATATTCTTAGTAAAGGGATTGCTGGATCAGATGGCAGTTCTATATTCAGCTTCTTGAGATACTACCAAACTGTTTTCCACAGAGCTGCACCATTCTACTTTCCCACTAACAGTGAAGGAGTGTTCCTGTTTCTCCACATCCTTGTCAACACTTGTAGTTTTCTGTTGTTGTTGTTGTTTTTAATTAATGGTCATTCTAATAGATGTGAAATGGTATCTCATTGTAGTTTTGTTCTGCATTTCCCTGATAGCTAGTGATGTTGAGCATTTTTTCATGTGTTTTTTTTTTTTTTTTTTGGTATTTGTATTTCCTCTTTGGAGAAATGTCTATTCAGGTCTTTTGCCCATTTTTAAATTGGGTTGCCTGTTTTGTTTTTTTTTCAATCATTGACTTTTATTATCTCTTTATATAACGTGGATATCAAACCCTTGTCAGATATGTGGTTTCCAAATATTTTCTCCCATTGAGTAGGCTACCTTTTTACTTTCTTCATAAAGTACTTTGCACACAATGAAAAAATGTTAAGTCCTATTTATATATATTTTTCTTTTGTTGCTCATACTCTTGGTGTAATGCCTAGTAAAGCCTATGAAACAAAAGGACCTGAAAATGTCACCCTAAGTTCTCCTCTAAGAGTTTTATAGTTACAGTTCTTACATTTAGGTCTTTGATCCATTTTGAGTTAATTTTTGTAAATGATGAGGGGTAGGAATCCACCTTTTGTATTTGGATATCCAGTTTTCCCAATACCATTTGTTAAAGAGACTATTCTTTCCCCACTGAATGGACATGGCACCCTTATAAAAAATCAGACAGCTACAGATTTGAGATTTATTTCTGAGCTCTCAATTCAATGTCTGTCCAAGTGCCAATACCATGATGTTTTGATTAGTGTAGCTTTGTAATAAGTTTTAAAATAAGAACATGTGTGTCTTCCATCTTTATTATTTTTCAAGATGGTTTTGGTTATTTTAGGCCCCTTGTATTCCATATGAATTTGATGATTGTCTCTTCCATTTCTGCAAAGAAGACTATTGGAATTTTCACTGGGATGGTTTTGAATATGTAAATCACTTCAGGTAGAATTGCCACCTTAACAATATTTATTAATCCAGTCCAAGAACATAAAATGTCCTTCCATTTATTCAGGTCTTCTTCAATTTCTTTTAGCAGTGTTTCGTTGTTTTCCATATCCAAGTCCTTTTCATCCCTGGTTAAATTTATTTCTAGTTATTTCATTCTTTTAGTTGCTGTTGTAAATGGAAAATTTCTCTTGAATTCCCTTTCAGATTGTTCATTACAGTGTACAGAAACAGCACTGATTTTTGTACGTTGATCTTGTACCCCACCACTTTGCTGAATTTACCATCTCTCAAAGATTTGTTGTCAATTTTTCAGTATTTTCCTTTTATGGGATCATGTCATCTTCAAATAGGAAAAGTTTTACTTCTTCTTTTCAATTTGGATGCCTTTTATTTCTTTTTCTTGCCTAATTTCTCTGGCTAGTTCTTCTAGCACTATAGTGAATAACAGTGGTGACAGTGGGCATCATTGTCTTCTTCCTATTCTTAAAGGGAAAGTTTTTAGTATTTCACCTTATGTGTGATGTTAACTGTTTTTTTTTTTCCAAATGTTCTCTTTATCTTGCTGAGGAATTTTCCATCTATTTCTAGTTTTCTACGTGTTTTTTAATCAATAAATGGTGCTGTATTTTGTCAAATACATTCTCTTTATCAGTTGAGATGATCATGTATTTTTTCCCTATTAATGTGCTTTATGATATTAATTGATTTTCTTATGTTGAACCACATTGCATACCTGGCATAAATCCCACTTGATCTTTTAATGTGCTGTAGAATTCAGTTTGCCAATATTTTGTTGAGGATTATTGCATCTATATTCATGAGGGATATGAGTGTATAGTTTTCTTTTCTTGTGATATCTTTATCCAGTTTGGTATTAAGGTGATGCTGGCCTCATAGAATGAGTTGGGAAGTGCTTTTTCCTCTTTAATATTTAGGAAGCGTTTGAGCAGAATTGGTGTTAATTCTTCTTTGAATGTTTGGTAAAATTCATCATTGAAGACATCTGATCCTGAGCTTTTCTTTGTTGGGAGGGTTTTGATTATTGATTCAATCTCTTTACTTGTTATTGGTCTATTGAGATCATCTATTTCTGCTTGAATCTGTATAGGTAATTTGTGTGTGTTTAAGAACTTGTCCATGAAGAGCAGATGTGGCTTAAGCAATTGAGCTCCCACCTACCACATGAAAGGTCCCAGTTTCGGTTCCCGGTGCCTCCTAGAGAAGACAAACAAGACAGTGAGCTGACACAATGGGCTGGTGTAGTAAGCTGATGCAACAAGAGATGAAAGGAAGTAAACATAACGAGAGATACAACAAAGCAGGGAGCAGAAGTGGCTTAAGCAATTAGGCACCTCCCTCCCACATGGGAGACCCCAGGTTCCATTCCCAGTGCCTCCTGAAAGGAAGACGAAGAGACAGTGAGTGCAAACAACAAGGGAGTGGGGAGAAAGAAATAAATAAAATAAATCTTTTTTTTTTTTTTTTAACAATTTGTCCATTTTTTCTAGGTTATCTAATTTGTTGGCATTCAGATGCTCATAGTATCCTCTTACAATCCTTTCTATTTCTGTAGGTGGGTAGTAATGTCCCTCATTTCATTTCTGATTTTCATTATTTGCATCCTCTCTCTTTTTTTTCTTTGTCAATCTAGCTAAAGGTTTGTCATATTTATTCTGCTTTTTGTTTCATTGATTCTTTCCATTGCTTTTTATTCTCTGTTTCATTTATCTCTGCTCTAAGCTTTATTGTCTTCTTTTTTGCACTTTTAGTTTACTCTGCTCTTCTTTTTTCTAGTTCCTCCAGCTGTGAGGTTATGTCTCTGATTTGAAATCTTTCTTATTTTCAATGTTAGCACTTAAAAGCTATAAATTTCCTTCTCAGCAATGACTCTGCTGCATCCCCTTAGTTTTGGTATGTTGTGCTTTTGTTTTCATTCACCTCAAGATATTTCCTAATTTCTCTTATGCTTTCTTCTTTGATCTATTGATTTTTTTAAAGATTGTGTTGTTGTGAAAAACAAAAAACAAAAAACAACAACAAAAAAAACAATAAAAAAACCAAAAATAAATAAATAAATAAAATAAAGATTGTGTTGTTTAATTTCCACATATTTGTGAGATTGCCAATTCTGTTAATGATTTCTAGCTTTATTCTATTGTGGTTGGAGAATGGAATTGCATGACTTCAATAATTTTAAATTTAAATTTAATGACTTGTGATCTAATATAGAGTCTACCCTGGAGAATGACCTTATGTATTAGGAAAGAATGTATTTTCTGCTGTTGTTGTTTGAAGTGCTCTATGTATGTCTGTTATGCCTAATTGGTTAATAGTATTGTTCAAGTCTTCTATTTCCTTATTGATCTGACTTTCTTATGTTGAACCACCCTTACATGACTGGTGGCCACTTGAACACGATGAATAATTCTTTTAATGTGTTGTTGGCTCTGATTAGTGAGTATTTTGTTGATGTTCTTGCATCTATATTCATTAGGGAAAATGGGTCTGTAATTTTCTTTTTTTGTATCTTCATCTGACTTTTTAGGATGCTGTTGGCTACATAGAATGAGTTCAGTAGTGTTCCCACCTGTTCAATTTTCGGAAGAGTATGAATAAAATTGGTATTAAATATTCTTTGAATGATTGGTAGAATTCACCTGTGAAACCATCTGGTTTCACTTTTCATTTTGGAGGGTTTTAATGGTTGTTTCAATCTCTTTATTTCTGATTAGTTTGTTGATCTTTTATTCTTCTAGGATCAGTGTAGGTTGTTCATGTGTTTCTAGGAATTTGTCCATTTCATCTACATTGTCTAGTTTGTTGGCCTACAGTTGTTCATAGTATCCTCTTATGATCTCTTATTTCTGAGGGTCAGTAGTAATGTCCCCCTTCTCATATCTAATTATATTTATTTGCATCTTTTCTCTTTTTTTGTCATTCTAGCTAAGAATTTGTCAATTTTGTTGATCTACTCGAAGCACTTTTGGTTTTGTTGATTCCCTCTATTGCTCTTTTGTTCTCAATTTCACTTATTTTTGTTCTGATCTTTATTTTGTTCCTTTGTTTGCTTTAGGAATATTTTGCTGTTCCTTTTCTAGTACCTAATCTGTGCAATTAGGTCATTGATTTTACCTCTTTCTTCTTTTTTAATGTAAGCATTGAGGGCTATAAATTTCCCTCTCAGCACTGGCTTTACTTCATTCCATAGGTTTTGATATATTATGTTTTTGTTTTCATTCATCTCAAGATTTACAGATGTCTCGTACAATTTCTTCTTTGACCCACTGATGGGTCAAAGTGTGTGGTTTAATCTCCCTATATTTGTACATTTTATCTTTCCTGTTTGTAGTTGATTTCCAGCTTCATTCCATTATGATCAGAGAAAGTGATTTGTATAATTTTGCTCTTTTAAATTTATTGAGATCTGTTTTGTGACCCAACATATGGTCTATCCTGGAGAAAGATCCATGAGCACTTGAGAAGAATGTTTATCTTGTTGTTTTGGCAGGCAAGGTTCTATATATGTTTATTATGTTTAGTTCATTTATCATGTTATTCAAGCTCTCTGTTTCCTTATTGATCCTCTACCCTGATGTTTGATCCAAAGCTGAGAGTGGTGTATTGAAGTCTCCAACTATTATTGTAGAGACATCTATTTCTCCCTTTAGTTTTGCCAGTGTTGCCTCATGTAATTTGGGGCACTCTGATTATATGCATATATATTTATGCTTGTTATCTCTTCCGGGTGGATTGCCCCTTGTATTAATATATAATGTCCTTCTTTATCTCTAATAACAGTTTTGATTTTAAAAGTATATTTTATCCAATACACATATAGCTACTCAGCTTTTTTATGTGTTTATTTCTGCATGCATGGAATAACTTTTCCAGGCTTTCACTTTCAATCTATTTGTATTCTTGGGTCTAAGTTTAGTGTCTTTCAGACAGCATATAGATGGCTCTTATTTTCTTATCTATTTTACCAATCTGTGTTTTTTTGATTGGGGAATTTAATCCATTAAACTTCAATGTTATTGCTGTAAAGGCAGTTCTTATTTCACCCATTTTGACCTTTGGCTTTTATCTATCATATCTTATTTTCACCACTCTTTTTACACCTTTAGTTACATTTACAGACATGATTTTCATTTCTAGACTCTCTTCCAAGCCTTTCTTTCTGGCTGCAGTTCTCCCTTTACTGTTTCCTGCAAAGCTGGTCTCCTGGAGACAAGCTCTCTATTTCCAGTTATTGTGAATCTTATTCTAAACTTGCCCTCATTTTAAAAACTAAATCAATAGCTTTTTAAAAAAGATTTTATTTATTTATCCCCCCCCCCCCATTGTTTGCACTTGCTGTCTGCTCTGTCAGTTTGTTGTGTGCTCATCTTCTTTTTAGGAAGCACTGGGAACTGAACCTGGGAACCCAGGACCTACCCATGTGAGAAGGAGGCACTTGAGCCTCCTCTGCCCCCTGCTTGTTGTGTCTCTCATTGTGTCTTCTCATTGTGTCACTTTGTGGCATCATCTTGTTGAGTCATCTTGTTGTGTCAGCTCACCACACCAGCTCATCTCATTAGCTCACTGTCTTGCTCATCTTCTTTAGGAGGCACCGGGAACCGAACCTGGAACCCCCCATGTGGTAAGAGGGCACCCAACTGCTTGAGCCACATCTGCTTCCCTCCTTCCTCATTTTTGAAAGACAATCTTGTTGGATTTAAGATTCTTTGCTGGCAGTTTTTCTCTTACAGTATCTTAAATATATCATACCACTGCTACCTTGCCTTCGTGGGTTCTGATGAGAAATCAGCACTTAATCATATTAGGCATCCCTTGTATGTGATAAATTTCTTTTCTTTTGCTGCTTTCAGAATTCTCTCTTTACCATTGGCATTTGATATTCTGATTAGTATGTCTCAGAGTAGGCCTATTCAGATTTATTCAGATGCGAGTACGTTGTGCTTCTTGGACACAGATATCTATGTCCTTCAAAATAGTTGGGAAGTTTTCTATCATTATTTCCTCAAATATTCCTTCTGCCCCTTTTCCCTTCTCTTCTCCATCTGGGGCACACATGATACATATATTTACATGTCTCTTGCAATCATTTAGTTTCCTGAGAACCTGTTCAATTTTTTCCATTCTTTTCTTTATCTATTCTTTTGTATGTTTGCTTTCAGAAGTTCTGTCTTCAAGCCCACTAATCCTTTCTTCTGCCTCTTCAAATCTGCTGTTATATGCCTCCAGTGTATTTTTTATTTCATTTATTGTGAATTTCATTCCCATAAGATCGGCTATTTTCCTATGTATGCTTCCAAATTCTTCTTTGTGCCACCCAGTGTCTTCTTAATATCCTTAATCTCTTTAGCCATCCAACTGAATTTATTAAGATTTGTCTAAACTTCTGTGATTAGTTGTCTCAACTCCTTTATGTCATCTGGGGTTTAGTTTATTCCATTGACTGGGTCATATCTCCCTGTTTCTTAGTATGACCTGTAATTTTTTGTTCGAGTCTTGGCATCTGGTTTTCCTGATGTATTTATTCTGGGCTCAGTTTCTCTCTTTAGACCAGGGCTATCTATTTGAATGGCTTTGTGCTACAGCCCCTTTTAGATACTTGGTTCAACTTAATTTGGGACTTTGTAATAGCTTGTGTTTAGCCAATCTGAATTTTTTTCAGCTCTTTTTCATCTGTTTCTTGCCCTTTCTCCCTTGATGAGGGTGGAGTAGGAGCTGAGGGTGTGGTTGGTACTGTAAGTCATGGAGGCTGAAGCTACCTGTGTTGCCTCAAGAACTGATGAAGCTCGCCCCATCTTTCTCCCCTGCCAGGGGTGGGGACAAAGCCTCAGCTGTGTGCCGTGATCCAAGCCATGAGATCCTAGACCATCTGTAGTATCCTGGAGAGAATGATATAGCTCCATGCACCTTCCTCCCTTGCCTGGGGTAGGGACGGAGCCACAGGTGTGGGCAGTAAACTAAATTGTGCAGGCTGAAACTGACTGCAGTTGCCCAGATAGATTGATGAAGCATTGCCCCCCTCCTGCCCTGTCAGGCGCAGGGAGCCACAGGTGTGCTCAACAATCTAGTCCATATGGGCTGACAGTAGCTGTCTGGAGAGACTGCTGCAGGTTCCCCCACCTTCCTCCCTGCCAGGGGCAAGGCTGGAGTCCAGGCTAGGGCAGCAATCTGATCTGGATAGAAAGAAGCTTCTACAGTCACTGTGATTTTCAATCAGCCCCACTTCCCCTCATGGTGGGGGTGGAGTTAAAATGGAGGCTACCAGCCTCCTTCTGACTTGGACAGTGTATTAATCAGCCAAAGAGGTATTGATGCAAAGTACCACAAATCTGTTGGCTTTTATAAAGGGTATTTATTTGGAGTAGAAGCTTACAGTCACAAGGCCCTAAAAAGTCCAACTCAAGGTACCATAAGAGGTACTTTCTCACCCAAATCCATGTGCCACATGTTGGACAAGATGCCAGGCAATGTTTTTGAGGGTTCAGCCTTCCCTTTTCCTCTTAATGCTCCATGGTCCATGCTTCTTCCAAGCTCAGCTGTAGGCTGGCATAAGATTCATCTCTCTACTTGAGGCTGTTTTCTTTCTGGGCTCAGCTACTCTGTTCTCTTCACAAGGTCAGCAGTAGACTATCATGCTCATCTCTCTTCCCAGGGTCTCTGCCATGTCTAGTGGAGGCTTCTCTCTTTCCTCACATATCTGCTTCTCTGTGTGTCTACTTCCATGTGAAAGTCTGCTTTATCAGTCCACCAAGGGGGTGGGGACTTAACCCTGCATGCCCTAATGATGTGGTTGAATCAAAGCCCTAATCTTAACATAATTTAATCAAAGACATTTCAGCTGTATCTAATACCATCAAAGGGTATCACTCCCAGAGAAACAGACCAGTTTACAAACATAGTCAAACAACATTTTTGGAATTCATAAATAATATCAAACTGCCACAAACAGGTTTAAACTTTAGCTGTACTTAGGACTGGACTTTAGCTAGCTGAATTTACTAATCAGTAGCAGAAGTCAGTGCCTGACCATCTCTTCCTTCCTTGTTTTTGGGAAATGGAGCATCCAACTCCAGCCAGGGAATAGCTCCCAAGGCATCTTTTTTTTTTTTTTTTAAACAATTTATTGAAGTATATCATTCATACATGAACATACATAAATTATAAGTGTTCAGTAAACATCATGATCTTACAAAACAAACATGCATAACATCATACAGGGCTCCCACACATCACTCCTCCCACAAACACCCTGCATTGTTGTAAAACATTTGTTAACAAATCATGAAAGAGCATCGTCAAAGTATTACTACTAACTATAGTCCATATCTTCTGCCTCTATACATTTTTTAAGGATTTATTTATTTACTTATATCCATTTTTAACATCCCTGCCCCACCCCCACCCCGTTTTTGCTGTTTCTGTGTCCGTTCACTGGGCAACTCTCTGTGTCCATTTCCTGCCCTCTCTTCTCATCCTTCTCCTCCTGTTTTCACTGGGATTCGATCCTCATAATCTCCGATGTGGGACAGAGGCATCCTACTGCCTGTGCCACCTTAGTTTCTGGTTTTTCGGTGTGTCTCGTCTTGGCTCTCCCTTGTGTCACTCTCCTGTTATGTCATTATCCTGCTGCATGGCCCGTGGGGCCTGGCGGGTCCCCACGTGCGGGGCTTGACGGCTCACCCATGGACGGGGCCTGATGGCTCACCTGCTTGCAGGGCCTGGCGGTGCACCCATGCATGGGGCCTGGCGGTTCACCTGCTCGTAGGGACTGGCGGCGCACTCACGCACAGGGTCTGGTGGCCCACACGCCTTCTATATTTTTCTTTTTTTAAATTTTTACCAGAGGGTCCCAGGGATCGAACCCAGGTCCCTCCATATGGGAGACAGACGCCTAACCACCTGAGCCACATCTGTCCCCCTGCTATATCTCTTAAGGTTGACCAAAGATACCCAAAGTTAGTCTTTTCCCATACAGGATGGTCATATAATAAATCAAGCTTAGTTTATCACCAGCATTCTAAAAACCAGACCTAGGGAGAAAAACTAGGTCTGGGGACACATGCATGGTTTCTAATATAGTAGATGTTTAGCCTAACCTGATTATCACAAAATCAGTAAAGCAAGAATATTTGCAGTCCCTAAGGCATCTTGAGCCACCGGTGGGGATTGGGCACCAGCCTCCACAGTATGGAGTGCTCTACTCATCAATCTTCCCCATAAATGGGCAGCCTCCTCCTTCAGTTCTTCCAAAGATGTTGCAGGATGCTTTTCTGGTCTCCTGAGTCCCCCAAATATGTGATTTAAATAGCTGCTAGCTGATCACTAACTGCCCTGACTCTTGGAAGTCCCTATTCAGCCACCATCTTGTCCCTATCTCATACCCTTGCTCTTTTTTGTTTATAATTTGCATGAAATATATTTTTTTCAGTCTTTCACTCTCACCCTACTTTAGTCTTTGAACTTAAGGTGATTCTCTTGTAAACAGCATATATTTGGGTCATGTATTTTTATCCACTCACCTTTTCTCTGCCTTTTGGCTGGGAGGTTTAATCCATTTATATGTAAAGTAATAACTGATAATATAAGATTCTCTTCTATCTTTTTGCTATTTGGTTTTTATAAGTCTTATACCTTTTCTGTCCCTCAACTCTTCCATTACTGCCTACTTTCATATTTTTTTGTTGTTTGGAGTGAACCATTTTAAGTCTCTTTCCATTTCTTTCTGTATAAGTTTTTCAGAAATATTGTTTGTGTACCATAGAGTTTAATTTAACATGCTCAATCTATAGCAATCTCTTTGATTGCATACACAAAGGCATACACAAACTATGCCATTTATTACTCTGTCCACTTATATATTTTTTGCCACAAATGATATCTTTATACATTGAAAGTCCAAACATATTATTTTATCATTCCTTTTTATGCTTTTGCATTTTCAATCCTGCAAGAAGTTAAAAGTGTATTCATATACCAAATATAAAATTCAATAGCCCTGGTGTTTATAATTGCCCATGTGGTTATGTATACCAGAGAGCTTTATTTCTTTATGCTGCTTCAGTTTACTGCCCAGTGTCCTTTTCTTTCAATCTGAAGAACTTCACTTATTTCTCATAGGGCACATCTAGTGGTAATGAATCCCCACATCTTTTGTTTATCTGGGAATGCCTTAATCTCTCCCTCATTTTTGAAAAAGACTCTCACCAGATATAAGATTACTGGTTGGCAAGTGTGATGGTTAGGTTAATGTGTCAACTCAGCCAGGTAATTGTTTCCAGGTATTTGTTCCAGTAAGCACTGGGCTAATTGTAATACAAGAGCATTTATGGACTTCGATCACCAGTGAGTTTACTGCATGGATGGCTGATGACATCTGCATCAATCAGGGAGATTACATCATCAATGGATGATGCTTTTATCCAATCAGTGAAATGCCTTAAAAGGGGAAGTGATTTCAACATTCAGAGAGAAATTTCCCAGCTCGTCATTGGACAGGCAACTTCTCCCAGAAACTCATCAAGGACCTTTCATCAGACTTTCATCGGAGCCCCTGGTTTGCAGCCTGCCTACGGAACCTGGACTTGAGCATCCCCACGGTCATGTGAGAAACTCTTTTAAAATCTCATATTATTGACAGATATCTCCTGTTGATTCTGTTTCCCGCGAGAACCCTGACTAATACAGCAAGTATTTTCTTTCAGCACTAAAAATTTTTCATCCCACTGCTTTCTTGTCTCCATGATTTTTGATGAGAAATCAGCACTTAATTTTATCAGGAGTTCCCTTGTACCTGAAACATTGTTTCTCTCTTGCAACTTTCCAAATTCTCTCTTTGTCCTTGGCATTCCATAATTTGATGATAATGTATCTGTGCATGGGTTTCTTCTAGTTTATTCTCTTTGGGGTTTGTTGGACTTCTCGAATGTATATATTCTTAAATTCCATTAAATTTTAGGAAGTTTTCTGCTATTATTTCTTCAAATATGCCTTCTTCCCTTTCTCTCTTTTTTCTCCTTCCACAATTCCCTTAATGTATATTTTGGTTTGCTTGATGATGTCCAAAGGTGTCTTAGGCTCTGTTTACTTTTCTTCATTATTTTTTCTTTCTGCTCATCAGCCTGAATCATTTCATTTGTCTTATTTTTGAATTGATGAATTTTTCTTCTGCCACTTCCACTGTGCTGTTGAAATATTTCAGGGAATTTTAAACTTCATTTATTTTGGTATTTAGCTCCTTGGTTCCTTTTTTTAATTTCTATCTTTTTAATTGATATTCTTATATTTTTCATATATTAGTTTCTTGATATACTTTAGTTGTTTTACTGTGTTTTCCTTTAGCTCTTTGAGCACATTTAAGATCACTTTTTAAAGTTTTTATCTGTTTTGTTGGAAGTCTGTTTTTTTCTGTTAATTGTTTCTGATGTTTTATCATCTGCTTTTGGATGGCTATTATTTCTTGTTTCTTTGTTTCTCTTTTAATTTTTGTTGCTCACTACACATTATAATATTTCAGTGTCTTAACTCTGGGAGTCGGTCCCTGAGCTATCTGTTCCTTAAGTTAGTATCTAGCTAATAATATGACAGAGATTTCCTTCTGTTCAGGAGCTAACAAAAGCAAATCAGTGCCAAAAACTTCTTTCATAGTCTTTGCAAATTTTCTCCTTCATAGCTTAGCCCTATTATCAAGAAAATCAGACCAAGATGAAAGTGTAGGACCCTGTCTGGTCATTTTGAGCATGTATCTTGTCCTGGACATGTGCAAGGAAACCATGAGTTTTACTAGCATTTTTTTGGTTGTTGTTGTTAAAGAAGTTGTAGGTTTTTTTTTTTTTTTTTTTTTTTTTAAAGATTTTATTTATTTATTCATTTATCCCCCCCTTGCTGATTGTGCTCGCTGGGTCAGCTAACCACGCCGTGCGGGCGGGCTTGCCATCACCAGGAGGCCCCGGGAACCGAACCCGGGGCCTCCCATATGGTAAACGGGAGCCCTACTGATTGAGCTACAGCTGCTTTCCTTATAGGTTTAAAAGAAAAAAATTATGCATAATATACAGAATTCCTATTACCACCCTATTATTAACACTTTGCATTAGTGTGGTACATTTGCTACAATTCATGAAAGAATGTTTTTTATAATTGTACTATTAATTATAGTCCATTGTTTACATTAGGAGCTGCTGTGTTATAAAGTTCTATGTTTAAAAAAATTTTTTTTCTAGTAATAAAATCTGTTAAAATAAAATAAAATATTGTACACAAGTTGCTAAGATCTCATTAAGTTTTATTGTTGTGATTTTCAGTTTGGTCACAGGTCCAATTATTGGAAGGTGGAGCTCTTTTAAGTTGTGAGGTGCGAACCCAAAGTTTTATCCCTTTTAGTTTGCTTGCAGTGTCTGAAGTTAAGAGTACTTGGTAAGGTCCCTTTTAGCATGGTTTAAAGGCTGTTTTGTGTTGCTGTCACTTCCAGTATACCCAATCACCAAAAGTTAGAGTATGAGAGATTCGATGCAAATTCAGATCTGGAAATGAGTCTCTCACATGTTGGAGATAACTTTTTGCATAAGTCATTAGAGATTTATAATATTGAGTTATCTCCTGCTGGCAAAGCAGGACATCAATGGAGGCCAATTGACATAGGTCTTCCAGTAATTTCATAGGGAGAAAGTTTATATTTCTCAAAAGGTGCACTTTGAATAGCCATAAGGTCACATGGAAGAACTGTAGATAATTTACTAAATGGGTTCTTTAAAGTTTGCTTTGCTGATAGGTCTATATATATGTGTGTATAATATATATATTATTAGAGAAGTTGTAGGTTTACCAAACAATCATGCATAAAATACAGGATTCCCATACACCACACCACCCAAACACCTTGTATTGGTGTGGAACATTTGTTATACAAATGATGATACCATATTTTAATAACTGTACTGTTTTGTTTTGTTTTTTTTTTTAAAGATTTTATTTATTCATTCATTTATCCCCCCCTTGCTGCTTGTGCTCGCTGGGTCAGCTAACCACGCCGTGCGGGCGGGCTTGCCTTCACCAGGAGGCCCCCGGGAACCGAACCCGGGGCCTCCCATATGGTAAACGGGAGCCCTACTGATTGAGCCACAGCCGCTTCCAATAACTGTACTGTTAATTAAAGTCCATGGTTTAACTTAAGGTTGACTGTGTAGTGCCATTCCATGGATTTAAAAAAAAATTTTTTATTGTGTTACCATATATACAAACATTTCACCTTTTAATCACATTCAGATTATTTCAGTGCTGTTAATTGCATTCACAATATTGTGCTACCATCACCACCATCCATTACCAAAACATTTCCACCATTCCAAATAGGAACCCTATACATTTTAAGCCTTAACTTCCCATTCCCTAGACCCATTGCATCCTCTAGTAACCTATATTCTAGATTTTAACACTATGTGTTTGCTTACTGTAGTAGTTCGGTATTATTTATGAATTCCAAAAATAGATATTGGATTATGTTTGTAAACTGGCCTATTTGCATATTAGAGTATATTGGATTCAGAGGTTTCACTTTTAGTTGATTGAATTATGATTAAGGTTTTGATTGGGCCAAGTCAGTAGGACGTTGAGTCCCTGCCCTCTTGGTGGGTGGGGACTCACAGAGAAAAAGACATGGCAGAGGAGAGAGTTAAGAGTTTTAATGTTAGAGCCCCAGGAAGTAAATACTCAGAAAAGCAGATATGTGAGGAAAGAGAGAAAGCTCCATTAGACACAGCAGGGGCCCCAAGAAGAGAGAGTAGCCGTTCACCTGATAGTTTATAGCTGGCCTTGTGGAGAGAGCAGAGCAGCTGAGCCAGGAGAGGTACAAGTCCTAGGAGAGAGATGAGACTTATTCAAGCCTACAGCTGATATTGGAAGAAGCTGGGACCACGGAGACTTGAGAGGAAGAGGAAGACTGACCCTTGCAGACATAGCCCGCCATCTTGTGTCAACACATGGCAACAAACTCTGAGTGAAAAAGTACCTCTTATGGTACCTTGAGTTGGACTCTTTAGGGCCTTGTGACTGTAAGCTTCTATCCCAAATAAATACACTTTATAAAAACCAACCAATCTCTGGTATTTTGCATCAGCACCCCTTTGGCTGACTAATACACTTATTCTAATTGCTTCAAATCAGTTAAATCATACAATATTTGTCCTTTTGCATCTGGCTTATTTCACTCAACATGATGTCTTCAAGGTTCATCCATGTTGTCACATGTACCAGGACTTTATTCCTTTTTATGGCTGAGTAATATTCTATCATATATATATACCACATTTTGTTTATCCACTCATTGGTTGATGGAAACTTGGGTTGCTTCTACCTTCTGGCAATTGTGAATAATGCCGCTATGAATATTGGTGTGCAATATCTGTTTGAGTCCCTGCTGTCAAGTCTTTTGAGTATGTACTGAGCAGTGGGATAGCTGGGTCATATAGTATTTCTAGACTTAGCTTTCCAATGAACCTCCTTACTGTCTTCCACAGTGGCCGCACCATTTACATTGCCACCAGCAATGCATGAGTGCTCATATTTCACCACAATCTCACCAGCAGTTGGTATTTTCAGTTTTTTAAATAAGTCATTCTAATGGGTATGAAATGGTATCCTGTGGGTTTTTTTAAAAGATCTAATTAATTAATTAATTAATTAATTAATTTATCCACACACACACCCTTGCGGTTTTGATTTGCATTTCCCTCATGGCTAATGATGTTGAGCATCTTTTCATTTCATCTTTCTGGCCATTTGTATATCTTCTATGGAGAGATATCTATTCAAATCTTTTGCCCACTTTTTGATTGGGTTATTTGTCTTTTTGTTGTTAAGTTGAAGGATTTCTTTATATATTCTTTTTTTTTTTTTTTACCGGGAGGTAGCGGGGATCGAACCCCGGTCTCTCCATATGGTAGACGGACGCCGAACCTCTTGAGCCACATCCGTTTCCCTTTATATATTCTTGATATTAAACCTTTATCGGATATACAGTTTCCAAATATTTTCTCTAATTGTATAAGTTGCTGTTTTACTTTCATGATAAAGTCTGTTGAAGCACAAAAGTTTTTAATTTTGATGAGGTTCCATTTATCTATTTTTTTCTTTTGTTGTTTGTGCTTTGGGTGTAAAGTCTAAGAAACTGCTGCCTTAATATAAGGTCCTAAAGATGCTTCCCTATGTTTTCCTCTAGGGGTTTTATAGTTCTGGTTCTTATATTTAGATTTTAATCCATTTTGAGTTGATATTTGAATATGGTGTGAGGTAGGGAACCACCTTTATTCTTTTGCATATGAACATCCAGTTTTCACAGCACCATTTATTGAAGAGATTATTCTTTCCCAAGAAAGGGTACTGGATTTTGTCAAATGCTTTTTCTGTATCAATTGAGATGTTTGTGTGGTATTTTCCTTTGTTCTGTTAATGTAGTGTATCACTTTTATTTCATTTTATGTTGAGCCACCCTAGTTTACCTGGGATAAATCCCACTTGACCACAGTGTATAGTTCTTTTGTTTTGCTGTTGGATTCAGTTTGCTACTATTTTGTTGAGGAAGTTTGCATCTTTATTCATAAGGGATATTTGTCTATAGTTTTCTTTTTTTGTGGTATCTTTTTCTGGCTTTGGTATTAGTGTGATGTTGACCTCATAGTGTCCCCTCCTCCTCAGTTTTTTGGAATAGTTTGAATAGTATTGATATGAATTCTTCTTGTAATGTATGGTGGTTTGAAGCCATATGTATACCTCAGGAAAACATGTTCTTAAACTTAATACATTCCTGTGAGTATGAACCCATTGTAAGTAGGACTTTCTAAAAATGTTACTTCAGTTAAGGTGGTGTGGCCCACCTCAGTCAGGATGGGTCTTACTCCTATTACTGGAGTCGTTTATAAGCAGAATGAAATTCAGACAGATAGAGAAAGCCAGAGGGAACAGTCAGAAGCTGAACATTAACAGAACCCAGAAGAGAAGGGAGAAACCATGAGATGTCACCACTTGCCCTGCCATGTGACAAGGTAAGGACCAAGGATCACCTGCAGCCAGCCCCAGAAAGCCACAGTCTTTGGGGAGAAAGCATTGTCTTGATGGTGCCTTGATTTTGGCTTTTTCATAACCTCAAAATCATGAGTAAATAAATTCCCAGTGTTTAACCTGACCCCATTTCATGGTGTGTGCTTGAGCAGCCCAGGAAACTAAAAGAGAATGCTTGGTAAAATTCACCTGTGAGGACTGAAACCATCTTGTCTTTCTCTTTGTTGGGAGGGTTTTGATTACTGACTCAATATCTTTTCTACTTATTGGTTTTTGAGATCTTCTATTTCTTCCTGAGTCAGTGTAGGTAGTTTGAATGTTTCTAGGAATTTGTCCATTTTAACTACATTATCTAATTTGTGGGTGTACTGTTGTTCGTAGTATCCTCTTATAGTTTTTTTTATTTCTGTTGGATGGGTAGTAATGTCCTCCTTTTCATTTCTGATTTTAATTATTTGTGTCCTTTCTCTTTTTTTCTTTGTCAGTTTAGCTAAAGTTTTGTCAATTTTACTGATCTTTTCAAAGAACCAACTTTTGGTTTTGTTGATTCTATTTTTTAAAATTCTCTATTTAATTTATCTATGCTGTAATCTTTGTGATTTCCTTCCTTCTGCTTGCTTTGGGTTTAGTTTGTTCTTTTTCTAGATCCTCCAATTTTGAGGTTAGATTTCAGATTTGAGTTACTGCTGTTTCTTCTTTGCTCTTCTTTAAGGTAAGCATTTAGAACCATAAATTTCCCTCTCAGCACTGCCTTTGCTGCATCCCCTAAGTTTTACGTTGTGTTTTCATTTTCATTCACTTCAAGATATTTTATAATTTTCCTTGTGAATTCTTCTTTGACCCATTGGTTGTTTAAAGTACATTGTCTAATTTCCACATAATTGTGAATTTTCCCTCTCTCCTTCTGTTATTGAGTTCTAGCTTCAATTCATTATAGCCAGAGAAGCTACATTTCATGATTTCAAGACTTGTTTTGTGACCTAACATATGTTCTATGCTGGAGAATGATCTATGTGCACTTGAGAAGCATATGCATTTTGCTGCTGTTGAGTGAAGTTTCTATACAAGTTTGTTAGGTCTAGCTGTTTTATAGAATCATTCAGTCTTCTATTTCCTTATTGATATTCTTTCTAGATGTTCTATCCTTTATTGAAAGTGGTGTATTGAAATCTCCCACTGTTAATGTAGACCTGCCTATTTTTCCCTTCTAAACTATCAATACTTTCTGAGTATATTTTGGGGATTTTCTGTCATTTGCTATTAGGTGCGTATATATTTATAATTGTTATGTCTTCTTGTTGAATTGACCCTTTTATCAGTATATAATGACCTTCTTTGTCCCTCATAACAGTTTTTGACTGAAAGTCTATTTTATCTGATATTAGTGTAGCTACCCCAGCTCTCTTTTGGTTACTACTTATGTATATATATTTTTCCATCCATTCACTTTTAACCTACTTATGTCTTTGAATTTAAGGTGTGTCTCTTGTAAACAGCATATAGTTAGGTCATGTTTATCCCTTCTGCCAATTTCTACCCTTTGACTAGAGAGTTTAATCCATTTACATTTAAAGTCACTACTGATAATGCAGGACTTCTGTCATTTTTCTCTTTGGTATTTCTAAGTCTTATATATTTTTTGACCCTCAATTCTTCTCTTAATACCTACTCTCACATTTATTGGACTTTTTATAGTATACCATTTTGAGTCCCTTCTCATTTCTTTCTATATATTTTTTCAAATATTTTAATAATTACTTTGGGGCTTAAATGTAACATCCTAAATCTATAAGTCATCTGATTTGATAGCAACTTATCTTCAATAGCATACACATACACTCTATCCCATACCTTTTTTTTGGTACTTGTTACCAATTATATCTTTGTACATTGTATGCCCAAAACCACAGACTTATCATTATTTTTTATGTATTTGCATTTTAACACCTGTAAAAAGTAAGAAGTGGAGTTACAGAACAAAATTTCAGTCACCCATGCCTTTACTGGAAGCCTTTATTTTTTCATGCTGCTTTGATCCACTGTCTGGTATCCTTTCCTTTCAGTCTGAAGAGCTCCCCTTAGCATTGCTTATAGGGCAGATCTAGTGTTGATGAACTCCCTCAGCTTTTGCTTATTTGGGAGTGTCTTAATTTCTCCCTCATTTTTGAAAGCAAGTTTTGCTGACTATAATATTCTTGGTTGGCAATTATTTTCTTTCACAACTTCAAATATTTTGTACCACTGCCTTCTTGCCTCTGTGGTGTCTAATGAGAAATTGTCAATCTTATTGAGATTCCCCTGTACATAACTCACTGCTTTTCTTTTGTGGCTTTCAGAACTCTCTCCTTGTCCTTGTTAAAGGACAATTTGATTACAATGTGTCTGGGTGTGGTTCTCTATGAGTTTTTCCTATTTGGGATTTTCTGGATTTCTTGAATATGCATATTCATGTCTTTCATTAAATTTGGGGAGTTTTCTGCCATTATGTTTCTGAATATCCTTCTGCCCCTTTCTTTCTTCTCCTTCTGAGACTCCCATAGGGCATATATTGGTGCACTTGATGATGTCCCACAGGTCTCTTAGGCTCTGTTCACTCTTTTTAAATTCTTTTTTCTTTCTGCTCCTTGGTCTGAATCATTTCAGTTGCCTTATCTTCGAGATCACTGATTCTTTTTTTCTGCCACTTCCAATCTGCTGTTGAAACAACCTAGGTAATTTTTCATTTTGTTTATTGTGTTCTTCAACTCCAGTATTTCTCTGGAGAGATTGCCATGTTGTTCATTCATTGTTTTCCTCATATCCTTTAGTCCTTTCTCCATGTTTTCATTTATATCCTTAAACATATTGAGGATCATTTTTAAAAAAGTCTCTGCCTTGTTAAGTCCAAAATCTGGTCCTCTTCATTGATGGTTTCTGGACTTTTATTTTGTTCTTTGGATGGGCCATCATTTCCTGTTTCTTTGTCTTGTAATCTTCTGTTGCACACTGTACATTTTAATATTTTAACTCTGGGATTTAGTCCCTGAGCTATCTGTTCCTTAAGTTTATGTCCAGCTAGTGATATGTCAGAGATTTTCTTGAATGCCAGAAGCTAATGAAAACAAACATACCAAAGCAAAAAGTACCTTTCACTGTCTTTATAAATTGCCTCTGCTTTGCCTGGTGGACTCCTTCAACATTTAGCCCTCTATCATGATCATCAGCCCAAGGCATATGGAAAGTGCAGGGTCCTCTGTCTTATCTGAGCTTGGGCGAAGGTGGAGCTTCAGAGCCTAATTTTTTTCTTGGGGGGGGGTGGGTAGTGGTGAGCATGGCTTGCTAGAGGCCTTAGGAATTCCCTGTTTACAGTTTACAGGAGTTCAAGTGAACAACCCCTCTATTCCTTTTAAAATAGACTTCCATTCCCTTCTGGGTGCCCTCTTAATGCAGGTAGTCCTTTGCCCCAGGCTGCTTCAACTTCACTGTTTCTTACTCTGTCCCAGCTGTCTGCAAGCTGCTTCTCTGCCCTCAGGACAAACTCTGGAAGACGAAGCCCAAGACACATTCTCTGGCACAGTTTTCAGATTTCCTCTAGGCAGGTTGGCACTGACATACATGCACACCAGTATGGAACAGGCCCAGGGACCCACAGTGGGAGTGCAAGCTGGCTCCACCAGCTATTGTGGAGGGTCCAGGTGTGTATGTGTGTTGGGGGGGGGGAGGGTAATAAGGGTGCCAGGAGCTGCTTCTATGGCTTTTGAAGCTGAGTTTTCTTGATCCAGCACTTGTCCAGTTAATGCAGCCCTTTAACTGTTTTCTGTAGTTTTGAGGAATATTACTGACTTTAAGATTCCTCTGCCACCTTTGCCTGAGGAGTGTTGGAACAATAGCTGCCCTCAAAGCCAGCCTCCAGTGGTCTGAAGTAACTGATCAAAGGTAGAGATCTGTGGCCAGACCACCCATTCCCAGAGTTTGGAGGACTTTGTCTTTATGACACATCCTGGCACCAGCAAGCTGTGCCAGGAGCCCAAGCTCCAGTCCCCACTGCTGCCTGTCATGAGGCCGGGGGAGGGGGAATGGTAGCTGTTGCAAGAGAGGGTAAAACTCACCGGTACTTATGGCAATGTAACAGCTGCTTCTTCGCACATCCCCCCACCCCCCGCCCGCCCGGATGCTGCACAGTGTTCCACTAGACTTTGGCATTTCAAAGTATTTGATTCAGACAATTCCTGCCAGTTCAGTAGTTGTTTTGGTGGAGGAAGTGATTCTTGCAGCTTCCTACCCTGCTATCTTACCACCTTATCGTAGCATTTTACATTTGTGTTTTCTTTATTTGGGGCTCACCCAATTACTATGGCTTTTTCATTGTTTCCCAGAGCTCTGAGGAAGATGGCTCTGCCAGTTTTTGCTAATTGTTCAAAGACTCTGTGGGAAACAGAACCATGGAGAATCTCATGCTGCTATCTTGGTTGACCAGCAGTCTCAGTTGCAGGTTTTAAATAATAGAACAAATATTTCCACACTTATCTATATCCTAGTATTATGTAATTTATGACAATAGGCATAATTATCTTGAAAATATATCAGCAGTTTGGGTAATGTTTTACATGTTAGTTAATATTTTTGGCTTACCCATATTTTAATATCTTCAAGGCTTTGAATAATTTTTCTGGAGTTTGTGAACTCATATCAGTTTTTATGAATGGACCACTGGAAATGAGCTCGCATGAGTTAAATTTTTTTCATTGTATGCTCCAATGCAAATTATCAATTCAATGAAATGTCAGTAAAAACTTCATGTGATGGGGGAGTGTAAAAGCTCTCTTTATTGATTAAAAAATAGAATATATTATGACCTTGATATTTTCCTTTTCACAATAGTAAAAACAATAAACCAAAATTGGTGAAATGTCTAGAAATATCCTTGATTAGAAAAATGCAGTACTTTTGCAAAGAAAACCATAAATCTTTCGGGATACAGGACATGTGCCTAATGGAAAGACAAATCTTACAGTTGGATGAGAAGGCTCAAGATTATATAAATGTCAGTTTTTAAAATTTAATCTATAAATTAATGCAATCCCAAACTAACTCTCATTAAGCATGTTTTTAGAATGTCATAATAAGTCTAAACTCACTTGGAAAACTCAACCACAGGAAAATAGCTTTGGGAATTCTGATAAATAAAAAGGGTGGCCTTCTTTCACAAGGCATGAATATGTACTGTAGAGTAAGAGTAATTAAAATATTGTAGAATAGACCAATGTAACCCATGCTTAAGGGTCTTTTTTTGTTTTTTTTTTTAAAAAGGGTTTAATATATGATAAAAGTGGAATTTTAAACCAGGGGAGAAAAGATGGATTATTTAATCTTATTGGCATAACTGCTTACTATGTGGGGTGGTGGGGGTTGAGTGGGGAGAAGCTTGATCCCTCCCTCTCCTTACATCACAATTAATTAGAGAGGAGCAGGTATAGCTCAGTGGTTGAGCACCTGTTTCCCATGTAAAAGGTCCCAGGTTCAATCCCTGTATTTCCTTAAAAAAAAAAAAAAAAAAATCAATTATAGACAAAACAAAGATTTAAATATAAAAGCAAATCCAGAAAAATATTAGAAATTATGAGTAAATATTCAAATAATTCAAGAATGAGACATGGATTTCTAAAAACGAAATAAAACAGAATGAAAAAAATCTGACAAAAAATTAAAACACACACATGCAAAAAACTACAAATCTTATCTAGAACAAAAAAAGCACTATAACACAGTCAAAAGATATATCCGGAAAAATATTTGCAACTTATATCATGGGCAAATAAATGGCTTCTTTCTTTCATACACACACACACACACACACACACACATTTATTTTAAAAAACCAATGTGTAAAAAACTCCCTAGTAGAAAATAATGGGCAAAGAACATGAATAGGCAATTCAAGGTAAAATAAAAATGACTGAGAAACATAAGTATAGCCTCAACCTCACTAATACAAATAAAAAGTTCAAATTAAAGCAAAAATAAAATACCATTTTTTTTATCAGATCTGTGAAAATTGAAAAGACTATAATATCCAGTATATGGGAGCATATTACTTACAATATGATTGTACTATCATAACAGAGACTGAACAATATAATCACTTAACATAGATATCAAGTTCTCTTCAATTCGATAGTCCCAATGTCTATGTCACTTTCGGCAGCTTGCAAGTGGGGTCTTTCCCTTGGGCCCAGGGCATGAAAATTCCCCTCCATTTTAGAATACTTTCCTCTAAATTTTCCAGATCCCCTTCTGATATCAGAACTGACCAAGGCCAGCACTGGCATCTGGGTAGAGTGCTCCAAGTCCAAACTGGGACCTGCATGGGCCCTGAATCCCATTTCTCCCTTCTGGGACATTGCAACCCTCTACTTAGTCTATGTGTGGGGTCAACCAGAGTCCCTGGGGGACTCTGGAACTTGTGCTGATGGGGCCCTGGTTCTAGGAGGGCCGTGTGGAAAGGGAGGATCACTTTCTCTCGTGGATATGGTATAAACTTTTCCAGGATCGTGTGACACTGGGCCATCAGAGTGGTGTTGGTTGACATGCCGATTTTGGGTGATTCCCACTTAGACACAGGATGAGTTCAGGGCCCTGGGTTACCTATGGCTCACCTCTGAGCCTGTGTGCATGAGCTCTGTTTGTGGGATTCTCTGGTCTATCTTCTGATGCTGGTGCTGCCTTGGGTTTACAGCACTCAAGTATAGCATGAGTGATAGCAGGCTTCCTTTACCCTGCCCCCACTGTGGGCACCTGAACATTCACCCCACCTTTTCCACACTTTCCATGTGCAAGTCAGACAGTTCTCTGGGGGTGGCCGGGTTTTTTCTTCTGAGGGCTTTTTTTAGACTTTTGCTTCACAATTCCAATGTGCCCTTTCAATTCATGTCCTCTGTTGTGCTCTTCAGAGCTGGTCTTACCTCATGCAGGAGGAGGGATAGACATTTCTTGCGCAAATGGAGCGGCTCTTCCCATCCTGTTCTTGGGCTCCTTGTTTATCCTTCTCTCTCCTGGCAGTTTGTGGAAAGCAGAAGGTGTGGCCAACATTGAAAGAGAAGATGGTCTAGAAATGCAGTGATTATGGCCTAAAGAGCTTAAGAGAGGGAACTGTTGGAAAATATGCTGTTCTATATTTATGCTATAAAATTTCAATGGTTAATTTAACATAAGGAGAAAATGAATTATGATTCACGTTTTCTGCATACTCTGAATTAGACTTGCATGTATCCTCATCATCAATGAAGTACAATAACAATCTTTGACAGTGTCAATGGAAGTCACTGGATGATGCATTGTTAAGAGTAATAACGTAAGCAGCATTAAATAAATAGTACTCAAGGACTGCATAGGCAAAATAACCTATATTGCTTCAATACAAACAAATACCAAAGAACTATGGTACTTTAATAATAGTGTTGCTACTTTTTCTCAGGGTGGTATATATTAGTCAAGAACAGTCGTGCATTTGCAGGGAGACAAGATGGTTCCAGCACTTCAACAGGGAAAGACAGTGCATTTATTGAACAATAAACACATATATAAGCTCTTTTTCTCTACTCACTATTCGAAATCTTCATTGATAAATCATTATAACTATAAAGGTTGCAAAAACTTTCATCAACTTCCGACACCAACTGCAAATACTGCAGTAACTCAATTCAATTCAATTTCAACTCTACCCAGAGTTAAGTCAGACTGCACAGGTACAGAGCAATCCTCTACAAAATTGCCCTTCAGGCACCAGTTGCAAGTTCAGGGGCCTAGGCCAACCACACTCCTAATCCATTGGCTACACCTACCCCTCAGAATCAGTATACCTGAAATGGCTCCCAGAACTGACTGACAGTGCCATACTTATGATTACAGCTTTATTTTATGGTAAAAGGATACAAATCAGGAGACTCAAAAGAAGAGATGCATAGGGCATAGATCTGGGAGGGTCTCAAACTCGGGCTTCTTTGTCCTCTCCACACATCGTCAGAACGTGTCACCCTCCCTGCACAGTGATGTATCTTATCAATCATGGAAGCTCACTGGAGCTTCAAGTGCCCCTGGTTTATATGGAGTTTCATTTTATAGGCATGATTAACACCCAGAAGTTGGATAGGTTTGGCCGACAAGACCCAGATGAAAGTCCCAACTTTCTAATTACATGACTGGTCTTTCTGGTGTGGTCAGCCCCCACCCTAAGACTACATGTATGGCTGGCCCTACCCTCTCATTTCCTTAGCATATGATCACGTGTAGTTCCAGGCCCACCATGGAAAAAACATTTTTACCATGGTACATTTAAAGGATATAGAGGTTCCTCCCCAGGAACTGGAGGAAAAGAGCAGCCAAGTTTTATTATGCTACAATTCTTTACACATTAGCTGATGAATTTTGCAATGCATTTGAAAATTAAATTGTTTACTTTGTAACTGGAATAAAGTTTTTTTTTAAAGACCAGAGGGAATTATACCAAAGTTTTACAGTGATTGTCTGAGCATTGACTTCATGAGACTATTATTTTTCATGTTCTATAATGTGATCACATTGTTAGAAAATAATAACTTGGCCATGGTCACATAGCTAATTAAGTAGCAGAATCAAATTCTCTTTGAGTCCAAAGCCCATGCTCTTTTCTTTAAAACAACAACAACAACAAAAAAGGATGAAAAAATTAGGTAATATAAGGTACATAATTGAAAAGATACAAAAAAGTAAATGGTGAAAGATAAATCTTCCTTCCATCCCTGTTCCTTAGTTACCAATTCCTTTCCCCATTTACTGTTAGTAAATTTCTTTGTATCCTTCAAGAGATAGAAAATCTACCTACATGTATGTCTGCATGTATACATTTTTTTAAAATTTTAAACACAAATGGTAACATATATATATTCTGCACATTGCTGTTTTCATTAATACCACTTGGAGATCTGATTGTAGCAGTACATCTAGAGCATCCTCTTTCTTTTTAACAGGTGCACAATATTCCATTAAATGGATGTTTGCATCATAGTTTAACCAGTTTGAACTTATTGCTATCTCAAACAATATTGAACTGAATATTCTCACACATGAAATAGATGTGAGAGAATATAGGTAGGGTAAGTTCTTAAAAGTGGATTTGCAAGGTCAAAGGTGATGCTTAAAATATATTGTTAAATTGCTCAACACAAAGGTTGGACCAATTTTACACTCTCACCAACAATGCATGTGTATTTTTCAGCATAAGCTGCCCAACTTACTGAATTTTGCCGTTCCCTAGGCTCTTTTCAATGTAGGATATTGCCTGCCTTTGCTAAATCCAGCATTTACCAGCTTTGTGACTTTGGACAAATCAATTTAATCTCTCTGAACCTTCTTCCTCAGTGGAGATAATTCCTGTTTCCTAAAGTTTCTGTGAAAATTAAAGGAGATGTGTGAAAGACCAACCATTACACAAATGTAGAAAACATTTATTTATATTTTTTACATATAAATAGCTCTTGCACTTGCTCTTCCCTTCACTATTTCTATTCTTAGCAAAGTACCAGTTCAGGCTTTATTATTCATCTTCTTCCTTTTAGTATCTCTCTCATATCTGCATTCCCCACCCCCGCCAATCTGATGTTTTTTGTTTTTTTTTTATTAAACTGATAGCTTGTAAACATGTTAAAAATGGACTCATTGAGAAATAAAGGTATTCAAGATATGTATTAATAGATTGGCTAAAATTTCTTAGACAACCCCCTCACCCTCACTTATTTCCTGAACCTGGCATAAGAATCAGCAAGGCCAATAGCCTTTACCCTTAGGGATGGTTCTCAAAGCATGACTCCCCAGCAGTCCTGTGACCAATCATTGGGTCTAAGGATTTGGGTTGCTTGATACCCACTTAAAGGTTATCAGAATCCTGTCTAGAATAGTATGGCATCTGGTACGAGTAAACCTTTCATGATAAAGTGTGGTCAAGTCACCCAAAAGGATATAGAGCTAGAACTTCATAATGTTTACAACAGATCTTATTAACAGTTTTTGCCTGCTTGTAAATTTTCACAAATGTCTATATGAGTGGCAGAGTACTCATTGTAACCCATTACCAAGGTTGTGGGGGAACAGCTAACTCTCATCCACATTAAACTTTTTTTTTTTTAAAAAAAAAAAAACAAAAAAACCTCTAAGAGTTGTGCATGACCAAATTGTCTTTAATTGGTTGGCAATTGGATGTATGCTTTAACCATAATGAACACCTTACCACTTTCTATAAAACACCTCCATGCAGCCTGGTATATGTTCTGTTCCTGTTCTGGAAGGCCCACTGTGAATATCCAAATTCTGTATTTCATGAAGCCTTCCCAGATCCCAGGTAGATCTCGTTCATTCTAAATTACCATAGTATTTAATCTACATACTTCAAAATTTTTCTTGTGGTTCACTTTATAGCACCTGGTAGATTATATTTCTTGAGTGGAATCATATGCAGGCATCTTTTTCATTCTGTCTAGTATATGTATGTAGTAGTGCCTTGTTTCATAGTTCATGTAAATAACGATTACTGGAAAAAAATATGCTCAAATCAGTGTCTAGGTTGGGAGAAAGAACATTCATTTATGTCACAATTACTGAGTTTTTACTCATGTCACAATTACTGAGTTTTTACTATGTGCTTTTCTAGGCTTTGGGAAGGTAGCAATCAACTCAAAGCCTCTGCCTTCACAGAGATTATATTCCAGTGGGGGAGACGAGCAACAAACAAAATATATAATAAATAGTGTTAAATGTTATGAAGAAAAATAAAACTGCCTAAGAGGTTAGTAGAGTGGCTCAGAGGTACTGTTTTTGATGGAAGTGCAGTGAGGTGGTAGAAATCAGATCAATAGGGCTTTGAAGGCTGGGATAACAACTCTGGATTTTTATTCTGAATATGATGGAAAATTTACCAAGTCTTTATTCTGAAAACAGTGCGAGAAAGTCATAGGGTAATCAATTATCTCTTGATGGCTGTGGAAGAGGCTACTGATTATTTCG
This sequence comes from Tolypeutes matacus, assembly GCA_026826555.1. NCBI lineage: Eukaryota > Metazoa > Chordata > Mammalia > Cingulata > Chlamyphoridae > Tolypeutes > Tolypeutes matacus. The sequence goes on along the minus strand of JAKSZT010053764.1, from coordinate 23,957,498 downwards.
ATAGTCATCCTCCCCTTATTCCTTGAATAACAGTGGCTGGAGTTTAACTAGGCACAAACCCACATAGCTAAAGAAAACATATTAAAATCTTTCTTGCAGCTAGATTAGGCCATGTGACTAAATTCTGGATAAGAGAAGTGATGTGTGCCTCTGGCAGATCATGCTCTTAAAAGAAATGGTCATGTCCTACCCTTGTCCTTTTCTTCTTTCTTTCTCTTTTGGGTTCAGATGTGAACAAGAGCTGAAAAATCCACCTTGGACCAAGAGAAGGAACCTACATTTTGAGTACTGCAGGGCAACAAAATAGAAGGTACTGAGGAATTGGCCTATCAGCCCCCAACAGTTTATAAGAAACTTCTCTATCCAGCCTAAGTTATATTTGGGTCTTTGTTAGAGTAGATGAAACCTGTACAGGGATGTTTTGAAAAGCAATGTCTTACATACAAGGAAGTGAATTATATATAACCAGGAGCTGTTTATGGTAGTTTCAACAGTTCAAAAAGATGAGGTATCTGGATAGGAAGGCAGCATAGTATTTTGTAAAAAAAAACATTAGATCTGGTTTTCAATCCCACCTCTGCCACTTATCAGCAGTAAAAACTCAAAAAAGTAATAACATTTTTAAGTTCCTCTTTTTCCACCTACAGTAGTGTTACTGTGTATAAGCAAGTATGTGTTAAAATGCTTAAGAAGTATAAAAACAGCATAAAAACAAGTTATCTCATTGAGTTTACAAAATTACTTACATCTAGGCTTAGGAGTGCTAGTCTTAATCAGTCGAATGATTCCTTTTCATGATTTATAACTGAAAAGGGAGATGGCCCAAATAATCTATTAGATTCCTTCCAAGTCTAACATCTAATATTTGAAAGTAAAGAATGTGGCATGTTACAGAGACCACTAGGATAAATTAAAGATTTCAGAAAACACGAAAGGAATTTAAAATTTATCATTCTATCACAAAACATTCATTGGCAGCTTGTCCCAAATCTTTCTTTACATTGCAATTATTTCTTTCAACCCATTCCTTACTGAAAATATGGCAGAAACGGCTAAGTGAATCTTCTGGCCCCTCTGTCCCTTCGACTTCATTTGGATGCCAAGAAACCGTGTATGCATACTCCTGAGAAGCAGACCGAAAGAAAATCAAAATTTACTAACCAGCAGTTTAATTAGTAGGGCAGTCATATTTATGGCTAAAGACCTTTTAGGTGTGTCTGACCTGCCTAAAAATAACCAACCCATGATGCATACTCTCAGATGAAGCCAAGGTTATTTTTAGGATACTCTCAGCTTCACCAAGTCTTCTTAGCACAGCTTTTAGAATGAAGCTAAGCATGACAGGCCCTAATCTTTCTTTTTGAGGTTAAACAAAGCTGGCTTTTTCAAAAGTTCCCAGATCTTCTAGCTAGTCGCCATTCTTATTTTGGAGCAATGAGCAAATAATTGTACATTAGAAGAAAAAAAAAAAGATTCTCCCCTCACCCAACTTTCCCATTTGGAACTAAAAACAAGCCCAAACTGTCAAGAGTCAAATCTCCTAAATTTACAAATTCTACTAATTATATGTTTTACAAAATAGATACTATGACTAGGAAATAATGAGATGATTAGGATAGCTCATCTGGTTAACTCAAATCCACATTTCATGAAGGTAACCAAGCTATATGAAAATAATTACAGCTGTACTGCCCAAGGCTCACTCCAGCCTATAGGTATCTACATTCTTTGAACAACTCATTCTGTATCAACAAAATAGAATAAAAACCTCTACATTAAATTTACTTACAATAGAATCCTTTTATCTTGATGTATAATATCCTCAGAACATTACATTTTTCAAGTTTTGAAATGTGAGAAATATTAAGTGCCTACTATGATGTCAGGCAACCATTTGACCCTTGATCTTATTTGATCCTCTCAACACTTCTGCAAGGTGGGTAGTATCCTTATTTCTGCAATGAGGAAACTGATTTAAGTAACTACTTTAGATAGTAATTTAATGTAAGGAATAAGGTAAGGTTGGGTTGTGGGCAAGTTCTAGGTAAATCTATGGTTTGTGTTGTAGCTTGATTTCCTCGGACGGTTAAACCTTTTGTGTATGTGTGTGTTTATTGCTTCTATTGAACTGTAATTTCCTTGCAGGCAGGCAAAAACGAAAATTTCTATCCTTTTAAGCACTGACAAGACTACTGAATACTGTCCTATAAATGATAGGCACTCAACAGATTTGTGTTTTGGTAAATCTGAATAACAAAATGACTTTTAAGAAGGTTCAGTGTATAAAAAACAGTTCTTATTTAAAATAAGACACCAAAAGAATATGAAAATATGTATTTATTACCAACAGAGTAGCATATCCCAACCTAAAGAGTTTTTTTAGTTACACACACACAGAATAACAGATCAGAATTACAAATTTTTCACATACCAAAGGTTCATACTCCAAAGAAAACAAGCACATGTCTAAAAGACAATTAGAAAGCAGCAAAACATCCTTTTACCCTGAATACTGAAAACCTTTTAATGGAGACTCTTTCTCCTTAGGAAAATCAATGAAGACTTAGTCATCAAAAACACCTGCTTGTCACCTTTAGGTTTTAAATATCATTTTATTCTTCACATCAGGCTTTACCTTATAGTTTTCACAATTTGTATGTAATTAAAAATTAATTTCCACAGAATAGGTGAAGTTTTAAGTGGCTGTATCTATACTGTGCTAAACTTCTTTTTAAATGTTAAAAGGGTACATAATTTATCCTTCACCGCTCAAAATTTCAATATAAAACCAAATACTAGCTTGTCCAGTAGAGAAATATAAATGCTTACAAACAAGGAAGGTATGGAATAATTGTTGGCATATGTAAACTGAAATGAAATCAACCATTTTATTTCTCAACATACCTCATCTTCAAGCTTCTTTTTCATTGATAGGCATATTTTAAGAATAAGATGACAGGCACTAGCTTAGACAATAAACAAACTACACAAAGCACATATATAATAAAAAGACATTTGTGGAAAATAAAGTATCAACAAAAACATTTGGTAACAACACCCATTTAGTAATATGTTACCAAGGTTTTCAATATTTATACGACTTGTTCATACTAGTAAAAAAGGTTATTTTAAAATATTTTCATAGTTCATGCATTAGCTTTAGTTTAAGAGGGGAAGGCCCTTTCTTTAAAATTTTTACAGAGAAAAAAAAATATCTTTTTAAAGAGAAAAATTTCTGAGAGGACAAACTTACTGTTCATTAATTTTTTTACCTAATAACAACTTGGATGGCTACTTAGAAACACGTAAAAGCAAACTGAGTGCAATTCTTCAGTTCTTTTAGGCTGGCAAGTCGAAAAAATAATTTTGTCATTATCGGCACAGATCCAATCCACTGTTCAAAGACATGTTCTTGGACCATTATCTTACAAGACTAATAGAATTTGGCTGGCACTGTTAATTAGTATAACTCAGAGATAAACAAATGATTTTCTCATCTAATTTTTACGTGCTGAAAGAAAACTAGATTTTCCAAGATAATGGCATTAGACCAACACTGTTAGGAAGTACCTATAAGTTCTAACAACATTATGGTTTTAAATAAAACAATGTTTTTCTATCACTCTTTACATAACACTGAGAAATTTCAAATATAAATTGTAGAAACCAGCATATGAAATCTTAAGAAAAATCTTACTAAAAATAATTATAAAAATGTTTTAGAAATTTAAGATGTAAAATACAATTAACTTTAAATTAAAAAAAAAACCTACACATACACATACACACTTTACAGGGTTATTCTTTAAAAACCCTTGTCACCTGATTTGATTCTTTGTCAATCTTCTGTTGCATTTTGCATCATTTTGTGGCATTTCAAAGAAGTCTTGATACCATTTTTGAGCCCCAGTGTTTCTTTTTCCTTTGAAATATCAATATAATTATAGCATCAAATTTCATAAAAACATTTTTCTTTAAATGCCATTTCCTAGCAGAGATAAAGTAATCCTTTTTAAAAAGAAGAAATGAATAGATTTATCATAAATTTACTACTATACATTTAAAAGAAAAGAAATTACCTTATAAATTTTTAAAAATTAAGTTTAACACTGGGAAAACCTATGACTTAAGATCTAGAGTCATCCTCAGGCCCTTAAAGTAATTAAAGTTACTCTGCAATTAAAGCTCAGGGTTACCATGTCAACTAAACTTGTCGTGATTGATAGCTCCTTCCACTGTAACTTTGATTTGCAATAGTAAAAGAACCCAATGACTCATGGCCAGAGTGCTAAAAACACAAGTTGAACCAAGACTGAAAAAGGATTAGTTTTTACTATCAGATGATGTTCCAGAGAAAGAAGCTATAGTCTTCATGTCATCAATTCACTTGTATTTAAAAGCAGGGTTCCAAAAATAAGTGATCTTATAGTTTTAATGAATCTCCTAACTTTTATTCAGTTAAAAACAGAATTTCACAGAAAAATTCCAAGTCCTCTCCTTTTGTTTTTTATTGAGAAGGTTGAGTGAAGGTAATACGGCGCCGCCGCCTTTGGAAAGCCTTTAAATTCCACTTATTTGGTTCCAGCATATGAGGACCATTGTAGACAAACAAAACTGTCATCTTTTCAGAGTAAGGAAGATTTTGCAGGAGCTGTATCAAAACAGACAAAATTTTAAAAGAAAATATCTAATAATAATAAATACAACTTTGAGAACATCAGTTTTATAATTTACCCACAGCACTAGTTTTAACAAAAGAAAACTTTACCATTGTAATTGTTCTAGCTTAGGAACATGCCCTATAAAGATAATTGCATTTTTATCAAAGTCATCCTGAGGGTAGATGATACTGGGGTAGTTATCTTTTCTGGGCCAGGGCAGGGGCAGTGGTAAATAAAGAGGAAAGGCGGTGTGTGTTAAGACAGGTCTTTCTGGAGAAATGGAAAGAGACATAGTTCTAGGGCTTGCGTACTCCAGCGACTGTTTAGTGTTAAAAGAGAAACTGGGGGAGTGCATGTAGCTCAAGTGGTTGAGCGCCTGCTTCCCATGGACAAGGTTCTGGGTTCAATCCCTGGTACTTCCTAAAAAATAGTAATAATAATAAAAGAGGAATTGTTCTAGAAGAGGAATGAGTGCCAAGGGCAAGGAGGATCTCTTGGCTCTAGAACATGCTATGCTTCTTATGTGTCTTCCTAAGATAATGAGGTTTCTGATTAAGTATGTCACCAGAACTTGTCTTCTTTATTACTACAAATATTACTGTAATATTTTTAGTTCCTTTTTTGGGGTTAATCATGCTCATATTTACAGATGTGGTCAAAATCTACTACATTATTAAGCTACAGGGGACTTTTGAGTATATGAGCACTTTTAAATTACTCATTACCTACCTTTGGTGTAATGAAGAAGTACTGGGATGTGTTTTCTTTACAGGCAGTATTTACAACCATTTCAAACACTCTCCGTTCATTGATCGGGTCCATTCCCTTAAAAATGACAATAAAAATAATGATTACAGGGGAACTTCTGGGGAGATGGCATCAGAGTAGCTCAGCAGGGCTCAAGTCTCTTATGAAAACAACGGAGGAAGGGCAAAAACTATCCGAGGGAGCTGCTTTGGAAATCTGCACACCAGAAGAGTGCCACATGTATTTTCTAGAAAGAAGAGGGACAGAGAGAAGCAGCAGCTGAAATAAATAACGTGAGTTATGTCCCCCTGCAGCAGGGAATGGAACCCATCCACCACCCCTGAGGAAAATAGTCTCTGTAAAATCCATGGCTGGCAGCAGTCAACTAAGAGGGGAATGGATGTTTTCCTCCCTGGGAAGAGGGAGGGTGTGGCAGAGGGCTGAATATGGTTCTCTTTTCACTGGGTTTGGACAGCAGGGACCCATTTTGAATCATGGCTCTAGCTGGCCCAAAACACCAGCAAGTGGAGGTTCAAAGAGTCATTTCTGTGGAAAGGTTCGCAGAAGAGAGCCACCTGCTGGCAGGTCAGGAAAGCGAGAGAAGAAATAGGCTTTTTGGAGTCAATCATGTTCTTGAATCTGGTCTGCACCCCATTAGTGTGTCCCCTGTTTTGATAATGTAAACAGGTCAATTTTAAAGATTTAGAATAAGTTAAACCAAAAAATCAAAGATCTGTGAAACAAAACCACTAGGGAGGAGTGGAATTGACCATGAGAATAAATTCACCAACATAATCAGATGCCTATACATAAGCAAAAAATTACAAGACATACTAAGAAATAGGAAGAGGTGGCCCAGCCAAAGGAACAAATTAAAAATCCTGACTTGACACAGGATTTAAGACAACTAATCAATGATGTTCATACATATCTCCTAAATCAATTCAAGAAGTTGAAGGACCATATGACTAAAGAGATAAAGGATATTAAGAAGACACTGAGGGAAGTTGATGTGGCTCAAGTGGTTGGGCTCCATTTACCATATGGGCGTCCCCGGGTTCGATTCCTGGGACCTCCTGGTGACGCATGGGCTGTCGAGCTAGCTCAGCAAGATGACGCAACAAAGGGAGACAAGCAGACACAGAAAAACGCACAGCAAATGGACACAGTGAGCACAAGCAGCAAGAGGGAGGGATAAATAAATAAATGAAATAAATCTTTAAAAAAAAAGATGCTGGGTGAGCATTAAAAACTTGTAAGTTTGCAAAGAAAAGTAACAGAGCTTATGGGAATTAAAGACACAAATGATGAGATTAAAATACATTAAAGGCATATAAGAGTGGATTGGAAATGGCAAAGAATTATAAGTGAAATGGAAGACAGAGCATCTAAACTTGAAAAGAAAGGATGTCAGAAAAAAGAATGGAGAAAATTGAACAGGGTCTCAAGGAACTGAATGACAGGATGAAATCCATGAATATACTGACAGGATGAAATCCATGAATATACACATTATGGGTGCACCTGTAGGAGAACTGAAAAGGGCAGAAATAGTTGAGGAAATAATGGCCAAAAATTACCCAATCCTTATAAAAAAACATAAATAGCAATATCCAAGAAGGACAATGGACTCAAAACAGAAAAATCCAAATAGACCTATTCTAAAGCACCTGCTATTCAGACTGTGAAATGCCAGAGATAGAGAATTCTGAAAGCATCAAGAGAAAAGCAATTCATCACATACAAGGGACATTCAATAAGACTAAAGACCAATTTCTCATCAGAAACTATGGAGGCAAGAAGGCAGTGGTATGACATATTTAATATAGAAAGGAAAAAAAAAAAAACAAACCTGCCAGCCAAGAATTCTTTATCTGGAAAAATGTTTTTCAAAAATAAGCATTAAGGAGAGAGAAGGGGCCAAGATGGCGTTAGTGTAGGAGGGCACACACTGCAAGCTCCCAGAGCAAGGCGGATTTTGGACGGGATCCTGCCCGGGGGTCTGTGCTGTGCACGCGTGGAGTGAGAAGCTTGGGACATCTATCTACGCGGATCAATGGCGTGGACGGAACGGTGATGCTGAGGTTTTTAGGTATACTTCCAGAGACTGGAGCCTCTGGCCTACCTAGGTGCCAGGTGTGCATGGAATCTCGGTGGAGCTGCAACTCCTACTCTACAGATCAATGGACTCATCCAAGTCACCTGGCGAGGAGACAACGATGGGCAATGGCCATCCCAGGGAATGGAGAGGGCCTGCATCTGCAGGCAGGATCATCCCACCCACCATATCCATGGGATATAAGCCCTCTCTCACTTGGAGGTGGAGTGGACATCACCATCCCAGTCCCCTCAGGATTAGGGGAAGAACTATGGACTAAAGTGGACTTGATGGTATTCTGTTGTTCACATATGGTGATTCTAGCAATGGAAGAAATTATAACAATGAGGTGGAGCCAGTGGCCACTTGACACTTTTGGGGCAGGGAGGGGACAAGCAGTTGAAATACAGGGGCTTCTTTAGGATTTGGAGGTTGTCCTGAGCACCATTGTGGCAACAGATGTAGGCCATTTTAAATCAGCACACACCACTCAGAACTGTGTGGGAAAGAGTGTGGTCTACGATGTGAACTGTGGTCTATGGTTGGTGGCAAGGCCCAAGGATGTGTAAGTCCATTGAGGGTGGTGGGCCACACTTGTGGGAGATGTTTGTGTGGGAGGTGTGGGAGGTGTGGGAGGTGGGCAACATGGGAATCCCAGTGGGTTCCGTGTAATATTTTGGGTAATCTAAGCACCTCTTAAAATATATTTATATATATATATATATATATATATATATATATAAATAACATTTTTGTAAGCAAATGCACATATATGCATATATATTTATATATCATTTTGCAAATGTTGGTATGTATTGTGAAAATTTTGATTTTTACCCACAATAAAAAATAAATAAATTAAAAAATAATAATAATAATAAGGGCTAAAGTCTTTCAAATAAAAAGAAACAGTTTTTCATCAAGAGATCAGACTTACAAGAAATTGTAAAGGAAGTGTAGCAGCCTAAAAGGAAAAGACAGGAGAGAGGCACTTGGAGAAGAGTGTAGAAATGAATATTATTAGTAAAGGTAACTAAAAGGGTAAAAAGACAAATGACAGATATGACAAAGGAAAGACAAAGGATAAAACAGACAAAGTAAGTAATATCTTTACAGTAATAGCAATGAATATTAACGGATTGAACTCCCCAATCCAAAGACGCAGATTGGCAGAATGGATAAAAAAAAATGTCATCTATATGCTGTCTACAAGAGACTCACCTCAGATACAAGGACACAAATAGGCTGAAAGTGAAAGGTTGGATAAAGATATTCCATGCAAATAGTAACCAAAAAAGAGCTGGAACAGCTACATTAAAATCAGACAAAATAGATTTAAAATGCAAACCTGTTATAAGAGATGAAGAAGGTCATTATATATTAAAAAAAGGGATAATTCACCAGTAAGAAATAACAATAATAAATAATTCTGCACTTAACCTGGGTGCCCCAAAATGGCATGAGGCAAACACTGGCAAAATTTAAGGGAGAAATAGATGTCTCTACAATAATATTTGAAGACTTCAATACAACACTCTCAGCATTAGACAGAACATCTGGACAGAGGATCAATAAGAAAACAGAGAGCTTGAATAATATGATAATTAGACCTAACAAACATATATAGAACACTACACCACAAAACAGCAGTATATACATTCTTCTCAAGTGCTCATGGATCTTTCTCCAGAACAGATCAAAAGTTGGGTCACAAAACAAGTCACAAGAAATTTAAAAAGACTGGAAATCAGTAACAGGCAGAAAAAGAGAAAATTCACAAATACATAGAGATTAAACAGACACACTTTTAAACAATCAGTGGGTCAAAGAGCAAATTGCAAGAGATCTTAGTTAATATCTTGGGATGAATGAAAATGAGAACACAACCTATCAAAATCTATCAGCGAAGGCAGTCCTGAGAGGGAAATGTAAAGTCCTCAATGATTACCTTAAAAAAAGAAGAGCTAATATCACAGACCTAACTGTACACCTAGAGGAACTAGGAAAAGAACAGCAAACTAATCCCAAATCAAGTATAAGGAAAGAAACAACAAAATTTAGAGCAGAAAAAATGAAACCGAGAACAAAAAAACCCAATAGAACCAACAAAACAAAAATTGGTTAAGAATATCAACCAAATTGACAAACCCTTAGCTAGAATGACGAAGAAAAAAAAAGAGAAACGATGCAAATAAATAAAATCAGAAACAAAGAGGGCGACATTACTACTGACCCTACAGAAATAAAGAAGATTGTAAGAGGATATTATGAACTGTACACCACTGAACTAGACAACACAGATGAAATGGACAAATTCCTAGAAACACAGTAACCAACTACACTGACCCTAGAAGAAATAGAAGACCTAAACAATCCAAACCACAAGTAAAGAGATTGAAAGTCATCGAAAAACCTCCCCAAAATGAAAAGCCTGGGACAAGATAGCTCCATAGGTGAATTCTACCAAACATTCAAAGAAGATTTAATACCAATCTTGCTCAAATGCTTTAAAAAAAATAGAACAGGAGGGAAAACTACCAAACTCATTCTATGACACCAACATCACCCAAAAAAGATACTATGAAAAAGGAAATTACACACCAATTTCTCTATTGAATATAGATGTGAAAATCCTGAATAAAATGCTTGCTAATTGAATCCAAAAGCACATTGAAAGAATCATACATTGAACTATTATTGAATTGATCATCCAGCTAGATGAACTATTTGATTAGCTAAATCATAAATAGATTTAGGGAAGTGAAGTGCTCAAGCAAAGTCAGGCCTTAAAGTTATATTTAGTCGAAAAGAGGATTAGAGAGGCAGAGGAATCACTTTTCTCCCACAAAAAATAGCCAGAGGAGAGATGGAGACTGTCTGAAAGGGTGCTCTGGGTCTCAGGACACGAGGGGAAGGTGAGACAACACCCAGAAGAGAGAGGGACAAAGGAGTCTCAGCTGGCTGAAAAACCCCATGAGTAAAACTGCAGAAGGAGCAGTGGATACCCACCCCCCACCTTTGGAGCAAAGAGCAGTATGCAGACTGCAGCCAATGTGGACGTCAGTGGCTGCAGACTGCGGGGGTTGCAGGGGTCCTCTTCCCGAAGACAGGGGAGAGGGAGGGACACAGCCTACAGCAAATTCAGATTTTTGCCAGCAAATATGGTCTGCTACATTGGAGGGGTAGCACACTTCCACGTCAAATGGGGATGCAACATTATTTGCAGGGAGCTAAACACTCTCGCTAATGCCCTGGGCTGGTTGCTGAGGAGGCAAAGGGAGGGAGGGTATAGCCAGCCAAGGGAGGAGAACAGCTTCTGAGAAAGTTTGTTTGTGAGGCTTGGCCAATCCTGAGGACTTTGCTTCTGCACCACCCACCAATGAATGCTTTCCCCCTAGCACTGGGGTCTGAGCTGAGAGGTCTGCCAAAGAGTACCCTCTGCAGACCAGAAAGGTATGCAAAAAGGGAAAAATAAATAAATAAAAGAGACAATCAGGTGCCTTTACTGTCCCCCTCTCCAACACCCTTGGAAACAGGCCTGCATCCCGTTACTAGGTCCATAGCCCTAATTTGACCAGGGGCAATCCTAAATATCTAGAACAAGTTAAACCAAGAATCAAAGAACAGTGGAAGCACACAGCTACTTAACAGTAAATTCCTAGGCAAAAGAGAGAAACAAAACATCAGAGTAAACTCAGCATCAGAATCGGATGGCTAGATATCGGTAAAAAATTACAAGCCATACTAAGAAAAAGGAAGATATGACTCAGGCAAAGGAATAAATCAAAGCTCCAGAGAAGATACAGGACCTGAAACAGATAATCAATGAGGTTCATACAAATCTCCGAAATCAAATCATGGAGTAGAAGGACAACATGGCTAAAGAAATAAAAGACATTAAGAAGACACTCGGGTGGATGTAGCTTGAATGGCTGGGCATCCGTCTCCCATATGGAGGGACCTGGGTTCGATCCCCGGGACTTCCCGGTAAAAATAAAAAATAAAAAAAATCAAACAAAAAAAAAGATGACACTGGGTGAAAACAAAGAAAAATTTGAAACTATGTATAGAAAAATAACAGAGCTTAGCTTATGGAAAGAAAGACACAGTAAGTGAGATTAAAAATACAACAGAGGCACACAACATCAGATCTGAAATCATGGAAGAAAGAATCAGCGACATAGAGGAAAGGAAAAACTGAAATTGAAAAGAAAGAGAAAAGAATGGAAATAAATTGAGGAGGGGCTCATGGAGTTGAATGATAGCACGAAGCACAGCAAAATACACGTTATGGGAGTTCAGAAGGAGAAGAGATGGGAAAAGGGGCAGAAAGAGTATCTGAGGAAATAATGGCTGAAAATTTCCCAACTATCAAGAAAGACATGAATATACATATCCAGGAAGCACAGTGTACTCCAATTAAAATAAATCCAAACAGACCTACCCCAAGATACAGAATATTAAGAATGTCAAATATAAAGAAAAATTTCTGAAAGCAGGAAGGGAAAAACAAAATATCACACACAAAGGATGTCCAGTAACTTAGTGTGGAATTTTCTTCAGAAACCATGGAGGTGAGAAGGCAGTGGTATGATATAATTATGGTCCTGAAAGAGAAAAACTGCCAGACAAGAATTCTTTATCTGGCAAAACTACCCTTCAAATATGACGATGAGTTTAAAATATTCACAGATGAACAGAAACTAAGAGAGTTCATAAACAAGAATCCAGCTCTGCAGGAGACACTAAACAAAGTTCTCCAGTCAGAAAAGAGAATGCGAGAGAGAGGCTGGAAGGATACTGTAGAAATGAAGACTATCAGAAAGGGTGACCAAAAAGGTAAAAATATGGATAAAAATAAGACAAGACATATGAAAGTCAAAGGATAAAATGGCTGAAATAAGTAATGCCTTTACTTAACACTGAATGTTAATGATTAAACTCCCCAGTCAAAAGACATAGACTGACAGAATGGATAAGAAAACATAATCCATCCATAGTCTGCAGGAGACTTGCCTTAGACCCAAGGATGCAAAAAGACTGAAAGTGAAAGATTGGAAAAGAGATATTTCATGCAAACAGAACCCAAAAGAGAGCAAGGTTAGATATACTGGTGGCAGACAAAACAGACTTTAAATGCACAGAAGTTGTAAGAAATGCAGAAGAACATTATATATTAATAAAAGGGGACAATTCACCAGAAAGGCGTAAAAGTCATAAATATCTATGCCCTTAACCAGGGTGTCCCAAAATACATGAGCAAACTCTGGCAAAATGGAAAGGAGAAATATACATCTCTACAATAATAGCTGGAGACTTCAACATACCACTCACATCAACAAATAGATCAACTAGACAGAAGATCAACAAGGAAAAAGAGAACTTGAACAATATGATAATGAGCTGGACCTGACAGAAATCTATAGAACATGGCACTCCAAATTAGCAGATGATACATTCTTTTCAAGTGCTCATGGATCTTTCTCCAGGATAGACCACACGTTGGGCCACAACACAGCTCTTAAAAATTTTGAAAAGACTGAAATTATACAAAGCACCTTCTCTAATCATAATAGAATGAAGCTGGAAATCAATAATAGGCAGGAAAGGGGAAATTTGCAAATATATGGAGGCTAAATGACACACTCCTAAACAATCAGTGGGTCTAAGAAGAAATTGCAAGAGAAATTAGTAGATATCTCAAGATGAATGAAAATGAGAACACAACTTATCAAAACTTACAAGATACAGCAAAGGCAGTGCTGAGAAGGAAAAATGCCTTTATTAAAAAAGAAGAAAGAGCTAAAATCAGGATCTAAATGAACTGGAGACTTTAGAAAAAGAACAGCTAACCAATCCCAAAGCAAGCAGAAACAAAAAAATAAAGATTAGAGCAGAAATAAATGAAATTGACAACAAAATAACTACAGAGAAAATCAACAGAACCAATAGCTGGTTCTTTGAGAAAACCTATAAAACTGATAAACTCTTAGCAACACTAACAAAGATAAAGAGAGAGAGGATGCGAATAAATAAAATCAGGAATGAAAGGGGGGACATTACAACTGACTCCACAGAAATAAAAATGATCACAAAAGGATATTATGAGAAACAGTATACCAACAAATTAGACAACCTAGATGAAATGGACAAATTCCTAGAAACATACAAACAACCTACATTGACTCTACAAGAAATACAGAAACTCAACAAACCAATCAGAAGTAAAGAGATTTAACGAATCATCCAAAATCTTCCAACAAAGCAAAGACCAGGATCAGATGGTTTCACAAGTGAATTCTACCTAACATTTTTACAAGAATTAATATCAATCCTGTTTAAATATTTCCAAAAAATTAAAAGTAGGGAAAATTACTCAACACATTTAACGATGCCAACATCATCCTGATACCAAAGTCAGATAAAGATACTACAATAAATGAAAATTACGGACCAATCTCTTTAATGAACATAGAGGCAAAAATTCTCAACGAAATACCTCCAAATCAAATCCAACAGCATATTTAAAGAATTATACACCGGGATCAACTGGGTTTTATTCCTGATATGCAAGGGTGGTTCAACATAAGAAAATCAATTAACATAATGCACCACATTAACAAATCAAAGGGGAAAAAAAACACGAACATCTCGATTGATGCAGAAAAGGCATGTGACAAAATCCAGCATCCTTTCTTGATAAAAACACTTCAAAAGACAGGTATAGAAGGAAAGTTCCTCAACATAATAAAGGGCATATATGAAAATCCCATAGCCAACCTTGTACTCAATGGTGAGTGGTTGAAAGTTTTTCTTCTAAGATCAGGAAAAAGACAAGGATGCCCACTGTCACCACTCTTATTCAACACTATGCTAGAAGTTCTAGCTAGAGCAATTAGGCAAGATAAAGAAATAAAAAGCATCAAGATTGGAAAAAGTAAAATTCACTATTTGTAGATGACATGATCCTATATTTAGAAAATCCCAAAATATTTACAACAAAGGTATCAGAGCTAATAAATGAGTTCAGCAAAGTGGCAGGATACAAGATTGACACACAAAAATCAGTAGCGTTTCTATAAACTAGTAATGAGCAAGCTAGGAGGAAATCAAGAAAAAAATTCCATTTACAATAGCAATAAAAAGACTCAACTATGTAGGAGTTAATTTAACCAAGAAGGTAAAGAGTATTTATATTCAGAAAACTACAAAACACTGCTAAAAGAAACGAAAAACCAAAACAAATGGAAGGGCATTCCGTGATCATGGATTGGAAGACTAAACATTGTGAAGATGTCAATTCTACCCAACCCGATTTATAGATTCAACTCAATCCCAATCAAAATTCCAACATCCTAATCTAAAGAAATAGAAAAGTCAATTACCAAATTTATTTGGAAAGGAAAGGGGTTCAGAATAGCTAACAACATTCTAAAAAAGAAAAGCAAAGGCAGAGGACTCACGTTTCCTGACTGTGAAGTGTATTATAAAGCTACAGTGGTCAAAACAGCATGGTGGGAAGCTGATGTAGCTCAAGTGGTTGAGCGCCTGCTTCCCATATACTAAGTCCCAGGTTCAATCCCCAGTACCTCCTAAAAACAAAAACCAAACAAACAATGAAAAAAACCAACTCTCACTGGGGAGTGGATGTAGCTCAGTGGTTGAGCACCTGCTTCCCATGTACGAGGTCCTGGGTTCAATCCCTGGTACCTCCTAAAGAAAAACAAACAAACCCCACAAAAAAAACAGCATGGTATTGGCACAAAGATAGACACACTGATCAACGGAATCAAACTGAGAGTTCAGAAATTGACCCACACCTCTATGGTCAACTGATATTTGATAACATCTATAAGACCTTTTAATAGGTAGGGGTCTCTTAAACCTTACACCCAAAGCACAAGCAACAAAAGAAAAAATAGATAAGCGGGCCCTCTTCAAAATTAAACATTTCTGCAACTCAGTGTACTTTAAAAGAAGAGGATAAAAAGGCAGCCTACTCAAAGGGAGAAAACATTTGGAAATCACACATCTGACAAGGGTCTAATATCCATGATATATAAAGAGATCCTACAACTCAACAATAAAAAGACAAATGACCCTATTAAAAAATGAGCAAAAGAACTGAATAGACAGTTTTCTAAAGAAGAAATACAAATGGTGAAAAAACATACGAAAGAAATGTTCAACACCACTGGCTATAAGGAAAATGCAAATCAAAGCTACAATGAGATATTTCAATCCTACTAGAATGGCTACTATTAACAAAACAGAAAACTACAACTATTGGAGAGGATGTGGAGAGATAGGAATGCTTATCCACTGTGGAAGTCTGTTTGGCAGTTCTTAAGGAAGTTAGATAAAAAATCCACCATGTGACCACCACTATTAGACATATATACCTAGAAGAACTGAGAGCAGCGACATGAACTGACATCTGCACCCTGATATTCATAGTGATATTATGCACAATTGCCAAAAGATAGAAACAACCCAAGTGTCCATCAACGACAAATGAATAAACAAACCGTGGTATATTCACACAATGGAATATTATTCAGCTGTAACAAGAAATGAAGTCATGAAGCATATGATAACATAGATGGAACTGAAGGACATTATGTTGAGTGAAGCTACAAGGCACAAAAGGACAAATATTGTATGATTTCGCTATAATGAAGTAAATATAATGAACAAACTCATAGAGTTGATAGCTAGAATATAAGTCACCAGAGAATCGTATGTGGTTAGAGAATGAAAAGCTGAGTTTTAATCTGTGCAGAATTGGTGAAAAGGTGTTTGTAAATGTTTGGAAATTGAATGCACATCATAGGATTTGTTATTAGTAGGGCTAACATATGGGTATGATAGTGGGTTGTTTTGGGGTTTTTTTTGAGTAATGAAAATGTTCTAATATTGATTGACGTGATGAATGTACAACTCGGTGACTATATCAAATGTCAATGATTGTTCACTTTAGATAAGTTATATGGTTTATGAACAAAAAAAATAATAGGGTGAGTTGGGGGAAAACACACCAAATGTAAGATATGGACTATAATTAGTAGTAATACTTTGAAGATGTGCTTTCATAATTTGTTACAAATGTTGCACAATAATTCAAGGTATTTGTGGTGGGGTGATGTATGGTAACCCTATATGATGTTATGCATGTTTATGTTGTAAAGTCACAACTTTTACTATACACTTATTGTTTACATATGTTCACATATGAATGTTATACTTAAGTAAATTGTTTTTAAAATGAAAAAAAAAAAAAAGGAATTATACATCATGATGAAGTGGGTTTTATCCCAGGTATGCAAGGGTGGTTCAACACTAGAAAATCAGTGTAATACACCACATTAATAAATCAAAGAAAAAAAATCATATGATCACTTCTATTGACACAGAAAAGAAATGACAATACAGCAAGCATCCTTTCTTGATAAAAACACTCTGAAAGATAGGAGAAGGAAAGTTTCTTAACCTGATAGAGTGCATACATGAAATATTCACAGCTAACACTGTACTCAGTGGTCAAAGACTGAAAGCTTTCTTGCCAAGATTGGGAACAAAACTAGGATGCCCACTGTCACTACTGTTATTCAACATTGTATTAGAAGTTTAGCTAGAGCAATTAAGCAAGAAAAAGAAATAAATGGCACACAAATAGGAAAGGAAGAAGCAAAACTTTTGCTATTTTCTGATGATATGACACTATACCTAGAAAATCCTGAAAATCCACAATAAAGCTACTACACCTAATAGATAACTTCAGCAAAGGGGCGAGATACAAGATTAATATGCAAGTTTAAGTAGCATTTCTATACACTACTAATGAGCAACCTGAGGAGGAAATCAGGAGAAAAATTCCATTTACAAAAGCAGTTAAAAGAATCAAATATTTAGGAATAAACTTAACCAAGGAAATAAAAGACCTATACTCTGAAAACTATAAGACAGTGCTAAAAGAAAGCAAAGTAGACCTAAATAGATGGAAGGACATTCCTTTTTCATGGATTGGAAGACTAAATATTGTTAAGATGTTAATTGTCTCCAAATTGATTTACAGATTCAACACAATTAAAAAAAAAAAAAAAATCCAATAGCCTTCCCCCCGCCCCCCCACCCCAGAAATAGCAAAGCCAATTATCAAATTTATTTGGAAAGGTAAGGGGCCCCAAATAGCCAAAAATATCTTTAAAAAGAAGAATGAAGTTGGAGGATGCTCACTTCCTTACTTTCAAGTATAGTACTTAGCTACAGTAGTAAAAACAGCATGGTACTGGCATAAAGATAGACATATTGACCAGTGGAATCGAATTGAGAATTCAGAAATAGACCCTCACATCTATGGTTAAGTTATTTTTGACAAAGTTGTCAAACCCACCCAGCTGGGTCAGGACAGTCTATTCAGCAAATGATGCTGGGAGAACTGGATATCCATAGCCTAAAGAAAGAAAGTATATCCCTGTCTCACACTTTATACATAGATTAACTTAAAATGGTTCAAAGACCTCAAAATAAAAGCTAGAACCATAAAAGTCCTAGAAGAAAATGTAGGGAAACAGCTTCAAGATCTGTTGGTATGTAGTGGTCTCTTAAACCTTATACCCAAATCATGAGCAATGAAAGACAAAATAGATAAATGGGACCTTCTCAAAATTAAACACCTTTGTACTTTAAATGACTTCATCAAGAAGGTGAAAAGGTAGCCTACTCAATGGGAGAAAATATTAGGAAACCACATATCTAATAAAGGTTTGATTTCCATGTTATATAAAGACATCATACAATTCGATGATAAAAGGACAAGCAACCCAATCAAAAATGGGTGAAGACCTGAATAGACAATTTTTCCAAAGAGGAAATACAAATGGCCAAAAAGCACATGAAAAGTTGCTCACCATCACTAGCTATTAGGGAAACGAAGATCAAAACTACAATGAGATCACTTCATACCTTACAAATGGCCATTATTAAAAAACCAGAAAACTACAAGTGCTGGAGAGGATGTAGAGAAATAGGAACACTCCTTTACTGTTGGTGGAAATGTTCAATGGAAGACAATTTAGTAGTTCTTTAGGAAACTAAATATAGATCTGCTATATGATCCAACAATATATCCAGAAGAACTCAAAGTAGGGACATGAACAGATATTTGCACACTGATGTACATAGCAGCATTATTCCCAATTGTTAAATGATGCAAACAACCCAAATGTCCATCAACCAATGAATGAATAAACAAAATGTGGCATATACATACAATGGAATACTATTCAGCTGTAAGAAGAAATGAAGTTGGGGTGCATATGACAACATGGTTGAACCTTGAAGACATTATGTTGAGTGAAATAAGCCAGGCACAAAAGGACATATATTGCACAATCTCAGGAATATGAACTAAATAGATGAGTAAACTCATGAAATTTAACTCTAGAGTATGGGTTACTGGGAGACAGAATGATGGTTGAGAAAGAGGAGCTGATGCTTAATGTCTAGAATTTTTAATAAGGTTGATTGTAAATATGTGGATATGGATAGAGTTAATAGTAATACATTATAATAAGTATAACTAACACTGGTGATTTATAAATGGGATTGTGGCTGAAAGGGGTAGTTTAGGAACAAAAATGGCAATTGAAAGAAAGCTAGAGCATAATCTAGGGACTGTATAACATAGTGAACTCAGTAGGATGAGGACTGTTGTTAACATTACCAATACAAGAATGTTCTAGAACTAGAATATATGTCATTATTACAAGGTGGTTAATACTATGGTGATACCTGGGGGAAATCCAACTAATGTATCTTATGGACTATACTTAACAGTAATAGTGAAATATTTTTGCATCAATGGCAAAGAAGGTACTATATCAATGCTAAGAGTCAACAAAAGGGGGTTATGAGGGGTATGGGATTTTGCCTTTTGGAATAATGAAAATGTTCTAAAATTGACTGAGGTGATAGCAATACAACTCTGTGATGAAACAGAGTGCCACTAAGTGTACAGTTTGGATGGGACTGTATAACACAGTAATCCCCAAGGTAGAAAATGGACCATGGTTAACAGTACAAATATGAGAACGTTCTCTCATGAACTATAACAAATATACAACATTAATACATGGTGTTAACAACTGGGTGGTTTATGGGAAAAATACACCAAATGTAAGCTATGGACTATAGACAGCAGTGATATTTTGATGATGTTCTTTTATCATTTGTAACAAATGTTCCACAACAATGCAAGGTGTTGTTGGTAGCGTGATATATGAGAATCCTGTATGTTATGCACGATTGTTTTGTAAACTCACAACTTCTCTAATAAAAAAACATAACGATCACATTTTTATCTGTCACATGGTACATAATGCCCAAGTAAAAAAAAATCACCATACCTGATTGATTTCATCAACTACTCTGAACGGACATCTATTAAGCTCCTGAAGTGCCATCAAGTATAACATGGTAGAAACACTTCTTTCACCTCCACTTTGATGATGAGGAGTTAATTCATGTAGTTGAGTACTACTGCGAAATTTGACTCTAATTCTAATTCCGTATTTATCATAGTCTTCCTATAAAATAATTTAAAAGGTGATTAAATTGACAGATTTTCTGGTAATTTCATACTATCATTTGAAAATAGATTGAATAGATCAGTTATAAGAGTAAAAACACTTAAAATTTAGTGTACTTGTTTAAAAGTAAAACAACAAAATATTAAGGAACAAGTTGTATAAAATAAGAAAGTAACTTTTCTCCTCCTCTCATACCTTTCTTTCAACTTTAGCAAGCTATTCCCAGGGATTTTTAGAGATTACTGAGTGAAGAATCCTGTCATGGAAAGACACTATCTATTCTAGCTCTAAATTGCTAGGTTTTAAGCTATAGGAGAAAGTAATTAGGACACAATGGAGTGTTTATGCCACTTTCTGCTAGAAAGGAAGCTGTGCCTGCCAAAAGTCCTCATAACTTTACTTCTTTAGCAGGTCAAGAATAAAATAGATAGGGTGTATATGCATACTCTGAAAAGTTATTCATGATATATATACATAAAACTTAGCAAAAAGCCTGGCACATAATAGGTGCTCAATAAATATTTGTTGTAATTTCTAGTATTCTAGCCAAAACCAAGACTCTAAGGCTTATTTATTGTTCATGTCAAATGACATTTTTAGGTCAGTGAAGTTCAGATTTACCTTAAAAATAAAATACATAACTTACTAATTAAAGGTTAGCTATTTAATAAATAAAGTTTTAAGGTCTAAGACAATGCTGACCAAGAAAGAGATCATGTAAGCACACATGCAATTTTAAATTTTCTAATAATCATATAAAAAAGGTAAAAGAAATGTTAAAATTAATTTTAACACATTTTATTAACAAGCATATCCAAAATATCATTTCAACGTGTAATCAATATAAAACATTATTAATTATATATTTACATTCTTCTTTTTTTTATACTAAGTCTTTATAATCTGGTATGTATTTTACAGTTTTAGCACATTTTATACATTTCAAGTGCTCAATAGCTAGGTGCTCAATAACTAGGCTAATGGCTATTGTAATGAATAGCACAGGTCTAAGATTAATAGTAAGAACTTTTACATCTTATCCATAAATGTAAAGAGTCTGGTAGACTATCAAATTTTAGAAATACCACTTTCAATCTGTTTACCCCTCAAAAAACAACCAAAACAAATAAATGACAACAATGACTTTGCAATAGTTTTGATTCCCAAGGTTTACTTTGTAACTTTCATTGTATGTCTTCTACAATAACTTTCTTAACTATGACATTTCTTAACTATATCAACTTTGATTACTAGAGCTTTGTTTTTGGCTCTGTCACCCATTCTGTGCTCTTTCTGCCCTGCTCTAGCTTCTTCCATTTCATTGAAAACTGACTAAAGAAGACAGTTCCAGAATCATGACTGGGGAGCCCAGAATAGAGGCATTCCAAAAGGGAAGTTGAAAAGAGGTAAGAATGTCTATTGTCAACTAAAATACTTAAAAAATAAAAGTGGAAAAAAAAAAAAAGGTAACATCCAAAGTAATGTCTATTTTCCATTAAAGTTCAGTTTGCTTATTTGTAAAATAGGGTTGATAAAGTTACCTGTTTCATGAGACTCTTGTAAGAATTAAAAAAGATAACACATTCATAAGTGCTTAGCACAGTGCCTGTTACATAGGAATCATATTGTACATTATTATTCTTACTGCAATGTTTTTTAATTCTAACAAGTCCAAAGACTGTAGATGACAGTTTTACTAGAGCAGGTCCTAGTATCTTACCAGAACTTTAAAAGTGAAATGATGTTTGCTGTTACATCTCTACTAAACAGCTGAGGGAGTCCTGGGAAAAAGTACTATCTTGCTTTATATTTATGTATGTAACTAAAACGCACAAAGGAAAAGGATTCTTTTCTTTATTGTCTTTACCACTTTCTTGTTTTTTTAAAAAACTTCATATTATGGAACATTTTAAATATATACAAAATTAGAGAGAAAATGAAAATGAGTCCATCAATGAGCCTCACTATGACCAGTACACAGCCAATTTTGTTTCATCTATATCCCCACTTATTCCCCATTCCCAATAATTTTGAAGTAAATCCCAGTTCACCTCTTTACACATTTCTTAATGGGAAATTAATTTTACATGGATTTTTAGCTCAAGAAATTAGTAGCAAATTTCCAAATTCTTATGAAATTCTCTTAAATTCTTGATCAAAAGGAAACTACTGATATATACTATTTTTCAGTTATGTTTGCCAACTTGTTCATGATTCTAACTTGGACAGTGGTAGATTTACAAAGCAATGTATTTGTTCACCAGAGCTAAATAACCATTATTCAGACCAGATACAAGAGAGTTAATAGGGTATAGTAGTCACTAATCTCAAATGCCACCCCAAAAGTGAAACCTGATGGAATCCCATAGGTGGCCTTTTCCTTAGAACAATGTTTTAGGAAGCAAAAATTTTCACAGATATAACACTAAAGTAAATAAATAATTTATATGTACTCTTAGCACATAATTAAAATTACTTGCCAAGGAACATATTTCAAATGCAATTTTACCTCATTTTCTGTATGGAGATCAACTTCACCAGCACACTGCATGGAACTAAAAAAACTGCTGAATTTTTCATTAATTTTTTCTACCAGCTCTTTTAAAGGATTAAGCCATCTTTCTTTTACCTACAATTAAAGGCAATGCAAAAATACAATTTAAAAGAAGTGTCATTACATTCCAATACAAAACTCTACATGAAACAAACTTAATATCAATTTGGCCATGAGAATACACGATGTACTTTTCCTCTGAAAAGCCTATCATTCCATTTTGGATTATTCTACATTCCGTGCTTTAAAGGTAAGCAAATGATTAAAAATAAAAGATCAAAAGTAAATACCTGTGAAATGTTTTCTTTATATTTATCCAGTTCAACTTTCTTTCTCTTCAGTTCCTCAGTTAACTGTTCTATTTCTTCTTCTCTTTTTGTGTATTCTTCAACAACCTGGCAGGAAAAAAAAGATTCTTTAAGATAAATCTACCAAACTACATTACATGAAATTTGCATCAATTAAAACGGTAACTGAAAATGCCAATAGTGTTACATTGTTTGCATGCAATTAATATATGTTTCTATACTGAAAATGTCACTTTTTTATTGAAAAAATATTAGACATTGCAGTATTTCAGGTTAGCTCAACTATTCTTTTTATAAAGAAAAGGCACAGAACACTGTGTTCCTTCGGAAGAATCTATTTAAAATTCTAATAGATTCAGAATCTGGCATTTAAAGCACATTGTTCCTGCTGTCTAGCTTATTATTACCAAGAGCTCTAGTACAGAGTGGGAGGCAAGTACTGGAGGGAAGTGTATGTGTGTATAGGAGGGGGGAGTGGTGGTTGCAGAATGGGAATAGGAAAAGAGGCACATACTGTAGGATTCAGTCCTGTGAAGCAAGAAGCTCTTGATCTTTCTTCAGTTAATAAAGCATCAATTTCATCCAATGTGTTTGGGAGATCTTGGAAAGCCTGAAGAAGAAAAAACTGTTCATCATCATAGATAGTACAATGAAAAGAGTTCAAATGTTACAAGAAAAATAATCTGCTGAATAATTACTATGTGTTCAATAGCATGCTGGCACATAAGGATTGAAAGGAATTATAAGTAGGTGTTTTATTTTTTTTGCCTTCAAAAAGCTTACACTTTTAAGAGAAAACAATGTATTCACTTAATAATACTAGATAATACCTTAACACAGTATTGATGTCGAGTATTAAAATAAGTGGTACATATATATATATAGGCTATGGGAATTTAAAAAAAGGAAGTATCAGTTCATGCTACAGGGGAGTTAAGAGAATTTAGAGGTCTAGAATTCAGCTCTGGGCCTAAAGCAAAGGATAGAGAAAAGTAGGGAAGAGGGGAGACAGAAGTTTGGAAAAAAGAATGAGCACTGCATACCATGGGGGGTGAGGAGTTGTGTCCATTTGGAATGGTGGGTACTTGCTGAATTGGTAGAATGGGTCCAGAATATGTGGGGCATTGAAAGAGAGCAAGAAGTTAGAACTTTATACTGTACTTATAAAGAACTACAAAAGCATCTTAAGAATCCAATTATTTTGACAGTACAATTTCACCATAATATTATCTTCTGAGTCCAGGCCATAGAGGCAAATTAGAACAGACAACTTCTTGTGAGAGGAAGCAAACAGTACATTGTCTTGTTTAGCACAACCCACAAAGTTCATATACTACAAGGAACAAAATGAGTCTTGAAATCCTTAAATGGATCCTATAGCATTACAATATTCTGATAAATTAATCTCCATTTTGTTTTTACCTTTTAGAAAGCAGTTCAGATATTTGGTATGTATATTTTGTTGAATCTCTGACTTCTTCACTGAATCCAACACTTACTTGATGTCTCCACTTGACTATAGTAGGCTTCTTAAATATAATATGGTGAAACAGAAAATCTTCATTTCACCCATGTTTCCCATATCTTTGAACAAACCTGGTTCTCTTTCAGTCTTCTCCATTTCAGTAAATGTTATCACCATTTGTTCAGGAAAAAAAAAAAAAAATCAGGGGTTCTCACTTTTACCCTTCCCTTCAAGTCCATCAGCAAGTCCTGCTGGCTCTGTCACTAAGATACTCCAAATCTGTCAACTTTTCCCTGTTACACTGCTACCACCCTAATCCAAGCCATTTTAATTTCTTGATTGGTCCAAAGCAACAACCTTCTAATGGCCCTACATGATCTGGCTTCTGCCTACCTCTCTGCTTGAATTACAAATTTTTTTTTTTAAATCACCATTGAGATTTTTAATTTCCAAATATGCCAAATATACTTCTGCATCAGGTGCTTTGTACAAGCTGATTTCTCTGGCTGGAATTCTTTTCCCTCAAAATTTCACGACTGATTTCTTCTCTTCATTCAGGACTCATCTAAAACAGTATCCTCTCAAAGTCCTGACCAATCTCCCATCCCTGTCACTCTATCCCTTTACCCTTGTTTTATTTTTCTTCTGAGTACATCTCTACCCGACATTTTTTTTTTTTTTTTTGGCTTGTTAATTTTTTTGCCTGCCCAACTCTCCATACTAGACTATAAGTTTCAGTTGAGAAGGAAGTATGTCTGCCATATTCAATGCCTAATATATAACAGGTAACTGATACATTTTTAATGAATGAATATATGAATTATCTTCTAATTTTGTTCCTTTAAAAAACAGTGTAACTTATCAAAGATAGAAGTATAACATTTCAAGGACAGAATCATGCTACTTTCTGAAATTAAAAAATTAGTACAGACATTCTACTAACATTTATTTCATGTACAATGTATTTTGAAGATGTTTGAGTACATTTTTAGAAAAAACAAGCTCTTCAACATGTTTTACAAACATCTACTGAATTCCTATTATGTACCCAAACAGTCACACTCATTCTCTGTGGTCTGTGCCTGACATCACATAATAAAGCCTTTGAGGATTTGAAAGTTGTAATTCAAATTAATCATTTTCAAGTTCCATTTATATGTTTGAAAGGTTTTTCATTATCTCATGAAATAAGTAAAATTTGAAATCAAGCATAAAATGAGCCAAACAAATATCAGATTTAAAAAGTTCATTTTCTATTTTCTCATTTTATTTTGACATTTGACATAGAGCAGGTATGTAGGGCAAAGTATCAACCCAACTTGTCAGATAAAATTTAGGGTTACAGGGCTACATACTAACGGTAAAACTTGGACTGAAGGGCAGCATCTCCTCATTTTACTAACTTATGACATGTAAACATATAAAATATAATGGAAATAGGGAAAGGTTCTTTTTCCTTTCCCTCCTGTTAGATGTCAGCTCTAAAGATTCAGCTCCCATTGAACCCTAGTTCAAAAGACCAATTTCCAGGAAAACGTTTTTATTTCGCCTTTGTTTTTCTAAATATGAACACTCGTTACTGTTTCTTGCTTACTACATGTCCATGAAAACCTGTATCCCACCCTCTGCCTCTTTTCCTTAATTGTAGCTTGGAGGAGAAAAGCCCACTTTTATTGGAAGAATGAATGTTATGGTACAAATAATTTTGCAAGCTAATTAATACCCATGTTTTAAGAATTTTAGTATTATGCAATAAGACTGATTGCTGCCCAAGTTTGGGTAGGATAGGAAAAAAATCTGTTAAGCAAAATTACTTTATGTATATATTCAGTTTAAATATGGGGGGAAAATCCCATGTTTTTCATGGCATATCATGTTTTCCATGGCCTGCTGCAATACCTAACATACTTCAAGCTTAAAAATAATGTGTTAAATATGGTTAAGTGCAGCATTATATATTTTTTATACTTACTGTCTGATATTCTTGAGGAACAGTCTGCTCTGCACCGAGGTTACATACTTGCCTAGCTCTCTTCATAAGTTCTTTGCATTTCTGTAATAGTCTCTGTCTATTTTCATCCAACTCAATGAAATTTTGCTATTACAAGAAAAAGAAATAGCTTGAAAACTGAAAGCTAACGTTAAAATCAGAGGGTTGTTTTATAAACCACATTATATCAAATTATTGAATTATGATTACCATATGTCAATAATCTAGAACCAGATCTCAAATCATGACTGCTTTTACTGTAAAGGTAAAATATGACTTTTCAGCACATTTTTAACCCAGCATTTCTCTAATTTATAAGAACTCTGAAATTTAACTCTTCTTCTGAAATCAGTTTAACTTAAGTTATACATAATCTTACTCTAATAAAATTTGAAATACACAGTACATAGGTTTCGTATCAGAGAACTCAGCCCTCATATGTAGGTAGAATCTTTAAAATAGTATTTGATAGTATTCTCAGTGCCTTTTATGTAGTTTCTTCATTCCTTCACCAAATAATTACGAGGAACTTATTAAATGCCAGTATTATATTAGGCATTGAGCATATAAAAGTGAATCAGGCCAGAAATTCATAAAACCATTAACATAACAGAAACAGCTATTTACTGAATGTTTATTATATGCTAAGCCCTTAGCTAGATACTTCACTTACATTATTCTCTTTATTTCTACCAAAACACTGTATAGTAATATTATCCCCATTTTGCACATTAAAAAAATCAAGCAATTTGTCCAAGCTCACATATCTAAAGAGGTTGTCAGGATTCATATCCATGTCTGCTTATATAGCACACGCTCTAATTATTACAGCCTGATGCCTCTCAGTGCAAGCAGACTGGGAAGAATGAAGCATTTCAAGTGTGTGGTTGGGGGAGGCAGGGGATGCAGGAAGGTCAGAGTGGTCATAATAGAAGAAATGACAACTGCTTAAAAACAATTTTAAAAACAAGTAAATTACAAAAACAGAAGCAGCAGGAGACATTCTAAGGATAGGTGATTATGATTATAATGGAATGGATGCCTCAAAGAGCCCCTTACTTAGGGAAGAAGTAATCTAATATGGTTGGAGAAATGGTATTTGTAGGGTTGTAAAAGGTAAGAGTGGCTACAACACAATAAACAAATTATTTAATATCAAAACAAAACAAAAAGAATGGCAAGGGCCAGATGGCAAACGTTTCATGTATAATGAGGAGGGCCCTCTAAATTTATGGAATGCCTTATCTGAGCCAAACATTGTTATGTCCACTATCCTATATGCTAATTCATTTAATATGTATTATGATCTTAAAGGTATTATCTTCTCTTTTAGATGTAGCTTAGAGATATTAGGTAACTTGCCCAAGATTATGGATCTGGTAAGTGACTGTTTTGAGTAAGAAAAAAGGTCTAATTATGATCTTTCTATTAAGTCTCAAATTTTGAACTGTACAAAAAACACCAGAGTGGCGAGGAGAAGGTAAGAAAGATCTTTAAAACCGTACTGACACACCAACCACACCCTAAATCTATTCAACTAGCTTCTCTGAGGCTGAAGCCTAGACATCTGTATTATTAAGAAGTAATCTGGACCCAGGATTATTCTTAGATTAAGAAAAATAAATACTGTTAAAAGAAATATAGGGCTTAAACTATTGGATAGTACCTTAATGTCTATAGCTCTAATTTTAACAGTTTTGTCGAAAATATGTTAATTCATATTTTGAAAAAATTGAAGAGGTAAATAAAAATCCTGTTTAAAAAAAAAAAAAAAAAAAGAAGTAATCTGGTGATTTTTTAAATTTTTCTTTTGTTTTTTTCCCCCTTTTTTTATTTTTAAAGAAGCTTTAGATTATATAAATATTAAATAAAAAATACAGGGTATTTCCATATATGCCCCCTGCCCCCAAATCTGGTGATTTTTATGCATAAAAGCTTGAGAGCAAATAAACTAAACCAAGACAATAATTATATTAAGTAAAAGGATATATACTGGACAAAACTGAAAATACAAGCAAGCCCTTATACTAATCATTTACTCCTATGGCTTCCTTGAATAAATTCCTCAGTTCCTACAATCTGAGAGAAAGAATATGTAATAAACTGAGTCACTCCCTATCTGGTTTCTAGGGCCCATCTAGGGTCCTGTTTAGTCAGGCAAATGTAAAACAAGTGACAGGTACATAGAAACCAAAAACTCCTCATGTCTTCTAGTCCTGCTTTCTATTTCTTTGGACTTTGCTAAAATGAAGTATTAGGACCTTATGGGAAAGAAACATCCTAGAGATGATTATTAGGAGCTCTGGCAAACAAACCCTCATTCAATAGTAAATTTCTGTTTGGTGGCATATGTCTAATAAAATCCTCTTCTGGGAAAATGCTCTTTCTAATACATACACGCTTGTGACATACCTCTTCAAGTAGCACCTGTGTTTCTTTTGTAATACTTGCTGAGTTTTTCCTCCCCCGGGGAAAGGGAATGCAGTTATATAAGATAATGTTGTAAAGTCAAGCTAGAGAAAAAGGCATTATCTACATTTCTCCTTAGGGTCTAGCCTTTAACAGTTAATAGAGAACAGAAAATATTCCATCTGTATAAAGAATGAGGGGCAAAAATTTAAAAATATTCCTCAACATTTCAGAAAAGATTACTTTGCAGGTATATATACTCTAGAAGATATTAGTAAGTACTATCTTTTCTCTGAAATTCTTTTTGAAAAAGTTCCACTGTCACGAAAGGTGTACAGAAATACCTTGGCATTAAAAAACTAGGAAAAACTTTTCTAAGAGGTCCCTCTAGTGGAAGAAGTAGGAGCTATTTGCAGAATTTCTTATTAAATAGCATGTTGCACATAAAATTATTTAATACAGTAAATATTTTATTTAACAGTTCATTAATAGTATGAAAATCATTTTCTGTATGAAAGGAATTAAACTGCTAGGTACCATGAACTTTTACTAAAACAGCTATGAATTAATTTCTTTCATGAGCATCAAATTTCATTCCAATTTAACTGATTTCAAATTCAAATACTAACTATAAGCCTTAGTATAGAATCAGAATTCGAATACCTATTTAAGATTTTGAAAATATAATCAAGAGATTCTTATTTTTTAATGTCAACTTTAATTTCAAATTTAGAAATCAGTGGTCTCAATTGACTTTTTTTTTTTGAAATGCAAAAATCTTTTTTAGAAGGGGGAATTCAAGTTGGAAACAAACTGATGTATTCACTACTACTTAATGCATTTAATGTCTTCCAAACCCCTAACTAGATTCTACAACAGTTATAACATGGTGAATCAGAGGTGGTCTCAAAATTATTACAGTATTTAAAAATTATATTAAGCATATAAAATTACAACTTCTTCCTGTGTGTGGGAGGGGGAGTTAACAATCCTTAAAAACATTAAGAGCAAACCTCTTAGAGAATTCTACTTATGACTTTTCATTTGGTCACTTCTTTTTCCTTCCTTTTTTTTTTTTTTTTTTTTTAAAGATTTATTTATTTCTCTCCCCCTCCACTCGTTGTCTGCTCTCTGTGTCCATTCACTTTGTGTTCTTCTGTGTCTGCTTGTCTTCTCTTTAAGGTGGCACTGGGAACTGATCCTGGGAATTTGCGGAGTGGGAGAGAAGCGCTCAATCTCTTGTGCCACCTCAGCTCCCTGGTCTGCTGTGTCTCTTATTGTCTCTTCTCTGTGTCTCTTTTTGTTGCATCATCTTGCTGCACCAACTCTCTGTGCGGGCCAGCATCTTGTGTAGGCCAGCACTCCTGCACGGGCCAGCACCTGCTCAGGCCAGCTTGCCTTTACCAAGAGGTCCTGGGAATCGAACCCTGGACCTCTTATATGGTAGATGGGAGCCCAATCACTTGAGCCACATCTGCTTCCCCCTTCCTTTTTTTTTTAAAGAACTAATCTGTAATCTGGTATGGAATCTGCTAGACACAGCATAGCTGAGTGCATCCTTCCTTGAATGACCCTGAATGATATAGTACTTCTGCTTGGGGATTTCTTGCCGGGCAGAAGGGGGAGATTATGGATGGAGCCTGGTGGCCATAGTGATGCTCTAGCCACCGTCGCTGATCATGGTCAGTTCAGCCACCCCCTACTCAATCAAATCTTTAACGCCTTCAAAGTCAGTGCAAGTGATGCCTGAACTGGTGATGAAAGTCTGGCTGACGAAGCCTTTTAGTGGGGCTGCCTGGGGCTGTGGAGACCAGAGCCTGGTACAGGGCAGTTCCGTCCCCATGGCTGTGAGCAGTCAAGCAGGACAGCTGGGTGGGCCATGGCTCCTGCCTTGTGGACACTCCATGGACTGAGGAAAGGTCATCAGAATGACCTGGTACAGGATCTGCAGACGGCCATTCCCTGGGAGTTTCTCTGTGCTCTGAGCCCCTAGGGCAGGCAGCACAATGTTGACCGCAGTGGCGGCAGCCTGGATGATAGCATTTGTCTGGGGCACTTGGCTGGGTTGGGGAGGCATGTGGAGGTATCCTACAGTGAGGGGTCCTGGGGGCCGCTTGCTGGGATTGATCTGAAACTGGATAGTCACATATGAGTTCTTATTCTCATTATATTCACTGCTGCCTCTTATGACTGCAGAGTGAGTCCTCTTGCATGAACGAGGCTTTGCATACATCACAGTGAAAAGTCTTGGTGTCCAGCCTAGCCACCTTTCAGCTGCTATCTCTGGCCATGTCTTTTCTCTCCAAGGCCTTGGTTTTGACCATGTCCCTATGGAACTTCTTCATGTGCTTGCTCAGGTTGCTGGGCTGCTTGGTGTCAAAGCTGCAGTAATTATACTTGAAATGGCGGTCGGTGCAGTGGAGGCGCTTGTGGATGTGCAGGGCGGCCCTGCTGGAGCAGGAGTAGGTGCTCTCAGAGCACTTCTTGAGGTGTTCCAACTGGTGCACTCAGCTGCGCTTCCACAGTGTGGCTTTGCTATCACTCAGGAAGTCACAGTGCGACACTAGAAGTTATTCCCACTGTGCTTAAGACAGATATGAGACTTGAGGTTCCCTTTCACGGTGCAGCAGATGATGCAGAACTTGCACTTGAAAGACTTCTCCCCCAAGTGCACATGCACATGCCTTTTCAAGACCGAGCTGATTTTGAACTTGGAGCACAGAGCCAGCACTGGAAGGAGGCATCCCCCATAGGGGTTCAATAGTGGATGGTAAACTGGCTGGAACTGTGACTGGCATAGGGGCAGATCTGGCATTTGAAGGGTCGTATGAGCAGGCAGCTGCTATCAGCAGTGGTATAGTCATGTCTTACACTCATAATGCTTCATGCCATGTGGCACTGCATATGAGTCTTCAGCTTATCCTTTTGGCTAAAGCGCTTGCCACAGACCTCAAACTTATGGGGTTTGTCTCCTGTGTAAATTTTTAAATGATGCTCCATGTCCTTCATGCCGCAGGCAGTCTTGAATTGGCAACCTGGATAGCAGCAGTTAAGCTTTTTAAGAGCAAGTAGGGTGGCAGACTTTTTGGCATATGACTTCACAGGGAGAGAGAGGACAGTGGCTATCTGGTTTTCATTCCTTTCCGTGGGTAGGTATGTTTGAAAGCCATGTTCAAAAACACATTCTGAAGCTGAAACTGTGATCATCTGGGTCTTTAAGGTGATGGTTCTGGTGGCAGCCTGAGTCTGGGTGGCTGGAACCATTTCCTCCAGGTAGGGGCTCCCCTGGGCATGCCAGTCAGCTGGCAGCTGCTTTCTGAGCTACAAAGATATCCAGATTATTAAACTGCTGCTTGCAGATACTACAGATGTGGATGTTGGGAGTCAGCTCTACCAGCACCACTGTGCCACCATGAACATTAGGAAATATTTTCTTCCACTCATCAATTACTTTACCTTTACACTGAGCCCGGGAAGCTCTCAGGAAAGCTGGGGCACCAAGGTGGGGGGGGCGCTGATTTACATGGTGCATGGACTTTTCCTCAATTGACTTTTAATACCCAAGATTACAAATTCTACTTCAGTTAATCCAATGACAATTACTGTTTACTTGTTAAATTATATTTTCCTCAAAATTTACATACATATAAAATCAATCATTTGAGTTAAAAATGTCTATGAAAATTCAGTTCTTTGTGGGAGAGCAGTAAGCAGTGGTAATAAAGAGAAGGTGGGACAAAAAGCACAGAATAATTCCTTTAGTAATTGGATAAACAAATTTTAAAATTTCCAATTCTTAATATTAATATTAATCCTGATGTAAATCTGTCCTTTTTAAGGAAACAATGGCTTCATGCTAGGCAGCATGCTAAGCATCTTGATGTAAATTATTAAATATCACAATATCCCTACCAGTTACACAGGTATTATAATACCATTGGCTGTAAATAAGGATAAGCCTGGAGTGGTCAGGAAATCTGCCCTAGGTAAAAAAACAAGTGTAATAGGTAGATCTGCTCACCTTCGTGTTTGGATTCACACACAGCTTACTAAGTTGTCCTAAAAATATTCTAGAAGTTAATGACTGAATTATCAAAACTGAGACCCACACAGCATTTGCTTTTCTCTGAGAGTGTTTTATAGGGCTATAAACCATGCCTCCTTTTTGCCTTCCAAAAATTTAAGTATTAATTTCATGATGGTTAGCTAATCTTAATTCTTTTGAGAACTTGTTTTTGCTATCAGGGTAAAGGACAAAGCCATAAATGGTAGTAGTGTTTCCTTAGTACAATCTTCCATGTGTACAAATGGACAAGGAAAAAAAAAAGATTTCTCTGATTCAGATGAAGCAGGATAGCAAGAATAGATAAGATCATGTGTAGGTAAATGACAGCAAACATGAAAAGAAAAAAGAGCAAGTATAAGAGAAAGTGAAATACTATACAACAACTCTATTACATATTCTTCTTTTACTCATCATTCTTGACTATTTAAAATGTGTGGCTACTGAATATGGTTAGTCAATAACATTTCTCAAGTACACAGTGCAAGACATAAGAGATGGACCACTCCCTTCAAAGATTTTACAATAGGGCTGATAAGAGGGCACCCTGTCAGCCTGTACCTGATCTTAGTGCATCTATGTGAACTAAGCCTGTTGGAAGAGTATCTCTCACCATGTCAAGAGTGGGTTAAAGTTTGGGAGAGAGCTTATTCCAAAGCCATTATAATTTAATGATACTTCTGTAAAGCGGACACAAACCCATCATTTTCTTAAGATCTCCTTATTGCTTGATTAAAAATTAAAACTTAAAGCACTAGGATCATATATTACATTGTAGGACTGGACTTAAAGTTCCATATAGGGAAGTGGATGTGGTGCAAGTGATTGAGCTCCCGCCTACCACATGGGAGGTCCATGGTTTGGTTCCCGGTGCCTCCTAAAGAAGACAGCAAGCTGGTGCAACAGGCAGGCGTAGCAAACTGACACAAGATGACACAAGAGACCCAAGAAGAAAAACATAATGAGAAACACAACAAAGGAGGGAGCAGAGGTTCCCAGTGCCTCCTAGAGAAGATGGGCAAGACAGTGAGCTGACAAGTAGGCACAGCAAACTGACACAAGAAGATGACACAACAAAAGACACAGGAGGATGAACATAATGACCGACATAACAAAGCAGGGAATGGAAGTGGCTTAAGCAATTATGCACCTCCCTCCCACATCAGAGGTCCTGGGTTCGGTTCCCAGTGCCTCCTGAAGAAACAAAGATGACGAACAGACACAGCAAGTGCAAACAATGAGGTGGGGAGAAATAAATAAAATAAACATTAAAAAAAAAAAAAAAAAAAAAGCTCCATATAGTATCTGCATGATATAAACCTCATCTATAATACCATTTCCTAGGTTTAACAACTGGGTTCATAGGCTCAACAGGTCAGGTAACTTTAGCACAGACTCTAGAAGACTTCCCCCCACACCCCTTGTGAAATAAAAGCATGGATGAGGTTCTCCTTCATTAGCTAGTTTGGGTTCTATCTTTGGTTTATATTTGCTGGATCCCCTCTACATATTCAGAATGACCCTTACTACCATTCCCCCTCCCCCTCCTTTTTTTTAGCCATGGAGGGGAGGGAAAGGGAACCTTCCTATTTTTTAGGCTTTTGTCTTTTATTCTAAGTGAACTCACTAATCCTAGAATATTGAATCTGAACTTCAGCTCCCTTTGGTTATGTGTATTGTGCCTGCATGCTTACCTGCTAGCAAATTCTTGTTATTTTGGTTTTTTTTTTTTTCCCTACTTATTTCTAGCCATAAGTTTTTCCAGGAAGCCAGAGAGTTCCAGGATGTTGGCTTCAGAATAATGAAACTATTACTCTATAATGATTTAATCTTTCCATTCATGTATGAAGTTTGTCTATATATCCTAAAACCCATCCTCTAAGGATGCTATCTTGGTTCAACAGGGGTGTTATGACAAATACCACATAAGGGTCTAGCTTAAACAATAGGACTTCATTAGTTTCACAGTTCTGGAGGCTAGAAGTCCAAAATCAAGTTATCAACAGGCCAGAGTCTGTAACATTCTGATGCTGGCTTGCTGCAATCCTTGGGGCTCCTTGGCTTGCATTTCTGCCTCTGTTACAATGGTAATGGTTCATTCTCAGGTTTCTTCTGACTCAATTTCCTCTGCTTTTTAAGGACTGTAAGGATTAAGTGGATTAAGGCCTACCCTGATTCAATTTGGCCTTATCTAAATAGACTCTTTAAAGATCTATTCACAGATGACTCTACACCTTAGTATCTTCAAATGTTCTACTGGCAAATGGGTTCACACCCACAGGAATGGGGACTGAGATTTAAACATATCTTTTGTGGGGTATGTGATTCAATTTCCAACAGATGCATTCCACCAAAAGATATCACTATAGCTCACTTTTGTTTTTTTTTTTTTTAAGATTTATTTATTTATTAACACCCCTCCCCCCCTGTTTTATGCTCACTGTCTGCTGTGTTCTGTGTCTGCTTGTCTTCTCCTTTGGCGGCACTGGGAACCGATCCTGAGACCTTCCGGAGTGGGAGAAAGGCGCTCAATCTCTTGTGCCACCTCAGTTCTCTGGTCTGCTGCGTCTCTTATTATCTCTCCTCTGTGTCTATTTTTGTTGCCTCATCTTGCTGTACCAGCTTTCCACGCGGGCCAGCACTCCTGTGTGGGCCAGCTTGCCTTTCACCAGGAGGCCCTGGGAGTTGAACCCTGGACCTCCTATATGGTAGATGGGAGCTCAATTGCTTGAGCAACATCTGTTTCCCTATAGCTTACTTTTAAACAACAGATATGTTTCTGAAAAGTGCAAAGTGAATCATATATATACCACTGCCAGAGAGAAGTACCCTCTTGCAGTACAAGAATGGGTAGGGAAGGGGATAATGTGCAACCATAAGCACCACCCATTATCAAAACGTTTTCATTACCTCAAACAGAAACACTGTACCCATTAAGCAATAGCAATAACAAGCAATAACTCCCATTTTTCCTACCCTCAGTCCCTGGTAACTCTAATCAACTTTGTCTCTATGAATTTGCTTATTCTAGATATTTCATAGAAGTGGACTAATACAATATTTGTCCTTTTGTGTCTGGCATATTTCACATAGCATAATGATTTCAAGGTTGTCTCATACATCAGAACTCCATTGTGTGGCTGAATAATATTCCATTGTATGCCATATTTTGTTTATACATTCATCTGTTGATGGACACTTGTGTTGTTTCCACCTTTTGGTTATGTGAAAAACACTGCTATAAACATCAGTATCTGTTTGAGTACAAGTATCTATTTGAGTTCTTACTTTCAATTCCTTTGGGTGTTTATCTAGGAGTGAAACTGCCAGGTAATATGGTAATTCTATGTTTAACCTTTTGAGGAATCACCAAACCACAGGGGATGCACTATTTTATACTCCCACCAGTGATGCATAAGGGTTTCAATTTCTCTACATCCTCACCAAATGTGGGGGTCTAGTGGACCCCAGCCCTGGCTACCTCTTCCTAAGGAAAACACAGCCCAGAGTAAGTAGCCACCTATATACCCCAGGACACAAGTTAATTTGTAACAAACCTCCTCACAGGAGAACAATATACAGAGTAGTCTGTAGTTTTCTCCAGGATGTACAATTCCTTCCTACAATAATAACACCAGACTCCATTTATGTGCTTCATGTGACCCTAGCAGAAACTCTGTTACAAAATGTCTTTGTTCTGAAACCCTATATATTGCCCCTCATTTTCTCCAATTCTTTGCAGAGCGCTATCTTCATTCTCCGGGTTCCTGCCACTAGAGATGATCTCTCCTGTCCGTAAGTCCCCATAAATAAAGCTCACGTCTGACACTTGCTAAGTGTGTCCTCTGGTCTTGCAGCAGCCTTGACCCATGCCCTTCAGGAGCTGGGTTGCAAAAATTGGCAAGCAGCCAGTCAGGAGACCAAAAGGTCACTGGCAGTAGTAGGCATAAGCTCTGGGAAGGAAGAATCTGTGGGGGAAATCCCTGGTTGGCCTATAACATCAATGTGGGGAGGGATGGCTGTCTCCAAGATGAGCAGAGACCACCGAAAGAATATGGGGATGCCCTAACAACTCTGGCAGGTATATTGGCTGTGCTACAGCAGGTAGCAGAGCAGCTGCATTTAAATAAGGAAAACAGAGACTACCAGATAGTGGCAGCTATAGCCTGTCCCATAAAGAGCTTTGCAGGTGGCTACTGAAGCAGAACAAGTGGCAAAAACCTCTGTGAGCTGCTTAGAAGAGTTAAAGCTAGAAAAGGACATGTGCCTGGCACAGTCAGAGATGAAAAATTCTTTAACCAATCACCTGCACCAAGTCAATGAGCAGTTAGAAACTCTGGCTTATAGATATGCTCAAGCTAGGAGCCGCGGGCTGCATTGACTAAAAGTCTGGAGGATATTAACCACCCCTGGGTGACACCATAAGGCATGGGACCCTATGGACTCCTCCTCAAATAAGGAAAAAGAGGAAAAATGTAAAAAAGGCTAGGTGTAACAAAATAGGAAAATATAGGCCGGGGAATTAAAAATCATAGTTTGTCCTGTAATTCCCCAATTTAAACCTTTTAACAGCCTAAAAATGAGGGTAATTAATCCAATCACCAAATATCAGTAAGTAAAGAAAAAGTCCTTGAAAGCTATGGAAAGATCTTCTCTAAATTATCATTAAAACAAATTAAACAATTATAATATATTCCAGAACCTAGCAGTCAGTATGCTTTTAAAGTTATTCACAATCTCTTTTTTAGCCTCCTGTGGAGGGAGGAAAAAGAAGAACATTTCTTGCATAAACTATAATTGTTCCAATTTTATTTGGTTTAGGTGTAATATCCCTAGGTTTATAGGATACTAATAAAATAAACTAGCATT
Source organism: Tolypeutes matacus (assembly GCA_026826555.1). Classification (NCBI taxonomy): domain Eukaryota; kingdom Metazoa; phylum Chordata; class Mammalia; order Cingulata; family Chlamyphoridae; genus Tolypeutes; species Tolypeutes matacus. The sequence continues at coordinate 23,919,744 of JAKSZT010053764.1, read as the reverse complement.
ATATGTATTAAATCTTTAAGAAGATGAAAATTGTAAGTTCATGTTTAATGAAATATATATCTGTCCTAAAGTGAAATGACTAGTCTTCATAGAACAGAATGAGGAATGTAAGACAAAACTTAAATGAATAAAAGTAAATTTCAGTGGCTGCTAATTGTAATTTTTTAAAAAAGATTTATTTTATCTCTCCCTACCCCCTCTTTGTTTTTCACTTGTGTCTGTTCATCTTCTTTGCTTCTTTAGGAGGCACAGGGAATCAAACCCGGGACCTCCGATGTGGGAGGGAGGTGCCTAATCACTTAAGCCACCTCCATTTCCTGCTTTGTTGTGTCTCTCATTATATTTTTCCTCATGTCTCTTGTTGCATCATCTTGTCACGTCAGTTTGCCGTCCGACTCGTCCTCCTTAGGAGGCACTGGGAACCTCTGCTCCCTCCTTTGTTGGGTCTCTCATTATGTTTTTCTTCTTATGTCTCTTGCTGCATCATCTTGTTCAGCTTGCCAAGCCTGCCCACCACGCCAGCTCGCTGTCTTCTTTAGGAGGCACTGGAACTGAACCATGGACCTCCCTTGTGGTAGATGGGAGCCTAATCACTTGAGCCACATCTGCTTTCTGCTAATTGTAATTTAATAAGTTTATTTAAAGGTAAAAGTAACTTATAGAAAGTTTGCAAAAGCATTTTCTAAACTGAAATATTTAAATGGCTAATTCCAGGAAGCCATTATTAATTAGAAACCTAAATTAATATTGATGATAACAAAATGTAACCTCATAACAGGAAAACCTGTCAGAGGCCACCTCAATCTGCATATTAAAGTGGTAGTAGGGGGAAGATAATCTTAATACCATTGGGAATCTTAGGTTTTCATAAAATAAAAAAGAAAGTAGTTTTTTTTCCTATACTGCTAAAGTAAAATACCTGTTAATGTAATCATGGTAAAGGTGTAAAAGTAAAAAGTAAAGTACTAAAAATAGGTTCATTTAATCTGTTATAAACTACACTGGAAGTATTTAGAAAGTATATAAAAATTAAGAGAGACAGACTTCAGTATTGTCGGACTCTCTTGCACATTCAAACCGGGCCTCTGGTACACTGCATGGTGCCTCTCCATTTGAGTTATTGGCTAAAGTCGGTCACTACAATCCCTAAAACAATAAAAGTATCTACTACATCTCTGGATATGCTCCTCAAGTGGATGGAAAGTATGATGCTGTTTCAGACTCCTGTGGCAGCAGGAGATGGCTTAATATGGCCAGATTTACATTACCTCCAGACTGGCTCTGTTTCATAGTGCCAAAGGGTGCTATGCACCAGGCCTGAGGAACACTGGAGTTCCCTAAGACCAATAGTGCTGCAGCATGCCAGCTGCATACCAAGTGGAGCAATAATTGCCAGAGTAATGTGAGTAGAACTTAAACAAACACAATCAGCATTATGGCTTGCTCCCATGGAGAGAAAGCATGTATGGTATTGTAAACCTGAAGCTTAGCTCTATTAACTGCAGCTCAAAAAGGAACTTGTGCATTAATTAGTATTAAGTGCTATACCTATATGCCTGATGAATATATTATCTTTTCTATTCTAGATCATATGCAGAAGGATACTGAACATAGTAGAAGTCTTTGTCTAAGTTTATTTCTTCCTATATCAATGCCTTCCAGAACAAAGTATTAGTCATGCAGGGATTTCATCCAGTTCTAACCACAGTGCTGGACTGCCTTCCCTCAACCTCAACTGAATAGCCAGAGAGTTTCATACCCGCTCAATCAGGATCTAGACTACTGTCCCTAACCAGTTGGAAGTAGCTACAGAAAAAGGACCTTTGCCCTTCAGCTCCCCCTTAAGAATAAGGTCTCTCTGGGGGAAAGCTGAGGCAGGTTAGTATAGGAAACAGGGAAGGAGGCTGGTTAGACTAAAGCCCACAAAAGAACCTAGTCACAAGGGCCAGTTTGAAAGTCCTGGACTCAAAAGAAATCCTCAATAACTCCTAACAGAAAGGCCTCCCCATTGGTGAAAGCAAAAAAGGCAACCAACCAAAACAGCAAATAGCTGGGGCCCTATGTATGTCTATGTGGACTCTCCTTATGCTTAAACTAGTTTTTGTTGTCAATATAGAAAACTCAAAAAATTTAAAAGGGAAAAATGTATGATATTGGAAGCCTCCTCACAGAACTTCCCTATCTTGTATTTTGTCTACTAATGAAAATGTTGCTTTCATTAGACGAGCACAATCTCCTTAAACTGCAACTCCTGCAAATTGGACAGCATGGGACACCTTGCTGGCATGCAGAATATGACCTTTGATAAGTTTGGAAAAAGACCTTCTCATTAAATAATGTTTAACGTTGTGTAAATATTCCTGATTACTCTCATAATGTCTCACAAGTTTAAATCATATGCAAGAGCACATAAGTCATATTGATAAATCAGCTATTGATCCCTTGTCTAATTGTCTAATTTCCTCTCTTGACCTTGGTGACATGTCTTTATAAGTTTACTAGCTTTTAGTAAAGAACTCTTATTATTCTATTGTATGCTGTACTGTTCTTATGAAATGTAAATGCAGTGTATCCTATGAGCAATGCAAACTGCTGTGAAGGGGTGGATTGTGGGAGTCCAATGGGCCCCCAGCCCTGGTTCTGCCTTCCTAAGGAAAACTCAGCCCGCAGTACACAGTTGCCTGCATGCTCCAGGATACAAGTTAAAATGTAACAAACCTCCTCACAGGAGAACAATGTACAGATGGTATCATAGACTGTAATTTTCTCCAGGATGTACAATTCCTTCCTACAATACCACCACAAGACCCCATTTATGTGATTCATGTGACCGTAAGAGAAATTCTGTCATGAATGTCATTGTTTTGAGACCCTATATATTGCTCCTCATTTTCCCCGCATCTTTGCAAAGCACTATCCTCATTCTCTAGACTGCCGCCACCAGAAAGAATCTTTCCTGGTTTAAGTCCCAATAAATAAAGCTCGTATCTGACACCTCACTGACTGCATCCATTGGTCTCACAGCAGCTTCAATCCATGCCCTTCAGGAGCTAGGTTGCAACACCAACCATTGTTATTTTACCTTTTTTGTGTTAACAGCCGTCCTAGTGGGTGTCAAATAGTGGTATCTCATTATGGTTTTGATTTGCATTTCCCCAATGGCTAATGATGTTGAACATTTTTTTCATGTGCATATTGGCCATTCGTATGTCCTTTTTGGAGAAATGTCTATTCAAGTCTCTTGTCCATTTTAAAATTGGGCTTTCTGTTGTTAAGTTACAGGAGTTCTTTATATATTCTGTATATTAAAACTTTATCAGATATGTTTCCAAATATTTTCTCCCATTGCGTAGGTTATCTTTTCACTTGTTCCCAAATTGTCCTCTGCATGGAAGTTTTAAATTTTAATGAAATACAATATACTTATTTTCCTTCTTTTGCTTGTGCTTTTGGTATCATATTCTACTAATATCTTTTTAATGTCTGTAGGATCTATAGTGCTAGTGTGTCTCTCAAATTCAGTTCCCCTTCCCTGCGATGTGGCCTGGAAACTCTCTCCAGCTGAGGCAATCATAGGGTTCATCATATTTATGTCCCTTCTCTCAGGGATCACTGTCCTGTGCTGCTTGTTGCCCAATGTTTGAAAACCACTGTTTCATATATTTTGTCCTTTCTTTTAGTGATTTAAGATGTGAGGGCAAACCTGGCCCCTGTTTCTTCCATAGTCAAAAATGAAAGCTTTTTACTTTTTATTATGGAAAATTTCAAACATGTACAAAGGTAGAGAGTAGTATAATAAAACTTCATGTACCTATCATCTTGCTTTAACAATTCTCAACCCACAGCCAATACTGCTTCATCTATACACCTTCCCTACACTCCATACATTACCACCTTGCTGGATTTTGAAGCAATTCCAGACAACCTATCATTTCAACCATAAATATTATAGTAATGTATTTCTAAAAGATAAAGACTTAAAAATTCATAGCTATAATGCCATTATCAAACCTCAAATATTACCAATAAACCTATAATAGACTATCAAATATTGAGTCAGCATTTAAATGATTCTATTTCTTATAATACTTCTTTACAATTGCTTTGTTCAAATCAGGATCAAAATAAGGTCCACACAATGTATTTAGCTAATACGTTTAAGCCCCTTTTAATTTATAAGATTACCTCCCTTTTTCCTTAAAATTTGTTTTAGAAACTGTACTGAGCAATTAAGTATCCACTAGTCATTCACATATGATTATTAGGAACTTCAAAGGTAACTGGTGACTGAGAAACAGTATTTTTAATTTCACTAAATTTAAATTAATTTAAATTTAAAAACCAGTACTTGAGGGGAGCAGTGTAGCTCACTGGTTGAGTGCCTGCTTCCCATGTATGAGGTCACACAAACAAACAAACAAAAAACCCAAACCAATACTTAATTCAGCCATCAGAAAATGTTTAGAACAATTTGGCTATGTGAAATTACTTTTCCAACTGTAAATTCTATAAAATCTTAATACACATCAAATATTTCTTATGAAAATTTAGCAACTGAATTGAGATGTTTTAAGTATAAAATACAATATTTGAAGACTGTATAAAAGAAAAATAGGGAAAATATCTCAATAATTTTAAAAATACTGATTACATGTTGAAATCACATTTTGGATATATAAGATTAAATAAATATATTAATAAAATTAACTTCACTTTTTACAATTTGGTCAATAATGAGACATGTTAATACAGGGAAAGGGAACACTTGGGTCACAGCTTAAGACCCAGCAGGAAGCATGCCCAGCAGACAACATGGTGGCAGACCAAATGGCTGTGAGACCTTGCCCGGAAACCTCCTGAGGGAAAGGCTGCTGTGAGACCCTGGCATGAGATCCCATTTGGAACTCTTTCCAGGGTCAAGGGGAAGCCCCAGATACTTTCAAACAAAAGGCCTCACCATTGGCACCCTGAGAGTTAACAGGTGGGGCAACCAATCAGAAAAGCAAACAGCAAGGGCCCCTCCCCAACATTAAGAAGGGGTAGGAGGAAAGACTTTTAAAAGGCCTGACCTGGGGCCCCAAGTGTGCGACTCACCCTGCAGCATGCCCACAGCTATGTCTCAGACTGTATACTTTTCTAGTTTTCTTCTTTCTTAATAAACTCTTTACTCCCTTGCCTACCCTATGGTGTATCCTTAAATTCTTTTATGTGACATAAGAACATAGAAGCCCAAGAACCCAGAGCATTCCACTAACACTAGAAAATTTAAAATTTAACTTATAAAAATAGCTTATATTTCCAGTGGACAACACTGAACTAAATCATTTGTCTGAGAGTTCCTCATATTCTAGATTTTGCTATCTGTATACCTGGGGTGGTGTTTAATAGATTCTGTGCTCTCCTTTATTTCCTGTAAATGGGTAGTTTTAGAGCAGCTCTTCTCAACTGGGGCAATTTTGCTCCGCAGGGAACACTTGGCAATGTCTGGAAACATTTTTGGCTGTCACAACTAGGGGAGAGGGAGGGCTTGCTACTGGCATGTAGTGGATAGAGACCAGGAATGCGGCTAAACATTCTACAGTGTAGAGGACAGCCCCCTATAAAAAAATTATTCTGATCCAAGATGTCAATAGTCCTGAGATAGAGAATCCCTTTCTAGAGGCTTTATCAGATTGATATTTGATTATTTGGCAAGAATATTCTATAGGTGGTATGACTATAAATTATCTGGCTATCTTTTTGTGATGATAGCAGCTAATCTGATTCACTAAATCATTAGCAGCTATTAAAGTGGTGATATTCTAATATTACTATTTCTTTCTCATTTATTAGCTGGAATACTATAGCTGAGGGTTAAGAATTAACCAATGATTATGATTATTAAATCATTATATAGATACCTTTATATTATAAAATAGCAAAAGATTAATACCTGAAATTACTGAAGCTGGTTAGTAGTCCCACCCGTTTTACTCTAGACTTAACCTCATCCCTTGTGTATACTTACTATTGTGATGGTAATTATAAATTGAGCTCACCTTTGTGTATGCCTACCCACCTCTGTTTAATATCCATATGAAAGACCTTGTTACTGACCTTTGTTCTGTATACCCTAATAAGGAATCCTTTTGACTGACCCTGGTTTGCTACCCCACCCCTACCTCTCCTGTTCAGTCCCTTAATGTGTATTGATAAAGGAAACTGGGTTCAGCTCCACCCCAATTATTCATTGGCACCCAGATGTTATAAAATATTAGAAGTTTTGTGGACCAGAGAGGCAGTTTTGGGCCATGAGGCCACTGTGCTCCATAGCTTGCATAACCAGTAAAACTCTTTCTCTCTTTGAAACCTTGTGTCTCAGGAACTGACTTTCAAGATGCATTAGCATTAGGAGAAAGGAACCTGCTACTGCTGGGCATCAATATTTCCTTAAAGAAAAACCTGCCTTTATTAATTTACCCTAATAGTTCACATAAGAAAGACATATTATTTATTATAATAAAAAGTTGCTTTCATTATGAATGAATTCATGAGACATATTTGGTATGTTTCAATCTATTGTTGTCTCATCTTTGGCCAGTAGGAGGTCCTTCAGGTTGGCTCATAAGTCTTGTTGATATAACCAAGTAGTCTGATAAACTTCTTTGCATTCGGTCTAACAAAATGATGCAGACTAATCTTAAACATTTCTTTCCCTAGACCTGGGAATCAGCCATTTCTCCAAGGGGCTATTTTAGTGGAATACCACAGTCTGGGTCTTTTCAGTAGACAGAGCCAGGAAATTTTTTTTTTTTCATTTAGAGAAAATACATTATCAGTTCATTCTGATATTTCCAATGCAAACTTGAGATTTCAACAAGGTTTTTATTACTTTGTTTATTGAGCTTTGCTTTACTGTACTTCACAGATATTGTAGTTTTTTGTTTTTTATTTTATTTATTTATTTATTTATTTATTTTTACCGGGAGGTCCCAGGGATCGAACCCGGGTCCCTCCATATGGGAGACGGACGCCTAACCAGTTGAGCCACATCCGACCCCTTTTGTTTTTTATAAATCAACATTTGTGACAACCTGATTAAAGTATGTACATTGTTTTTTTTAAGACATAATGCTATTGCACTTTTAACAGACTACAATATAGTATAAACATAACTTTTATATGCACTGGAAAACCAAAAAATTTGTGTGACTTGTTTTGATATTCATTTTATTGCAGTGGTCTGGAACTGAACCAGCAATATCTCCTAAGTATGGCTGTGCTTATTTATTTGTTTTATATTTTAATCTCTTTTATATTGCAAATTGTAGTTAGCAATAACATTAACATAATTACTTATGTACTTGATCCTTTAATATATTTTTAGAACATTACAAATATTACTAATAATATGATTGCTAAAAATAGTACAAGTTTTTTTGCTTTTTTTTTTTTGAGGTACCAGAGGTTGAACCTGGGATTTTGTATATAGGAAGCAGTTGCTCAACCACTGAGCCACATCTGCTCCCTTTGCAATTCTTTCAGTCCTTAGAATCAAATTACTGTGCTTTAAAGCTACTTAGAGTAATTGTGCTCTGTGAAGTAATGTTGTTAATTAATACACAAATTAATTTGTTTCATTTTGCATTTGCTATGTAACTTTGCCTTTTAAAAATTTAGTTTTGTTTTGCTGGCAAAACAATTACATGGCTCCAAAGTAGGAAAAAAAACAAGACATATTTTGATGAGTATAGCCTTTCACCTTGTCCTCTACCACTCCTTCCCCCACTCCATGGGCAATTTAAAAATACATCAGTTTTACAATTTTTAAAAAACATAAGCAAACATAGAGACATAGTCATTACTTCCTGACCTTTCTTGGAAAAATGGCAACATAGTACAGATACTTTTCTCTCCTTTGCTCTTTTTTCACCTAACAATATATAGTAGATATCACTCCACAGCAGAATATTGAGATATTCAAGCTTTCTTTTTATCTACTTTCCTGATATACCCTTGTCCATCAACTTTATATAATAGTTTTATTGATGTACAATTTACAAACATAAGATTCATTCATTTTAAGTGTACAACTCAATGTAAGTAAATTGTTAGTAAATTTAGAGAGCTGTGTAAACAATCCAATTTTATTAGAACATTTTCTCCCACAAAGATCCCTTGTGCCTACATACTTTCATTTTCAACTTTACTTAACCTCTTTCTTTTAGATGTACTTCTTGTACACAGGATAGTGTTGGAATTTACCTTGAAAATCTTTTTCTTTTTATAGATGAATTATATCCATTTACACTTAATGACAGGATTGAGGTTTGGATTTATTTCTGTCATTGTTTTGTCATATTTGTTTTTGTATCACATACATACATAAATAAATATGTAATCTTTAGCTATATGACCTGTCTCATACTCTCTTTCCCCTTCTTTGTATATCTTTTGGTATTAAGGAAGGCTTCTATTATTATTCCAATGGTTATCTTTGTACATACTTTACACAATATCTTTATGTCCTTAATATCTTCATTGGGATAGTCTATTGACTCCATACTACAGACAATATTGAAAGTGGCTAGTAACTTCTCCCTCATCTACTTCTCCCAAAGGATCTAATTTGAAGTAATATTCTTTTATTTCCTGATAATACCTACAGGATAATAGTATATTTTGCTTATACTGTTCTCTCATTTTCAGAGAGTTTGCTTTAGCTACACTGTCAGACATAAAACCACAAGAGTACATACTTTTCTGTTAACTTTGTCTATCGTGAATTTTTAGTTCTCCTCAGTATGGAGTACTTCGTACTCGCAAAGTGATCTGCTGAGCTTTCTATAGCTAGTGGCACCTCCTTCCTTTACAGGTGAGTACCTGCTAGCGAGCCAATTTCCGGGTTCTCTGAGCCCTTCCTAGGCTTTTTGCCGCACAGTTACTGATATCATGCTAGAGTTGATGCTGTTGCTGATTTGACCCGACCCAATAGTATTTTGGAGTTCACAGGGTTACCTGGCATTTAATTATATTGTATATGTTGTATGTTATGTTACTCTAGCTGATCTTTACTTTGGGAAAAGATTTGGGGAGATTAAAAAACTATACCTCTGTTTTGTTTTGTTTTTTTAAAGATTTATTTTTATTTATCTATCCCCCACCCCTTGCTGCTTGTGTTCTCTGTGCCCATTTGCTATGCGTTTTTCTGTGTCTGCTTGTCTCCCTTTGTTGCGTCATCTTGCTGTGTCAGCTCACCGTGCCGTGCAGGCCGGCTTGCCTTCACCAGGAGGCCCCGGGAATCGAACCCAGGGCTTCCCATATGGTAAATGGGAGCCCAACCAATTGAGCCACAGCTGCTTCCCTATACTTTTGTTAACACCATCTTGCTTGCTAGCTCTTCTTTAGATTTTAAATTAATTTAGTATATCACCTTTCCCCCATAATATTTCAGTGTTTATCATCATTTCACAGGCAAGATATTTACAGAATATTTAATGTTATAAAAAAAAAAAAATTTATACACCAAGGCCACTCTTAAAAGCACTGCTTAGAACACATCTGCAGTTCACTTTATGGGATGTACAAACTGTAATGCTACAAGTTATTGCCTGGTAATAGCAATAACTATAATCTATATGGGTTCACAAAGCAGACACTGGTCTTTGGTTTTCAATAACTAATCAAATACTCCAATTTCTCCTTTCTGATTATTCACATCCCTTAATAAATAACATGAAATGAATAGCACAAAGTGGGTCAAGTATTGTATCCACATCAGCAGTATGCATTAAATTTGTAAATTAAATGTAGCAACAAAATACATATTGCAAGTGGCAGTAAATGATAAATATTTTCAAACTGGTCTGAGGTTGGAATCCTAAAATTAAAAAAAAAATAAAGGCGAAAATCTTACCTCTCTGAGACGTAGTTGTGAAGATGCAGCCATATAATCTGATTCTAATTTGTTCTTCTCGGAGATCACGGTAGTATTATGTAGAATTAAATCTACTTTTTGTATATGCAATGAAGTACAAATCTAGGAACAAAACCCTTAAGAGTTTAGATTTTTTAAAACAAAATACGAAACATGAATCAGTAACATTCTTCTAATGTAAGCAACATCTCTCTGACAGCTCTTTTTACAACGCGAGAATTCTTTAAAAGCTGTTTTCCTGTGTATTTCATAGTCATCTGAAACATAATAATTTAGCTTAATGGGTGCTTTTAACCTATTTAATGACCTATAACAAGAAATGTCAAGCAATGAAGTTGAAACTGATGTTAAAAACTCTTGCTTAAATAATAATTAAAAACACCAAAAACCCTAATTTAGACTACCCCCCTTCCAACAAAGCCCTCTAAAGATTTTATTATTTTAACTTATCTATCTGCTGTAAAAAATATGAATACAATCAAGAAAATGCCTTACCTTTATCAGGTTTGTTAATTCAGTAACAAGTTTTGCTTTTTGAATATTTATTTCTTTGATTTTGGTACTTGCTTTTTTCTCTTCCTCTTCAAGGTTACAAGTATCCTGTTCCATTAGCTTTAAACTGAATGAAACACAAAATGATATAGAAATCAAAGTTAAACATGGACTAAGCCAAGTTCACCTGGGGAGGTTTGATTAAATAAAAACAGAATGAAAAAAATCATGCAACAATCCCACAAGTTAATAAGTTAAGCATCTTATAGATGACTGAAGATAGAAATGAACTGAGGGTACCATGGTTTTGATAAAGGCTTAAAGCAGAAAAAAAAATTATAAGAAGCTAGACTAAATATATATATCTTGCTTTAAGCAACCAAGGTAAATTATTATTAACTTTTAAAATAAAAATTAATGGGAAATTACTTGCTTTTAAAAAAGTTAACAGTTCCTTTATGGAGCAAATTTTCCTAATGCATTTTCAAATATTTAACTTACAAATGCTTTTAGAACACATAATGTATTGACAAGGTAAACTTATATGTTATTTAAGGCAATGAGCTGCTATCTATATTAAAGATTGATTATGATATTAATATCTTTATTCAATAGGCAAGAAGTATTAAAGAACACAACAAAAAGGTCTGGGCTGTGTCATGGTAAGATATGGGAAAAACCCTGAAACTGGAAGTCAGTTTCCTTCCCAACAGACTGGATGCCCTAATAGCTTTTACTTTCTTTCAGAAATGATGAGAAAACAGACAAGTTTGATAATCTTTCTTTCTTCTCTCCCCTCTCCTCCAACATTGTTCCAAACTCAATGGACAAATTATCCTGGATATTTATCTAGGGCAGTGTTTCTCAAAAATGTGCTCCACAGACCCCTGCGGGCACCTGAAACCTTTCCAAGTTGTCCATGAGGCAAAATTTTTTTCATGGTAGTAAGACATAATTTGCCCTTCTCACTGTGTTGACATTTGCACTGGGGTAAAAAAGCAATGGTGAGTAAAAATGCTAAAAATGCTTGTTTAGAACGAATGAAGCCAATGCCACCAAATTATATTGTCATTAACCTTGACAAGTTCTGATGCAGTATTAAAGAATACATCCTGGGAAGCGGCTGTGGCTCAATTGGTTGGGCTCCCGTTTACCATATGAGAGGCCCCAGGTTCAATTCCCAGGGCCTCCTGGTGAAGGCAAGCCGGCCTGCGTGGCGCGGGGAGCCAACGGTCCACACAGTATGGGGAGCTGACGCAGCAAGATGACGCAACAAAGGGAGACAAGCAGACACCAAAAAATGCAAAAGCAAGAAAGAGGGGGGGGGGGAGAGAGAGAGAAAGAGAGAGCGCGCGCGAGAGAGAAAGAGAGAGCGAGAGAGAGAGAAAGAAAGAAAGAAAAAATACATCCAGTTATATATATTAAAAAAAAACTATTAATATACTCCTCTCTTTTCCAACTACCTATCTGCATGAGGCCAGATTTTCTTCATGTACTACAACCAAAACAACATCTCACAACAGACTGCAGAAGCAGTATGAGAGAATCCAGCTGTCTTCAATTAAGCCAGACATTAGGAGAGATTTGTAAAAATGTAAAACGATACCATTCTTCTCACTAAATTTTTTGTTATAAAAATTTTGTTAACACATGATAGGTTTACTATTGTTATTTTTAAGTGAATTAATATTTTAAACATTTCTCAGTATTAATTTCTAGTGTAGTAAATATCATAGTAGCCCACATAAACAAAACTTCTTTGGGACCTTCAATAATTTTTAAGCATAAAAAAAGGTCCAGAGACCAGAATAGCTGATCTAGGGAAGAAAGAGACTCACCTCCCTTTTCCCTGGGAAATAAAATTGTGTCTTGGGTAGTAGGATAAAGCTTTAGAGAAAATTATTACAAAACAAGTTGCCAGAATTGTATTGTCATTCCTGGGTATAATTAATAATCTTTCCCATACAGCTCTTTATGAATCCCTCCTCTGCAAATAGGCTGAAAGATACCTTCCTAGTTTGGAACTAATTTTTTGTTCCAGTTGTCTTTTCTTGGTTTTTCTTTCAAGAAGCTCCTTCTTCTTTTGTCTAAGTTCATTGTCTCTGTGTTCTAGGTGCTTGCTTGTTTCACGTAAGGCAATCAATCCTGATTCCACTGCTTGTAATTTTCTATTAATTTCCTAGGAAGATTCAAAATTATTTATATATATATATATAATTATTATTTTTAAAGAAGCTTTAGATTACATAAATGTTACATCGAAAATATAGGGGATTCCCATATATCTCACTGCCTTCCCCTCCCACACTTTTCCCCATTACAAACATCTTTCATTAGTGTGGTACATTTGTTACAATTGATGAACACATATTGAAGTAATACTACTAACTGTGGTCTACAGTTTACATTATGGTTTACACTTTGCACCACACAATTTTGTAGGTTTTGACAAAATGTATAAATGGCCTGTATCTGTCATTACAAAATCATGCAGAACAATTCCAACATCCCCAAAATGCCTAATGTTATACCTATTCTTCCCTCTCTCTCCTCTCAGAAACTCTAGTGACCACTGCCTTTAATTAAGTGTTACAAGCTCTTCCATTACTAGAATAATAATGTCTATTTTAGTCCATAGTTGTATTCCTGCCTTATGTTTGTTAATTCCTTAATCTTGAGGATTCTGGGATGGTGATGCCCAATCTGCTTCCAGTTGAGAGGGGGATTAGATCCCATGGGGCATATGGATGGAACTGTCTTGCTTGCAATTGTAGATAACTTTGTTTTGGGGAATGGGCATTTTTCTTCATCATCCTTTTGTTAGTTGTCCTAGGTGAGTCTGATGAACTGGAGGGTAGGTATGGGCTGCAACTCTGCTGAGATTCAGGGCTCAACCAGGATAGGAACAGCCAGAAGATTTAAGTCTCTGGGACACATATTTAATGGATATAGTGGTAATTATAGGTTCAAATAAAAGGGGCACAAGAACGTTGTATAAGAAAATTATAAATGAATACAACTCTCATACAATGGGGGAATAAGTTATCATATATTCCAAGGTAAGGCCCACTGACAGGCTGCCAAATTCCTGGAGTTGTCTGCCCTGCTTATAATGTTCAGCTCTCAGCCCTCAGAAGCTAACCTGCCTGAGGCACTATTTACTGTGGCAGTCAGTGAGGTCCTCCTAAGCCCTAAGTAAATGAAACCTCTGGAATGACCTCTCAACTCAGTTTGCAATCTCTTAGCCAAAAAAAACTCACTTGTATTTAATATTTCCCCCTTTTGGTCAAGATGTTTTTCCAAATGCATCACTAGTTGTCACTGGGTAATAATCCTTTGGTACCAGGGAGGCTCATACATGTCCCATGCTGGGTGTAAGGTAGTGAGTTTATACGCAGAGTTTGATTTAGAGAGAGGCCACATTAGAGCAACAAGGAGGCTTTCAGGAGGAAACTCCTAGGCGATATAAAATACTAGACTAAGTTTCAATTTCACGAGAACAAGGTTCATAACTTTAAGCATCAATATCAAGAGCCTAGCGTATTGGTCTGTCCTCTTTGCTAGGCACTGTTCATGTACTCTAGGGATTCTTGACACTCTCTTAGAGAATGTAGCAGGACTCCCCAGAATGGGAATTCAGTATTCTTTTGGTTATTGAGTGGGTCTCCATCCACCGAGACAACACTCCATGATGACTTGAACACATTCATATTCCATTCAGTATCCACCTTGAAACGAATGAAAAAGAGAACACAACATATCAAGACCTATGGGATCCAACAATAGCAGTGCTCAGAGGGAAATTTATAGCTATAAATACCAATATTAAAAAAGAGCAAAGAGCTAAAATTAAAGACCTAACTACACACCTGGAAGAGCTAGAAAAAGAACAAACTAATTCCAAAGCAAGCAGAAAGAAGTAAATAACAAAGATTAGAGCAAAGCTCAATGAAAACCACTAGAAAAAAATAACAAAACAAAAAGTTGGTTCTTTGAGAAGATTAATAAAACTGACAAACCCTTAGCTAAACTAACAAAGAAAAACAGAGAGAAACTGCAAATACATAAAATAAAAAATGAGGGAGGGCATATCACCACACATCCCACAAAAATAAAGATTATCCTAACAGGATACTTTGAAAAGTTGTATGCCAACAAGATGGATAACTTAGATGAAATGGACAAATTTCTAGAAACACACAAGCAACCTACATTGACAAAAGAAGAAATTGATGAATACCAACAGACCAATCATAAGTACTGAGATGGAATTAGTCATCAAAAACCTCCCAACTATTAAGAGCCCAGGGCCAGATGGGTTCACAGGTGAATTCTACCAATCATTCTGGAAAGAACTAACACCAATCCTGCTTAAACTCTTCCAAAAAATAGAAGTGAAGGGAACATTGCCCAACTCATTCTATGACACTAATATCATCTTAATACCAAAGCCACATAAAGACACCACAAGAAAAGAAAACTACAGACCAATCTCTCTAATGAATCTGGATGCTAAAATCCTCAGCAAACTACTTGCTAATTGTATCTGACAACACATCAAACGAATCATACATCATGATCAAGTGGGTTTCATCCCTGGTATGCAAAGATGATTCAACATAAAAAAAAAAAATCAGTGTAATACATCATTTTAAGAGATCAAAAGAAAAAAAAAATCACATGATCATCTCTATTGATGCAGAAAAAGCATCTGGCAAAACAAAACAGCCTTTCTTGATAAAAACACTTCAAAAGATAGGAATTAGAAGGAAACTTCCTCAACATGATAAAGGGTATATAAGAAAAACCCACGGCTAACATCATATTCAATGGTGAAATGCTAAAGGCTTTACCTCTAAAATCTGGACAAGACAAGGATGCCTACTGTCACTGCTCTTATTTCACTTTGTGTTAGAAGTACTTGCTCAAGCACTTAGGCAAGAAAAAAGACATAAAAGCCATCAAATTGGAAAAGAAAAAGTAAAAATTTCACTATTTGCAGATGATATGATCCTATACATAGAAAGCCCTGAAAAATCTACAACAAAGCTTCTAGAGGTGATAAACAAGTTCAGTAAAGTGGCAGGACGTAAGATCAATATGCAAAAATCGGTAGAATTTCTGTACACCAATGATGAGCAATCTGAGGAAATCCAGAAAAAAATTCCATTTACAATAGCAACTAAAAGAATCAAATATCTCGGAATAAACAACTAAAAATGTAAAGTACTCATACAGAGAAAACTACACAACATTGCTAAAGGAAATCAAAGGAGATCTAAATAGAAGAATTCTGAATGTTCATGGATTGGAAGACTAAAGATCATTAATATGTCTGTCCTATCTAAACTGATTTACAGATTAAATGCAATTCCAATAAAAATTACATCAGCATTTTCTACTGAATTGGAAAAGCTAATTATGAAATTTATTTGTAAGGGCAAAGGGCCCAAATAGCCAAAAACATACTGAAAAGAAAAATGAAATTGGAGGAATCATGCTACCTGACCTTAAAGCATACTACAAAGCTACAGTGGTCAAAACTGCATGTTATTGGCACAAGGACAGACATACTGACCAATGGAACCGAACTGAGAGTTCTGATATAGATCCTCGCATGTACGGTCAACTGATATTCGACAAGGCCACCAAGCCCACTCAATTGGGACAGAATGGCCTCTTCAACAAATGGTGCTAGGAGAACTTGATATCCACATCCAAAAGAATGAGAAAGGATTACCATCTCATGCCCTATACAAAAATTAACTGAAGATGGATCAAAGATCTAAATATAAGAGCCAAGACCATAAAGCTCCTAGAAGACACTGTACAGTAGCATCTACAAGATCTTGTAACAGGAAATAGTTTCATAAACTTTATACCCAAAACACGAACAGAAGAAAAAATAGATAAGTGGGACCTTCTCAAAATTAAAAACTGTTGTGCTTCAAAGGAGTTTGTCAAGAAAGTGAAAAGGCAACCTACTCAATGGGAGGAACTATTTGGTAACCATTTATCTGATAAGGGTCTAATATCCAGCATATACAAAGAAATCCTATATCTCAAAAGTAAAAAGACAAACAACTCACTTAAAAATGGGCAAGAGATTCAAATGGACACTTTTCCAAAGAGAAAATATAAGTGCTCAAAAGCACATGAAAAGATGCTCAATCAACATCATTAGCTATTAAGAAAATGCAAATCAAAACTATAATGAAGAATCATCTTATATTTATTAGACTGGTAGCTATTAAAAAACAACAGAGAACTACAAGTTTTGGAGAGGATGTGGAGAATAGGGAACCCTCACCCACTACTGGTGGGAATGTAGAATGGTGCAGCCATTGTGGAGGATGATTTGGCAGTTCCTCAGGGAGCTAACTATAGTACTGCCATATGATCCAGCAATCCCACTGCTGGGTATATACCCAGAAGTGAAAGCAGAGACATGAACAGATACATGCACACCAATGTTTATAGTGGCCTTATTCACTATTGCCAAAAGATGGAAGCAACCCAAGAGTCCATCAACAGATGAATGGATCAGCAAATTGTGGTATTTACATAAAATGGAATATTACTCTGCTGTAAGAAGGAAGGACGTTTTGACACACAGGACAACATGGATGAACCTTGAAGACCTTATTTTGATTGAAGCAAGCCAGTCACTAAAGGGCAAATTTTACATGACCTTACTGATATGACCTAAGCAAACAGAGCAGACTCACAGAGCTAGAGCCTGGAAAATAGGTTATCAGGAGACAGAAAGGGAGTAGAGTGTAGTGAACCAATGCTCAAAATGGGCAAACTCCATGATAAGGTGGGAGGGGGTGGTTTGGCAATGGATGGGTGTGACAGTGGTGCAAGGATGTGAGAGGGGCCATCCGGTCCTGGCATGTGAGGGTGAGCAGGGTCAGGGGGTTTGGGCTGGACTATACATGGAACTGGGTGGAGGGCTGGAGGAAGGAACAGGTGAACTCTGGGGACTTTTAGGTTTGTGGTTAAAACTACAATGGTGGGAATGTTCTTTTAGCAAATGTGGCAGAGGAGGGTTATTGGAGCAGGGCATCAGGCACGGGGGGATATGTGGAAAAGGGCGCACCTATGGCATGCTTCTATGGAATACAAAAGTGTTCATCTTGACATAGGGTGCTATCTCACTGGGTGTAGACCCACACAATTAACAGGAAAATATTAAACTCCCATCCTGGGGAGTACTGTTAATACATTTTTAAACAGATTCTAGTTAAAGTATTTAAATTCAGTTTATATTCTTTTCTAACACAAATCAAAATTACCAACCTTCAGCTGTTCTTCTAAGTGTCGTCTTTGCTCTAGATCCACAGTGACTGTGAGAAACTGGGCTACTTTTAGGGATGTGTTACTAGAAATAACTTTGTTCGAATAAAAAGAAGTTTTTACTACATACTTTTCCTCTGCTGTATAAATTTGTTTTAATCGGGTTTCTTGTATTACCTATAATGAAAAACAAGTATCAGTGCACATAATTATGTTATGCTTTAAATGGATAAAAAATAAAAAAATAAAAAAATAAAAAAACCATAAGGTGAATTTTGGAAGATTAAAATGCACTATATATATATATATATTTTTTTTTTTTTTTTCTTCTTTTCTTTTTTTCTTCCTTTTTTTTCCTTAACCAAGATCTCTGAAATGGTGGCCAATACATTTCAGGTTATTCAGAAAAATACAAAGCCAACTAGAAAAGTCAGAGTGCTCTACCTCTGATCCTTTATATAATCTCTCCCAAGTGTATTTCTTGGCACTTCGTTACATTTAAAGGAGAGATACTAGGAGCTGTGTGCCCAGTAGATACAACTGTGTTACCTCAAGGAAGACATTTACTCTCTCTTCCCCTCAGTTGTACTGTTCAAAGACAAGTAATTTTATATTTGGCTCCTGTGTATTTTGGACCATATTAAGGAATTCAAAGACTTCTTTTTGTAATTTTTCCCTGAAATTCTTTCTCTAAAGAACTTATCCAAGAGGTTTCAAAACTTAAAGCACATTTTTAACACTGTAACATTATTGTTATCTGTATATTTACTAAAAAAAAACATTAGGTTGCTATAATGCAGGTTTTTCCTATCTCTAAAGATTCATAACCAATACTATTGTGGCTCATTTCCCTACAGAAGTTTAGAGTCTAAGTGATAAGACATATTAAAGCATATATAATTTAAGGGAGTATAAACTGGCATCCATAAATGTTGAATAATTTTGGAATAAAGGGAAAGACTGGATGAGATTAGCCTAGCAAAATTCCATGGAAATAAGTTTTAAACAGGATTTGAGCTGAGAGATGGTGAGGGAGGGGCACTCCTGGCAAAAACGGCATCTTAAGCAAAGACATCAGGAGACAATTAAATCCAAGGGGAGAATCTTAGAAATTAAAGAGAAAACAATTCCATAAATAGGGTATAATCATTATCAGAGAGCCTAAAATATTGACTTGATAAGGCAAAATATGTACACCAAAAAGTGTATTTTATTCTAATGAAGAAATACAGCTGTTATTGCCATTATCTAGACAAGAAACAGAAGGATTCAGGATATAAAAAGGCAGTAAATTTCCTTAGTAAAGGTTTGCTTCTTCTGAAAGACGGCCAAGGATAATGTCAGGGTCTTAACCAGGTACCTGAAGTACTTCTAAACTTGGCTTTATTATATACTCACATGTTTGAAAAGTGTCTCTTAACAATATACAGAGTATTTATATGCAACATAACACTCAGTTGGACATTGGACAGTAAGGTATAAGAAACATTCAATATGTTTCACAACTTTAAAAATATAAATTATTATATAAAACCAAAGAGATTATTAAGGTTAATGAAAAATACTTGAAAAGAGATAAAGGGAAAGGGAATAATTCATTTCACTTTTAAAATAAATCATATTAACTCAAGTTATTTCTCAAGTACAAACAGCAATGTTTTTTGCTAACTTAAAATGTTAAAAGTGCATAAAAATAAAAATTCTACTTAAAGCAATGTTCAAAGAGCAAAAGGATTTTCCAAGGGCAATAACAGTCCTTTCTGCCCAAAAGTGAAGCTATAGAAGCCTTTACTGATCTCTCCATAGGCTTTCAGCAACAACCCTGCCTATTTCTGAAGTTAAAACAGAAATTAATCTGGTCTATGTCTATGGTCTTATCCTCTTTTCTAAATGCAAACGAGTTAAGGCAGAAGAGAGGTGTAGCCACAAGGAGAGTTCTATTTTTGGTTTCCCAAATGATCACCATGATATGATGTAATTTTTAATCAAAAGACACAGAAAAGTTAGTATAATTAATTTGTTTTTTTGTAAAATGGGTTGGTAATGAGCCCTTATTTCTTAATTATGTCAATGAAATATGGAGGGCCCCCAAATTACAACTTAATTCTTAGGGACATTTGTACACTGGATGTTAGAAATTTAAAATGCATTTTCTAATAAATTCAATATAATAAATAGCACGTATTACTTAATAATATATAGTCTATAATTGACTCATAGATACTTATAAGCCGTATCAAAACAACAGATTTTTTTTTCCCTGTTTTCTGTCTGTGATAAAGGCAATGAATGTGGTTTGCGTTCATGGAGATTACCTGTAGGAAGAAAATTCCAAGTAATAGCAACAGGATATAAGAAACGGGAGTTTCTGTGGCTATACTAGCCAGAAGGGGGTGTCATTTGTTTATGAGATAATCTTAAGTGGAATCTTTAAGAAGGGAAGGGCTACTCATTTTAAGGTATAATATGTCTGAAGATAACCTAGAATAGAAGAATTTAAATGATTGACCCATTAATAAAATTTTTGAACACAGGTTTATTAAGTGAGGCAGAATCAGGGAAGAGTGCCAAGTTATCTCTTTCCTGATTTTAACCTTTTCAATTACCCTAAAGCAATTAAGTATTTATTTACTCTAGGTAACTCCACATACTCCTGCTGTAAAATATTAGTCAATTGACACCATTTTGTCATATTGAAAATGAAAAACAAACAAAAATAACTTCCACCTGGTTAAAAACAACAGAAAAACACACACATAAATTTCTGACACTTTTTTGCTTGACTTTAAGCTAAGAAGTTTTAACAAAAGTACATTTTTGGTAATGATTTAGTATTTTCTTTCTTACCCGTTCAATTCTTTCTCTGGTCCTTTCAGTTCCTACAGGAACTTCATGAATATGATACTGGCAGCAAAGATAGCTCATTACAGGATCAGGTGCATCAAATAACTCTCGCAAATAAGAGAAAAATCCATATTGTCTGAGAGAAAAAGTACCTATTAGATTTTTCTTAAAAATATCTTAAAAATCTGAAGTTAAGTGGTCAATAAACAGTAAATAAAATATATACTACTTAATGATGATACAGGAAAAAGTTTTTTTTTTTTTACATTTTAAAATCATTTAATTTTATTTGTTTCCTTGCCAGAGAAGTTTCAGCTTTTTATAAGTACAAACTATTGATCTGTTCTTTCTTACACTGCTTTTATAGAGTACCTACTTACATCCAAAGTTAAGATATTTACTTATAGTTTTATAACTGCAATTTTTGCATTTAGTCCTTTTGGAAATTATTTTTGCATTATGAAGTAATGACTTATCATTTTATTTTCCCAGTAGCTAACCAACTGTTTTAGTATATCTTATTAAATAGTCCTATCTTACATTGCTCCACTGATTTGAAACATCAACTTCATCATATACTAAATAATAGCCAATACCTGGGCTTAGATATTTAATTATTTTAGACTTAAGGAGAGATCTTAAAAGAGAAAAATGGTTTATAAACAAACATTCATGTGACAATGAGGTAATTAAAATATATTTAAGAGGCAAACAATTATTCAATATTCAAAGTAAAATGTTATTTCTGAAAATGTTTTCAAAACTTACTTTAGTTCATTCAGAGATCTTGAAGGTGCTTTATCTGCATATGAACTATTGGGAGCAATAACAGCATTTACTCTTAATTTTTTATTGTCACGAACCTGAATATATGGAAAAGAAAATATTTTAATTACCATAAACTACTAATTGAAATGATTTTTAAAAGTTACCACATTCTCAGTGGCATTCATGGGAGGGTAAGAAATTTGAACATTGATTGGGTGTTTGATGATACATAGGAAATTTTTCTATAGTTATGATATATTATAGTTATATGTAAATATAAGTTCATTTCTTTTAGATATATACTGAAATATTTTAACATGAAATATATATCTAGGATTTGCTTCAAAATAATACAGGAAGGGGGTAGTTCTGCTTCCACTGATGTCAGATTATCTTGTACTGGAATGACCTTTTGCAAATAATGATCAATAACTCTGAACAAAATAAAAATTTTAAAAAATTCTGAAGGCACTGGAGACTGACCAAACTCAGACTGGAGAGATGACACTGAAGATGAACAGCAGTGGGTTAGATTTGTGGTTATGTCACTTTTAGCTTGATAATATTCTCCTATCTGAAACATGGGGTAGGGATAGAGATCAATTTGAGTAAAAACCTGCTTGTGTGCATGGCTGGAGGAATGATAGGATGGTGTCTGGAGTGATTAGAATGGTTGAAAAGTGAGAGGGGAAAATTCTTGGAAGAAGGAACTGAAAGCAAGGAGCCCTAAAATTTGCATATAAACTCTCATCCAAATCTGTGTCTAACCCTTGAACTATGAATACATGGGGAAAACTCCAGGGGGCCCAGAGAAAAGCAACAAATGGAAGGCTGAAAAAAACTGAATGGAGATTTCTGTTACTGTCCCATTACATGGGAAACAGAGTTTGGTATTTGAGTCCAGCCATGTTAATTGACTGCTAGAACTGCCTGTTAGTCCCTTCAGAAGAAAATAATCCAATCTAGTCTCTGCTGGCTATGTATTATCCACAATTCCAGTATATATATATATATATATAAAAGACAACGGAAGAAGAAAATGTAACCCATAGCCAAGAGAAAAAGCAGTTAATAGAAAGTGACCCCACATAGAGAAGAACTTTAAAGCAACAATTTAAGTATGTTCAAGGAAATTATGATTATAAGGAATGAACAGATGGGGAACCTCAGGAGACAAAAAGAAAGCATGAAAGAAAATTAAGTGGAAATTCAAGAACCAAAAAAATGCAGTATCTGAAACAAAAAATTCACTGAATGTGCTTTGGCCAAAGACCCTACAGACACTAAAAAGACAAGTAAATATGATGAAAAAACTTTCAAACAAAAATTGTCAACAACCTAGACGAACTGGAAAAATTCCTTAAAAATGCATTCTAACAAATCTGAAATGAGATCAAAGAAAATACTGGAACAGCTCAATATCTATTAGAGAAACTGAATTTGCTATAAAAACAAATTCCAATGAGGAAAACTCCAGACTAAATTGTTTTTCACTTATAAATTCTATAAAACAGTTAAGGAAGCAATAATATCAATCTACAGAAACTCTTTCAGAAAATAAAATGAAACTTAAAAAATCAATTTACTAGACAGTCAAAAACCAATAAAATACTTAAGAATGCATTTAACATAAGATGCATAAGACCTATACAGAGCTGTAAAGCATGCTGAGAAAAATTAAAGACCTAAATAAATGGAGAGATATATTATACTCATAGGTCAAAAGACAGCATATTAAGATGTATTCCCAATCACATTTCCGCACTTTTTTTTTTCTGCTACAGATAGAAAAAAGAAAAACAAAGTTCTATAAGACTTCATATACAATGAGTTGGGAAGTGTTTCCTCCTCTTCTATTTTTGGGAAGAGTTTGTGAAGGATTAGTATTAATTCTTTAAATATTTGGCAGAATTCACCAGTGCTCTAAGTTTTCCCTTGTAGGAAGTTTAAAAATTACTAATTTAATCTCTTTACTTGGCATTCATATTTTCTTATTTTTTGTAAGTAAAAGATTTCTTACTATAGGGAAGCAGATGTAGCTCAGTGGTTGAGCACCTGCTTCCCATGTGCGAGGTCCTGGGTTCAATCCCCAGTACTTCCTTTAAAAAAAAAAAAAAAAAAAGATTTACTATAAAACTATGGTAATTAAGACAATGTTATAGGCATAAAAATAGATCAATGAAATGATTTTCAACAAAGGAGCCAAAGCAATTCAAAGGGCACAAAAGAAAGTCTTTTCAATAAACGTTGCTGGGATAACTGGATTTCCATATGGAAAAAAAAAAGAACTTCAATCTCTACCACACACCATACACAAAAATTACTTACAGATGGATCACAAACTTAAACATAGAACTATGAAGCTTCCAGAAAATAAAATTTCTTATTTCTTAGATAGGATTCAAAAGCACTCAACATAAAAAAAAAAAAAAAAAAGAAAATGGACTTCATGAAAAAAACTGCTCATCAAAAGATTTCACCCAGAAAACAAACACAGATTCCATAGATATATTTAACAAAGGACTTACATTCAGAATATATAAAGAGCGTTTACGTCTTCTACAACTCAATTTAAAAGATGCAACAAGAATGGGCAAAGGACATGGACAGACGTTTTACAAAGGAAGATATATGAAGGGTCAAAAGCTCATGAAAAGATGTTTAACATCATTAGTCATTGGAGAAATGCAAACTAAAACCTCAGTAAAATACCACCATACCCTCACTAAAATGAGTTAAAATGGCTACATGCTGGCAAGAGTATGAAACAATTCCAATTGTCATACAATGCGGTAAGTATTAAATGATACAACCATTTTTCAAGATATGGTTTTAAAAAATCAGCAGAGACTGTGTCTGCAGGGGAGCAAGGAGGAACTGACTGACTGGGAAGAGCCATAAGTCAATAAGTTCCATATATTGACATGGGCATATGTATATGCATTTGCCAAAACTCATCAATCAAATTAGAATAGTTAATATTTATATACTTTAGCATATGTACATTTTACCAAAATATCTTATAAAATAAACAGTAAACTTTAGTTAGTATGTTCTGCTTTCCATGGTGGCATGCATTAGAAATTTTGAAACTACTTTATTCTAGGCTTGAATAAATACATTGATGATTGGGGGGGGGGGGTGAATTTCATGCTGCAGAATGGGATTACAAATATGCCAAGGAGAACAACTAGAATGTACCCTGTAGTGTTGGACTGTAATTGTAAGGACCAATGTAAACTCATGGTGCACTTATGTTTGCTCTCTCTATACAGAAATATAGAAATAAATATAGATATAAGGTTTTGTATGAGGACTTAGAAGCAATGAGACATTAGCATAAATGAATACATCTAGTACTCAGTTCGTCCCCTGGAAAAAAAGGCTAATTGTAAGGCTGAGGCAGGGAAAGTTCAAGATAAGTGTGGAATATCTTGCTGTGCCAAAAAGTCAGGAAGTACTCAAAATAGGATGGCAATGTGAATATTCTCACTGTCCTGATTTTGTGATAATCAGGGTAGGATAAACATTCGCTATATTAGAAACCATGCATGTGTCCCCAGACCTAGTTTTTCTCCCTAGGTCTGGATTTTTAGAATGCTGGTGATAAACTAGGCCTGATTTATTATATGACCATCCTGTATGGGATGGCAACATATCAAAAGAACATGGAAGGAGAAACTGGTCTCACCCCAATCAAGATGGTGGAGAGAAGTTTCAGGACTCTGTCCTCCCACAGACGCTCTGAACAACCAGCAAGAACTGGCAGAAACAGCTCTCTCAAATCTCCAGAAAACTGTTAAAGGATTGGAGTAGCAGGGTGAGAGCCAAATTAAGAAATAGGCAAATGATCAACTGGTGTTCTTGTTTACCCATCACCTCCCTAGCACAGTAGGGAGCTGGTGCATGCTTCCAGTGTAGGTTCACAGTCCCTGTTCCAGAGGAAGCAGAGTCATGCTCAGATATATACTGTCTGATATAATCTGTCTCATAGTAGCCTGAGGATACTCAGAGGCTGTCTCTCAACTGGCCCTTTGTTTAGAAGGCAGCTCACACAGCATTCAAGTTGTGGCTGCCTTGGGCAAGGGATTATAGGCTGTGGGACATAAAGTGCAGTGACCAGGACTGTAAGGAAGTTGTTTCCTAGGGAAGAGGGGACTTATGGATCTATGTAAACAGGGAATTCCTAAAGTGAAATGCACATGCCCAATATAAGATGCATGCATAGAAGGACAAGGAGGTCTCTACCTTTGGCCTTTAGCTATTCTCTAAATTCATTGTATGGATTAATTCGCCCATAAATCAATCTGCAAAGGCTGGGATAGGTGGTTTCTTTTTTCTTTTTTTCAAGCTCTTGGCTTTCAAGGAAAGCTCTGTCATAACAGTAGCTAGATGTAAACTTAGGCAACAGACAGCCAGAGTCTAAATTCCAGTGATAACACATTAAAATATCAAAAGATAAAATCACAAAGAACATATGAACCTCTTCAAATATGTGAAGTAGGGAAGTGGATGTGGCTCAAGTGGTTGGGCTTCCATTTACCACATGGGAGGCCCCGGGTTCGATTCCCAGGGCCTCCTGGTGAAGGCAAGCAGGTCCACACAGTGCGGTGAGCTGGCGCAGCAAGATGACGCAACAAAGGGAGACAAGCAGACACAGAAAAACGCACAGCAAATGGACACAGAGAGCACAAGCAGTGGGGGATTAAAAATTAAGTAAAATAAATCTTAAAAAAAAAAAAAAATACAAAGAATCAAGAACTAATGGCCCAGGCAAAAGAGAAGGTTAAAACACTAGATTAAAGCATCAATGAGGTGGAGCAGACCTGGGAAGTACCAAATAAAGATTTTCGTCCTAAATATGATCAAAGAACTAAAGGAAATCAGAAAAACAATAGATGAACATGAACAGAATATCAATATAGAGATGGAAATTATGAAAAGGAACTAAATAGAGCTGAAGACCACAGTAAAAGAGATTAAAATTTTCCTAGAGGGGTTCAATAGCAGATTAGAGTTGGCTGAAAAATCTGTGAACCCAAAGCCAGGACCATAGAAATCACCCATCCTGAGGAGCAGAAAGGAGAAAGAATGAAGAAAAATGAACAGAGCTTCAGGAACCTGAGGGATACCATCAAGCATACCAATATATGTTGTGTATGTTGTGGTGGTTGGAAGTTGTATGTACCTCAGAAAAATATGTTCTTAAATAAATTTAATGGATTAAAATCCATTCCTGTGGGTGTAGACCCATTGTTAAATAGGACCTTTTGATGAGGCTACTTCAGTAAAGGTGTGACCCACCTCATTCAGGATGGGTCTTAATCATCTTATTGGAGTCATTTATAAACAGAATGGAGAGGGGGGATAGAGAGCCAGCGAGCAAGAGAGAGCGAGCACGCGCATAAGCCCAAGCCATGGAACCCAGAAGGTGAAATCAATGAAATTCAGAAGAGAAGGGAGAGACCAGCAGACATTGCTATATGCCTTGCCATGTGCAGAGGAGCCAAGGATAGCCAGAGCTAGTCTTCGGAAAGAAAACATTGCCTTGACAATGCATTGATTTGGACATTTTCTTGGCCTCAAACTGTGAGCTAATAAATTCCTACTGTTTAAGCCAACCCATTTCATGGTATTTGCTTTGAGCAGCCTAAGAAATTAAAACATTTGTATTGCAGAAATCCCAGAAGAAGAAGAGAGAAGGGGACAAAGAGAATAGAATATTCAAAGAAATAATGGCTGAACACTTCCCAAATTTAACAAAAGACATGAATATACACATCCAAGAGACTCAAAAACTCCAAACAGGATAAATCCAAACAGACCCACATCATGACATATTATATTCTGACTAATGAACGCCAAAGGTAGAAGAGAATTCTGAAAGCTGTGAGAATGTCACATACAAGACAGCCTGAATAATATTAAATGCCAATTTCTCATTGGAAATCATGGAGACAAGGCGGCAGTGGAAAGTCATACCTAAAGTGCTGAAAGCAAACAACTGTCAACCAAGAATTCTATATCTGATAAAACTGTTATTCAAAAATGAGGGAGAAGTTAAAATATTCCCAGATAAACAAAAGCTAAGGGAGCTTGTCACATTAGACTGGGCCTACAAGCGATGCTAAAGAGAGCTCTGCAGGTTGAAAGGAAAACAATAGATCAAAGCCACATGAAGATCTCTGGTAAGGGTAACAACGTGGGTAAATATAAATGGCAGTACTATTGTATTTTTAGTTCATAATTCCATTCTTCCTATAGGATCTATAGGGCAGATGCATAAAATGGTAATGATAAATCAATGGTTCTGGACCTATAATATTTATCTTGTAATCACTGACAGGAACTGCATAGAGTTGGGGGACAGGAACATAGTTTGTATATACTACTGAAGTTAAGTTGGTATGAAAGCAAACAAGATTGGTATAGATTTAGGATCTTAAATTTAAGCCCCCTGCTAACTACAAATAAGACTACAGAGAATATGCAAACTCAAAGAGACAGAAAATAGAGTACAGGTTGTCAGGGACCAGGGTACACATGCAATGGGGAGTTAATGCATAATAGTTGTAGGGTTTGTTTGGGGAGATGGGAAAGATTTAGTAATGGAAGGTGGTGAGGGTACTGCAACAATGTAAATGTGATTAATTCCACTGAATGGTATGTTTGGTAGTGGTTGAGACAGGAAATTTTATGTTGTACATGTTTCCACAATTTTAGAAAAAGAAAGAGACACTAAAGAGAAGAGACAACTTAATTCAATATGTCATACTGGACAGGATCTAATAAGGGATAAGATAAGGCTGAAAAGGACATTATTGAGACAAATGAAAAAAAAAACTGGAATACAGACTGGAAGCTTTCTATCAATGATAAATTTCTTGAACTTGAAACTGTACTTAAGGTGATTATGTGAGTGAATATCCTTGTTCTTAGGAATTGTACATGGTAGTACTAAGTGTGCAAAGAGCATGATATATACAACCTATACTCAAGAGTTCAGAAAATGGATTAATAGATAGATGGATGTATGGATAGATAAATGGCTCAGCAGATAGAATATGGCAAGAGTGACAAAATATTAAAATGGGTGGATGTGGGTATCTAGGGAGGGGGATAAATTGGAGTTCTTTGTATGGGGTTTGTTTTTTGTTTTTTTTTAAACTGCCCTGTATGTTTGGGAAATAAAAAGAGGACACAAGTCAGCTTGAAGGCGTTCCCACTGGCAAATCTGGGACAATGTGAACATTAAAAAAAATAATAGTAATGGACTTATAACCCATAAAATAAAACAAAATTCTATGAGTCTATACTGATATAATTAATGCATAAATAAATAGGGAGAAGGGAAAGCTCTTCTTAACAGAAGAATGCCAACTAATAAACATAGGCAGATTTATTGAGTTAGAATCATTAATGGTTGTTAAACCTAGTAATTAAAGTTTCTTGAGGAACAGGATATTTGCACAGTCTCAAAGTATCTCTACAGAAGTAACTGCAAAGGGAAAAATAGTGTTGCTATAACACTTGTTTTGAAAGTGCAAATATGTTTTGAAGTAACTGATATATTAGGGAACATTTGGAGCATAAAGTGAAAATTTCACATTTGCTTATATACAATTTGATTTATAAGAAATACTAGATTTACTCTAAATGATACAGAAAACTGTAACCAATTGAACTGAGCTGGCAAAGGGAATACACAAAATGTGTGTACCCGCACACACCCCTCTCAAACATCTACCAGGATATATTATGAACCCTGCCCAACCACATTTGGTGTTACAACTTTCCATCTAATTTTAGATAACCCTGCTTTAGCCACTACATAAAAACTCACAAGTTGCAACCTTTCCAACATCCACTTCTACAAGCCACCTTCAGGTATTTTTTGAGGTAAAGTGCCATATTAGCATGCTTGTTAAACCAGTTAACATGTGTAAAACTGTGATACCGTTTTTACTAGGTTCTATCTTTTTTGTGTGTCACTGATGAAATCTTTCATTGTTGTGCCCTAACCCCATTTTCACAAAAACTCTTAAGAGTTTTCACTGAGCAATATTGCGTGTATTTTGGAATGCATGTATTTTGCAATACAGCAGAACTTACAGTGGAGAACCAAGCAGATCTCCCTAACCAAGTGATCAAAGTTAACACATCAATAATAGAATTGACATGGTGTACCTCCTAATATTATAAAATGAGAACGACAGAACAATCACTTCTGTGATATTCCTGCCCAAAATGCATAACCTGAATCTAATAAGAAAATATCAGGCAAATCTGAAATGAGGGACATTCTACAAAATAACTGGCCTACTTTAAAACACCAACATCAGAAAAAAACTAAGACAGACAAGGAATTATTCCAGAATAAAGAAGACCAAAGAAATACAATAAATACAATACGTGATCCTAGATTGGAGCCTATATTGGGTAAAAACAGTTATAAAGGTTATTATTGGGACCACTGAGGAATTTTAACATAGCTCTAGACTACATAATAGTATTATATCCATGTTAAATCTCCTGATGTTGATAAGTGTACTATGGTTACATATGAGAACATCTGTGTTATTAGAAAATAAACAGTGAAGCATTAGGGGTAAAGAAGCAGGATATCTCTAACTTTTGAAAGAGAGAGAGAGAGGGAGGGAGAAATAATAAAGCAAATAGGGCAAAATGTAAATAATTGGTGAATCAAGGTAAAGTGTATACTTCCATATACTATACTTGCAACTTTCCTGTAGTTTCAAACTATATCAAAGCAAAAAGTTATTTAAAAAATAGAGTAGAGGTACAGATGAAACAATATTGGACATAAGTCAATAAATCACTGAAGGTAGTATGTGGGGGTTTAAATTAAGTTTTAAAAATCTGTTGTTTTGAAGGTTACATTAAATAAAACTAAATCACACAGTGAGAAAATAATTTCCTTTCCAATTCCCCTTCAATATTTCTAATTATCCCAAGGAGAAAGTTACTGTATGGTGGCAGCATGTCTTTAACTCCTTTTTATCTCCCTTGATAAAAACATGTTATCTGCTTTCAGTAAGCAATAGTATGGATCTAAAATTTACTAACATTGCTTTACTTTATTTATTGTTGTACAAGTTATTGGTTTTCTAATTTGGTAGTGATATTATATTTCCTTTTATAATGCTTAAAGTAATAAAAAATGAGGTGCTTTAAAGAAAAATATTAATACTATAGGTAGAACCCAGATATGGCAAGAATTGTGATGACAGTAAATAGAAATAATAAAAGCCATGAAGATGGTTTGCAAATTACTGAAGGTTGGGATATGGTACTCTAATAGAAATGATTACAGGAGAAGGTTAATACATAATAAGTTACTAAATTATATAATTTAAAATATACGCAGAGAAAGTTGTACATGTAAGAGGAAGTTATGGCCCTATCTGATAAACAATTATGGAAGAGTTGTTACAATATTAGAAAAAAAAAAAGAATGAAAGTCAAATTTTCAGGAATTTATGTCATATTAATATATGGCTGACAACTTCAGGGCAGAAGCGGCATGAGTTTTTAAGGCAAGGCAAGATATTCAGTGTAGGCTAAGTCGGCAATTTGCAAAATAGAAATCATCTAATTACACCTAACTGCATGCCCTTCACACCAGCACTGACATCAGAGCACTAGCTCATTGGTTAGGCTTAAACAGTTCTAAATGTTCAACATTTCAGAGTCCATTTTTATAACTTTATTCATTCAACCATTCCCCACAAACTCCCAAACCAGAAGTACAAAAATATTGTAAAAGTCAAATAAAGTTAAGTATTCTTTCTAAGCCCTTGTGTATCAGAATCAACTTTAAGCTGATTCAGAGGCCAGTTTTTAATTAGCCATGTTAGCAAAGGTTTAAACAAAAAACCCAAAATCCATACTTTAACCTTTACAGGGCTTTTAAAGAAATAGAAGGCATATACGAAAGGAAAAAAAGCTTACTGACAACAACAATAATAGCTAAAAGGCATTGTTCTAATTAATTTTACATTTACTAACTCACTGATCCTTGCAACCACCCTATGAAGCAGATAATATTACCCCATTTTTTTATACCGAGGCACAAAGCATGTAGGCAACTTCCCTAAGTTAGTAGCAAAGCCAGAATTCAAACCCTGGCAGCCTGGCTACAGAGCCTGTGCTCTTCACTACTAAGCTATTCTCTGGCTTTCACCAGCTTAGATTCTCAGACAGTGATGTTTTTCTAGCTAGATACAAGATTCTCATTATTTAAAAGAGGTTTTATTTGTATTAATAAGCAAAAATATCATATTAATTCTCCCAAAAAAAATGTGAGTTCATTCCAAAACAATTCTAAAAAAGGATGCCCAAGACCAAAAGTCCATCATTAAGTTTTCTCTAAAAATAATGTGACAATTACTCTTCACATTAACTCCAAATGAAAATATTAAAATATCTTATGGAAAGATTATAGATGGAATTATAAAACATTTATTTCTTAATAATGGATAAATAGGAAAGATATTAGCATGAGTGATTTTACCCAACAGATAACTGCTGGTAAAATTTTTCATATTACCTTTTGCTCTAGTGAGGTTGAAAATGCAAACACTGAGAGATAAGTGCCAAGTGTGTCAAAGTATTATACCAGTACTTGCCTCTTTAAGGAAAATCTCCATATCTTCTTGACTTTCAAATACAAAGGCTCTCAAGTCATTTGATGGAATATGATTTTCAATATATTTGGCATTTTTATTATCTTTCATATTGATCTAAACAAATCAAAATGAAAAAATAAGTTATTTTCATGAAACCCAAACTAATCATTAGAATGTGTTTAGAAAAGATTAAATTTGCTACTTGAGGAATGGGAAGACAAGACAAGAAAAGAAAAAAGAAAAGAAAAACTTGGACTAAGGTCAACATTTTAATTCATTGATTTATTTTCCCAGAAATATCCAACCTATAGTTTAAAAAGGGTAAGACTTGAATGTTACCAGATTCATATTGGGTTTTGATATTACCTACATATTGGTTTTGATATAGATAAGTTCCTTTCTGGTCAATTCATTTAAAACGTTTTAAACAGTCTTAGATTGTGATCTAGCAGTATAAACATTTCTCATCTGCCCCCAAATTTTAAAGTCAAGAGGACTTCATACTATACATGGAAATAACTGAAAGGCACAAAAACAAACTGAAATAACTTTATGAAACTATTGGGGAAAAAAGCTTGCATTGGCTAGACTGTAACTACTAGTGCCATCAAGAGAAATCCAGTTTTGTACCACCAGAGCATAAATATACTGATTTTTAAAATACTAAATGATTAAGTATTTCTACATATAAGGCCCAATGACATGGAAGATACTAAGACAAGTCAGAAAAAAAAGTCTCAGGAGTACCATATCTAATATTTATTGCAAATAAATAAATATGTTTAAAAAAAGAACATAAGAAAGCTCCATAACAGCAGTATATAAAAAGTGCTATCTATGGAATTGTAGAGGAGAGATTATCTCTAGCAGATAGTAATCAGTTTTCTTGAAAAGAGATGCTTATGTATGTAGCAGTTTGATATTATTTATGAATTCCAGAAAGAGATATTGATTATGTTTGTAAACTGGACTGTTTCTCTGGGCATGACAGCCTCTGAGTTAAATTCAAAGGCTTTACGTTTACTTGATTATGTTAAGATTAGGGCTTTGATTCGACTACGTCACTAGGGCATGCAGGGTTTAGCCCCTGACCCCTTGGTAGGCTATCTAAATGGATACTCAATTAAGAAGATGGGAAAGAGATACACAGAGAAAGGTCACAGAGGAAGAGAGGTCCATAGACACAAGAGAGGCCCCAGGAAGGGAGATGAACCATTTGCCTGAATGTTCACAGATGACCTTGTGAAGAGTCCAGAGCAGCTGAGCCCGAAAAGAAACAAGCCCTGGGAAAAGAGAAGAGACCTATGCCAGCTTACAGCTGTCAGATAGGAAGAAGCTGGACCCACGGAGCCTTAAGTGGGAAAAGGAAGGCTGAACCCTCACAGACGCCACCATCTTGGTTCAACACGTGGCAAAAGAGTTTGGTAAGGAAGTAACCTTGAGTTTTTAGGGCCTTGTAACTGTAAGTTTTTACCCCAAATAAATACCCTATATAAAAGCCAACAGATTTTTGGTACTTTGCATCAGCACCCCTTTGGCTGATTAATATAATGTACCATATGAATGAGGAGATATTTATATACTACAGTATATCAAGTATCATACTAAAGAGCTAAGGCTCTGGAGTTAGATTTCGGTTCAAATCCTACATGTAATCTTGACCAAGTACTTAAACCTATGAAAGATTTAGTTACTTTATCTGTAAAATTGTTAGGATAAAACAATATATATCTCATAGGACTAAAAGTGGATTAAAAGAGAAAATACAATACAAAAGTATTATAGTGCTTATCACATTAATGTTGGCCAATAATTCTATTTTAAATTACAGAATAAATCATTGTAGAAGAATGGGAAAACTGATACAACAGCAAACAAAAAAAAAAAATTTTTTTTTTTAATTGGGAGGGAGTGTGCTTTTCTTTTTTTTAAAAATTTATTTATTTACTTTATCCATTTTAAACCCCCCCTTCCCCATTTGCTGTTTTATGTCCATTCGCTGGGCAATTCTCTGTTTCCTGCTATCTCTTCTCAGCCTCCTCCTCCAGTCTTCACCAGGATTTGATCCTGGAGACCTCCGATATAGGAGAGAGGTGTTCTGCCATCTGCACCACCTTGGTTCCTCGTTTTCGGAGCTTTCGGAGCATCTCGTCTTGTCTCTCCCGTGCGTCTCTCTCCTGTTAGGTCATCATCTTGCTGAATGGCTCCCGGGGCCTGATGGCTCACGGGCACACACAGCCTGGCAGCCCATGCGCCTTCTATATATATATATATATATATATATATGTATATATATTTTTTTTTTTTTAATTTTACCGGGAGGTCCTGGGGATCAAACCCAGGTCCTTCCATATGACAGACGGACGCCCAGCCGTTTGAGCCACATCCGCGCCCCCAAAAAATTTTAATCACATAAAATTCTTGTCACCCAGAGATATACACTCTGGATATTTAGTGTCTATTGTTTCATAATTATTATTTTTGTACCAGATTACTTTTTGGAAGGAATGGTACAAATGAAACAAAACGTAGTGGATGTTTGGTACAACTTAAAGAAATAGTAAATGTAACCCCCAAAAAACCATGGGATGACACCTTTTTTTTTTTTAAATGGCTATGGATAAGACATAGCTCTCATTATCACTAGCTCCAGGCTGTATTTCTGAGAGCTATTCTGTCATGTCAGTTTCTGTGGCTCCCATGTTGTATAAGATGGTTACATGGCCATTCAATTCTTTGATGGATTTCATCAGCCTAAGGAATAAGTCTCAAGGAAGTCACAAAGAGGGAATCATTTTTACGGCCAACTTGTGCAGTTCTAGTAATGATTCATGCACAATTGTTTCTAAGTGTAATGCATACTCTATTGCATTCAGCCCACTTTCCCAGTAATCATGATCTGGTTTTTTGAGATCCTGAAGGAAGATTTGGCCACAGTGTTGATTCTGCAGCTTCATTAGTTTCTTAGTATGTTCCCTTTTCTCATGAGATAGGTGAAGAAAATATTTGGCAAAGTTCTTCAATATCATATCTTCACAATCAAAGGAGTGAGACATAGAAAGGTACACATAGGAGGCGTAGCACTCCAAGACAATCTTGTGGTTTATGACAGCCTCCTGTTTCACAATTTTTAAAAAATGAAATCTTTCTATAGATCCTATTCTGTAATCTGTTTATAATTCATTAACATGTCATAAATGTCCTTTTATATTAGTAGAGACATACAGGAACACTTATAATGGCTGCAATGGTATTCCATTATAAGGAAACAGAACAATTTACTTTACCAATCAGTATTTTAGAAATTGTTTTTTTTCTCTCATTATTCTGCTAATTATAAACACTACTAAGAGGAGGTATAAACAAATCTTTACATACTTCTCCAATTCTAGATTGGAATTACTAGAATAATTCATGGATGTGGATTGCTAATTGCCAAGTTACATAAAATGTTAAGTTTACGTATTACTAACTTGCCTATGTAGGTGGGGAGCATTTCAAGAAGAACTTGAAAGGTATATGGTAGTATGGTTGGGGGGAGGTGGTAGGAAAGGTGAGGAGTACTCCAAGAAGGATAAGACAGCAGAGCATCTCTCTTTATCTCAAAGATTTAAAATGTAAATATATGCCAACAAGTAATCTGCCTGGTAAGAGACTCCGATCATGAAATCAAATCAAGAGGATACCAAATCTCATAAAGTTCTGAATTATTATTTTGATGTTGGCATTTTAATAAAAATATGTTGACAATTATACTTGCAGTATAACTCAGTACATACTAAGGGACACAATATTTTTCTTATGATTTCTTACAATCCTTATTAATCAAATTAAAATTGTCTACATCCAAAATAGATATTCCCTTCTTGACCTGGAAAACATATTATAATAATATTTAGCAAAAAGAGTATACATTACTATATGCATTAATTTTGTTAATAAAAGATGAAAAACTATATAAAATATTTATAAGTGTGACACAAACACAATTTACAGAAAACAGAAATTTTCATGAATCCTCCAAGTAGTATTTTGTTTAAAAAACTCCTGTAGCTGTCCCTTCTTATTTGAACCTACACTTGTGCTGGAGTTGGTAGGTGTACGTCCAAGAGACTTGAATCTTTGGGCTGTCCGTGTGCCAGCTGGGTCC
This sequence comes from Tolypeutes matacus, assembly GCA_026826555.1. Lineage (NCBI taxonomy): Eukaryota > Metazoa > Chordata > Mammalia > Cingulata > Chlamyphoridae > Tolypeutes > Tolypeutes matacus. Next base: position 23,883,626 of record JAKSZT010053764.1, on the reverse strand, counting down.
TGAGCCTCAACAGAGTTGCAACACCTACTCTCCAGTTCATTGGACTCACCCAGGACAACTAACAAGAGGTGAGGACTGACAATCACCATACCAAGGAAACGAGCACTCCTACAACTGCAAGCAAGAGAGTCCCATCCATCCGCTGTATGGGATCGAAGCCCCCTCTCAATTAGAGGTGGAAGGGACACCACCATCCCAGAATCCTCAGGATTGGAGAATGAACTATAGACTAGAGTGGACTTACTGGTATTCTACAATAGACTTGTTGTGATTCTAGCAGTGGGAGAAATTACAGCACTGGTGTGGAGGCAGTGGCCACTGAAGGTTCTGGGGGCAGGGGAAGAGAAAGACAGGTGTAATGTGGGGGCTTTTTTGGGACTTGGAAATTGTCATGAATGGCACTGCAATGACAGATATATGCCATTATATATCTTCCCATAGCCTGCAGAATTGTGTGGGAGAGAGTGTAAACTACAACGTGAACTATGGTCCATGCTCAATGGCAATGCCCCAGGATGCGTTTATCAATTGCAATGAATGTGCCACACTAATGAAAGATGTTATTTATGTGGGAGGGTGTGGGAGGTATGGGGAGCAGGGCATATGGGAATCTCTGTATTTTTTGTGTAACATTTGTGTAATCTAAGCATCTTTTAAAAAAATTAAAAAAAAAAAAAAAAAAAAAAAAGACTCCTGTAGCTTCTAAATGTTGTTGTCAACACTGATGGTTTCATTCTCAATCCTCAGAATCTTCTATTTTTTCAGGAGGTGATTTTGTTCTCTATCCTCTGTCAGGTGTTCCTTATCAAATCCATAGATTTATTTACAACAGTTTTTTGCCAGAATGAACCAGATAACCAAGCTAATTTATACATGATTCGATAATAAGCTGCCAGCCTCAAACCTAGTTTTAGAAAAAGTACATGTGTTTTATGATAGTTATTATCCTTATTGAGCAAGGGCCTTTTAAAAAACCTCACCTATGAGTTCAGCAGTATGCCAGATGCCACAAGTCTGATAATGAAAAACTAGGTATTAATAGGACTAAGAATTCTTATAGCAACAGAATTTACGATGATTACATTAATAAAATTAACAGATGCCATCGAGATGAATGAAATTTCTTACCGTGAGCATTATGGGCTCACAGACTCTTTGCTTAAATTTGTCTCTGTTATTTCTTAACCATAAAACGGCATCATACGTGTCACGGTATCTCTGTCTCAGCTTATCTTCCTTTTGATTCATAAGATTGTCAAAACGTACAATATGATCATCCACACCTAAAATTGGAAAACAAAGCATTATTTCTCCGAAAACTTTTACTAGTAAATTAATCTATCAATAATATAAAAGAATATCCTAGATCTAAAGGTTACTAACACTACTCAGCAAGTACCCAGCATAATGAAAGACTCTCGAAAGATATTGTAAAATTTCCAAAATCTTGGGATAAAAGAAGATCCTTAAGCTATTGAAAAGAAAAAAAATAAATCTTCTACAAAAAAGATGAGAAATGCACTAGACTGCCTATCAAAAAAAACAAAAAACCAAACAAACACAATGGTGACGGGCCTTCAAAATTCTGAGAAAAAAAAATATTTTCAACCTAGATTTGTAAATACAACAAAATAAAGAATAATGAAATAAAGGTATTTTCAGGGATACAAAGATTCTGAATTTAATTCCAAAAATATCTCTTCTTAGGCCATTACCTGAAGATGTACTCTAACAAAATAAATTAGTATAAGAAAATGGAAGACATGGGATTTAAGAATTGGTTTATCCAACAAGGGAAGGCATAGAAAGAAATCCCAGATGACAGCTATGCAGGAAGTCTAGAGAACAATTAGTTTAGATGGAGGGAAAGGCTGGAAGGCTCCAGAATTTAAGAGAATGACTGAAAAGTGGTTTGTTTTTATTTTGGGGGAGGGAGTACAATTTAAAGAAATGTTAAAACAAATGGTATTTTAAAATAAGGTTAATCAAAAACTTTTTAAAAAGCTGTCAATGAAAGGAAATTTTAACATAATATACTACCTGGTTCTGCTGTGAACAACTGTTTCATTGTTACAGTAACAAAAAACAATGCTCAGGTTTATGTATGTTCATGTATGAATGATATATTTCAACAAAATAAAATAAAAACAATGCTCAGTATTTTTATACCTAGAATTAGCTCATAAACAGAACACATAAAATTTAACTATGATTCTCAGCAAAATATAATGTTTTTAAGCTTTGAAAATATAAAAGCTAGACTACAGATAAGAAAATTTAGAATATAAGAAGGGAGGAAATGAAAAGGATGGGAGTGACAATATTTTAAGCTTACAAAGTATGCAGTTAAGTAATACTGATAATTGTTAAATGACAAAAGAGATATGAGAACATTACTTATAATAAACCAATATTATTAAATGTTAATTATTAATAATAATATTATTAATATAATAATCCCATTTGAAGAATTAAAATGAGGGATGGTACCATGCACTAAGATCTATATCCAAACTAAATAAATAAGTAAATAAAATCTCAAGTAATTAAATATCAAAAGATAATGTCTAAAATTGATTAATCTAACAATGGTAAAATAAGAATATGATGTAGATCTATGGAATGACTATTACAAAAAACTGCTAAAATAATTACAAATGGTTATCTTGAGAACGGGTCTGGAGGTGAGACAAGGATTGGGCCACCCTTCTATTTTAGTTCATTGTTGTTTTTTTTTGGTACTGGGGAATGAAGCCAGGACCTAGTATGTGGGAAGCCGGCATTCAACCAGTGAGCCATATCAACTTCCCTAGGTTGGTTTTTTCGTTTGTTTTGCTTGTTGTTTGTTTTTGTTTTTTCAGGAGGCACCAGAAACCAAACCCAGGGCCTCCCGTGTGGGAGGTGGGCGCTCAACCACTTGAGCCACATCTGCTCCCAGTTCATTGTTTTTTAATCACAAACACGTAGTCCTTTATGATAAACATATAAAAATAAGTTCTTTTGTATTGATCTTGGACATTTATATTGAGTGGATAGAATATAAGATGCTTTCAATCTCAATAATGCTACAGATCTACTACGTGGTCTCTAGAATAAAGAAGAGCAAAAATGAAATTAGACAGGTTTTGAGAAAAAAAGCAGATGGAAAATTACATTTGATCTGAGTGACTGTGAAAGAAAATAAAATTATGCATTTTTAAGAGTATTAAATCAATTGTAGTAAATACCTAAGTCAATAGGCAGTCAGCGGCAAATCACAGAACATGACAGGTATGAGATATGGGCAATTAAGGCACAAGGTTGGAAGAACTAAGCCAAACATCCTCAATAAAGAGACTTGAACATTTAAATAAGTGATATCATGAGAAGAAGAAAGTCTTACCCTTTTTCTCCTTCTCTAGAGTATCCCGCTCTCTTCTTTTATCAATGATCTCGCCTTCACATAATGCCTTTTCATCTTGAACTCGTCTAAGATCATTTGTAACAGCATCAATCTGGGGCTGAAGATTCTCACAGTTTTCTGTGGTCTTTAGTTCATTCTGCAAATCCTCTATCATTTTGCGGGTATTACTTATTCTCCTCTGTCGGTCATGCTCTTGATTCTGTTTTACTGTTAAAGCCTGCTGAAGCTCCTCAATCTAATAAAACAAAAAAATAGGTTAGTATTTGACACTGTTTTTTCTCCTGGTTTATAAGGCTTTTGTAGTGACATTTAAAATGCAAACAACAATCACTGAACATAGGTATTTTTTTCACTAAAGGTATCTGTCCTGCTAGAATTAGAATGTTACTCCTACCAGACTGCCTGTATGTTTATTTTTATTTTTATTTGTTCACTAATATATGCCAAGTACCTAGAGCAATGTCTACCACTCATTAAATATTTGCTGAATGAAAAAAAATGTTTATAAAGCCAAACAGCAGATTTCTAAATGTTTATAAGAAGTACCTACTGTACACCATAAGACCGAAATTAAAAGTCATGTGGTATAATATACACCAGACTTTCAAAAAAGTAATAAAATAACAGAAATGATGGAGGGATGGTTTAAGTCATTCTATTAATTTTAAACAGAAACAAACCACTTTTTTCAGCAATATCACTTTCTACAAACAGTTAAAATTAATTCTGTGAAATTTTAACCATCTGTATGTTTAGATTTGTTGACTCATGTTCAGGGTAAATTATTAAAAAAACAAAATAAAACAGACCAATTAAGTCACCACCTCGTGTCAGTAGAATTTTTATCAAAAACATACACAGTCTACTCAAGACAGAGATAAGATTTTTTGCACACACACATTATTACACACCCGATTTACTTTCTACAAAAATAGAATTTTGTATTAAAAAGTTGAACTTAAGGGAGGCGGCTGTGGCTCAGTCAGTGGGGCTCCCGTTTACCATATGGGAGGCCCCGGGTTCGGTTCCCGGGGCCTCCTGGTGAGGGCAAGCCTGCCTGCACGGCGTGGTTAGCTGACCCGGCGAGCGCGAGCAGCAAGGGGGTGATAAATGAATAAATAAATTAAAAAATCTTAAAAAAAAAAAAAAAAGTTGAAATTAATATAGCATACAATTGAGTTGGCTTCCTTTCTAAGTCACATTTACTCCTCCAACTCCTCTTATAAGAGAGACCATATTACAGAAAATATGGCAATACAGAAACTTTCAACATAGAAATCACCTATAACCTTAATGTCTTAAAACACTACATTTTAACGCCTACCTGTATCTATCTACCTATAGAATATGTATGTTTCTCTAAACAGCATCACTAAAAATGTAGTGTGGAGAGTTTCTTAATCCCACCCTCACCCCTTCCAGGACCTTGTAAAATGAATTTTTAATACCTGCATAATACCCTGTTGTATAGATATACCACAATTTATCCCATTCTCTATTATTGGAAATTTGTTATTTTGTCAATTTTTTCCTTCTGAAAATTTGACTTTGGCAGTACGAAGACAGTGAACTAAATATATACCAGAATCCCCTCTAGATACCAAACACACAGAAATGAGAAAAACTATTTGAAAAAATTAAGATACATATCTGTGACTGAAAATTAACAATGTTCAACGGGGCCTATAGAAGGAAACAGATAAGAAGCCACAATGTTCAGCCAAGAATCCCATGAAGTCCAAGGTATTCAAGAGAATAAATAGGCAAGTCACAAACAACAAGTGCAGAATTAAATTTATGGCAAAAAAAACTTAAATGTGACACTCCAAACTATCAGACAAACCTATTATACTTCTCTAATAAATGTGTACTCTCATCCTGAGACACCTAATTCACACCTTTCCTCCTCCTTCAATCCTTTGTTGCTACCACCCCACCCTCTAGCTAATGACCTTGCTTCATTCTTCATTAATAAAATAGTTAAAACCTGTAAAAGAATATTTATGGCAGCTTTATTGTTAATAGCTCCAAACTAGAAACAACCTGTGGTCTCCAGGAAAATGAAAAAATACATTAAGCTAAATAAAAATGAAAATACAACACATCAAAATTTGTGGGACACAGATAAAGCAGTGCTGAAAGGGAAATGTATAATAAACCTACAGTAAGTAGAAGGGAGGAAATATTACAGATAAGAACAGAAATAAATGATATTGAAAACAGAAAAACAACAGAGATCATCAATGAAACAAAGAGCTGGTTCTTGAAAAGATCAATAAAATGAACAAACCTCTAGCAAGCAGACCCCCATCCCCTCGTGCCCCAATAAAAGAGAACAAATTACCAATATCAGGAATGAAACAAGGGTATCATTACAGACCCTACAGACATCAAAAGGATAAGAGAAATCTATGAACAAATCTGCACACTTGAATTTGACAACTTAGATGAAACAGACCAATTCCTCAAAAACATAAACTACCACAACTCAACCAATATGAAATAAATAATTTGAATAGTCTTATAACTACTAAGAAATTGAATTCATAATTTGAAAACCCCCACAAAAAAGAAATCTCCAAGCCTAGATAATTTCAATGGAGAATTCTGCAAAATGTTTAAAAAAGAATTAATACCAATTCTACACAATCTCTTCCAATATACAGAAGAGGAAGGAGAACTTCCTAATTCATTTTATTAAGCTATTAGTACCCTGATACCAAAACCAAAGACAGTACCAAAGGAAAATTATTCAATAATATCCCTCATAAACATAGATGCAAAAATCCTTTTAACAAAATATTAGCAAATAAGAGTTCAGCAATAATTAAAAGAACCAGGAAAAAAAAAGCAGGGTAGTTCAATATATGAAAATCAATCAATGTAATACACTACATTAATAAAAAGAAAGAAAAACAACACAAGATAATGTCAACTGATGCAAAAAAAGCTTGACAAAATTCAACACTCTTTCATGAAAAAAAAATGCCCTCAGAAAATTGGAGATAGAGAGGAACTTCCTCAATGTGATAAAGGGTATTTAGGAAAAACACACAGCTAACATCATACTCAATCATGAAATATTGAAAGCTTTCCCCCAAAGATCAGGAATAAGACTTTCATCAGTACTATTCAACATTGAACTAGAAGTTCTAGCCAGAACAATTAGGCAAAAAAGGAAATAAAAGACATTCAAATTGGAAAGGAAACAGTAAAACTATCTCTATTTGCAGGGGACTTGACTATATATAGAAAATCCCAAAGAATCCACAAAGGACTATTAGAGCTAATATGAATTTTTAAAAGTTGCAAGGTACATGATCAACACACACAAAAAAGGGTGTCTTTATACACCAGCAAAAAGACTCCTAAGTGGAAATTAAGAAGACAATTCCACTTTCAACCATATACAAAAGAAATAAATTTAACCAAGGAGGTGAAAATCGTATACAATGAAAACTCAAAAACATTGCTAAAGGAAATTAAAGACCTAAACAATTGGAAAGACATTCCATGTTCACAGATTAGAAGACTTAATATTATTAAGATGTCATTACTATCCAAAGTGATGTACAGATATGCAATCCCTATCAAAATTCTAATGTGCTTTTTGGTAGATATGGAAAAGCTGATCCTCAAATTCATATGGAATTGCAAGGGGCCCCAAATCGTCAAGACAATCTTGAAAGAAAACAAAACTGGAGGTCTTGCACTTCCTTATTTCAAAACTTACTACAAAGCTACAGTAATCAAAACACTATGGTACTGCCATAACGAAAGACATATAGACCAAAAGAATAGAAGTGAAACTAGAAATAAACCCATACCTCTATGAAAAGATGCTCAAAATCATTAGCTATTAGGGAAATGCAAATCAAAACCATAATGAGGTACAACTTCACACCCACTGGATGGCTATAAGAATAATTATTTTAAAAACTCAGAAAATAACAAGTATTGGCAAGTATGTGATATTATGTTATGTGAAATGTACCTCAAAAAAAAAAAAAAAAAAAAAAAAAAA